>JALBCR010000922.1:0-345000 GCA_030710515.1 Abscondita cerata | reverse complement strand
TTTTATATATATTTTTTAAAGTACGCAATAAAAACAATATAAAATCGCTTTATAACAAACTAAACTTTTAACTAAATATTATATATTCTTAATTATATATATATTTTCTTTTTATTAATTTGCATAAAATAAAATTTGTTTTATTACTTAAAATTAACATAAAATTTAAAAATTATAAAATTTAACATTTTTAACAATAATAACAGTAGATAAGTCAATTAAAAATATTTGTAATCATTCTAAATAAAAATTACATTTAAATGTTATAAAAAATCAAGCACAATTTCTCAAAATTTTAAGCAAAAATTAAAATTAAAGGCTCATTCACTGTCTACATTTTCGTCTTCTAAAGCAGAGTTTGACAAACCAAAACATTTTAAAAAATTTATTGCTTCAGAGTCTAGTCTTGTCTTGTGTTTGTTATGTTTATCTTTCAAAGATATCGAAGAAATTATAGGGTTTGAAGACAATAAGAAGTAGTGTACTAAATCTTCGTTTGTGTTTACTGCTTTGTCTTTTCTGCTTCTGTGTTCTCTCATAAATTTAAAATCTTTATTTTTAGCTTTTAGGGCTTCTTCCCCAAGTTACCCAATAGGTAAGATTGGGTGTTGAATTATATCTCCTCCATGAATGAGTACTTCATGTACCCTAGCAGGCATGTACTACCATGAGTATTTATTGACAAACAACTTTGCAGTTTCCATAGCATATTTTTTAAATTTTTCGACATCAATTTTAAGTCCACATAAAAAAGTTTGCAAAATGATATAAAATCTGCAAATAAGTTTTTTGTTGACTACTGTAACTTCGGCTGCTTTGATAAAAAATTCGGGCAGTGTTGCCTGTATTTGTCGAGCCTGGTTTTGGTAGGTCAACTAAAATTTTAAGCTCTTTATTTAAAACTTAAACAAACATTTATATTACTTTATAGTTAAATTTAGTTTAAAAACATTTTTTATTGAGTTGCAAGATTTACGTAAAAAACCTAAACAAAAACCATATAAAGAGTTTCTGTTATCATCTTCAATAATAGCTGCTTTTCTTACTGCTACTTTTGAGCATTGTCACCTTTTGCATGCCAACTTTTTATTTACAACCTTTTCTAAATCGTTCATTTCTGTGGGTTTTGCATTACACACTTAGCACATTTGGGAAAGTTTTGTGTCTGTCAGAGAATTACACACTTTCCCATCAATCGTGGTCAATATCATGTCAAAGGAAATCGTAAATTTTTCTTTATAAAAACATAACTGTTTAGCGCTGAAATCTGCAACTGCAGATCTCTAGTAAGCTTAATAGTCAACTCTGTTGTCTCTTTAGCAAAAAGAAATATAATCGGTCTACAAAAACGCGTAGAATTTTAAACTAGATTCTTCCATATTACAGTTCTTTTACATCTTCGGCACGCAATTCCAGAGGAACCATTGACACAATTATTACAGATAAGTCACTTTCTTTTTGCATTTGTTAGCCGGAGCCGGAGCTTCCATCTAATCGCCATTTACAAAGTAAGATTAAACGATTGCTTTGGAAGCATCAAGGACTTCCTCTTGTAGTTGACACACACGTTTTGCTGTTAAATGTAATAAACTTGCAAGTTTTATTTCAACACTTGTATCTTTAATTTTCATTGAATTTTCATCTGGATAACAATCACTTTTTGCTTTTAATATTTTATTTCATGATGGATATATGTTGGCATTACAGCTTTACCTGTTTGCACTACAGAAATGAAAATGTTTAAAAAGTCATCTTAATAATAATGTAAAGAAATAAATAACTTGCTGTCCTCCAAACAACAAAAAATAATATAGTTGAGTGTTGCGTACAATAGTAAATTAATTAATGACTTTCATTTATTTTTTCAGAAGTGTTGTTGTTTGGAGAATCAAAATTTTTTTATTTCTTTACAATATAGATTGTAAGTTATTTATTATGACAAATACGTAGATTTACTTGATTTTGTATTTACAAGTAAAGCTAACGCTTCTTCTGGTTTTAATGAAGTAATCTACTGACTGTCACACTTTTTGTATGCTTTTTGGTATTTTTTAGCAGTTTTCTCAGCAGATTAATTACTGATGTTTTGCAAAATTGTAGCTTCAGTTCTTTTTCTAAATTTTTCTAAACTAACTCTGATCGCAAAAGAGTATTGTCCAAAACAAGTTGTGTTACTTTTTTTCTGTTTTGCTCTTACACCACAATCATCATTTAATTTTGACCGACCTGATTTAACTGAGTTACAGGTTTCTTTCTCAGCAATTTTCAAAAATGTTACAGTTGACTCTAACCAATCTTTGTGTTTAGAAAGTAATCTACCTTTATCCCTCCCACATTATTTCCATTTTAATTCAATATTTTAATAAAGTTAATCAAAATTTTGTCATCATTACAACAGGAGTTAGATTCAATAACGTTTTTCAGAAATGAGAAAACTTTTTAGTGTGTAACAACAGTCGCTCCGTTTTAATTTTTTAATTTAATCCATTCATTAAACATATCAAAACGGCATTAATTAATTAATTTTTTGTTACGAGTACAAATAATTACAATTTTTTTTTAAAAAGTGTGACAATATGTGTATTAATTATTAGCCGAGTAATTAGCTACTAAAAATGGCATATTATTATAGGTAAAAAGAATAATTTTTATAGATATTTCGAAGAAAATAATTAAAATGCACTAAGAAAGGCACAAGTAGACACTTAAAATTTAATTTTAAGTTTTTTGTTATGTTTGTATTTACCTACATTTTTATGTCTTAAAACCTCCATTTATCTGCAATTTTTTTAATAATAATAATTTAAAAATTGTAGAAAAATTATTACATAATGTGGGTTAATAGTCAAAAATTAATTTATGAGTAAATAAAAAAAAAGTTTTTTACCAAGATTAGTGTTTTCCATAGTAGAAAAAACAACACTAAACAATTTACACAAGCAAAGAACAAAGTATTGTAAACCGCTCTAAAAGAAAAACACTTTACACAAAGCCATAAGGCATTCGCTGCATGTGGCACTCTCCACCCTAACTCGTTGCCGCTCTGTAGATAAAGCAAGTTTTTTGAGGTATTTTCTTAAAATTTACTTATTTAACTAATAAATACTTGCAAAATTAAATAAAAAACAAAAATTGTTTTTTAACTTAATTCCGCGATAATTATTTTTAGACCATAGTGTGACGCCTTCCAGCATTTGAAAGTTTAAAAAACCGTACAAAATTTCGTCGCCGCTCGATCGTACACGAGGATACCGACTACAACTTTAACATAAATGGACACGCTGTTTCTTTTGTAACCGTTTACAATTACTTTTACAAGTGATCCCACAAATTCTTAAACCTACATAACTACATATCTACTAACCTTGGTCGTAATCAAAATGAAACGTATCTGTTGTTTTCGCAAAGTGGGTTTTATTTGGGATTTTCTAAGTTACCTCAGAAAGAGGTGAAACCTTCGTAGGGGTGCTGCTCTTTTTTGTTTTTAATACAAAACTCTTTTGAATTTTTTTTCTTTTTATTTTACTTTTTATAAACTTTTAATATTATTTTTATTTCTACAGGTAACTCATTAACTTGTTGTCGTCGAACACTATTTTGTTTTCAAATTGCGTTTATTTATTTATTACAATTAACATTCCATAACCATTAAATGTTCAAATTTATAGTTCCGATGCACTAACACTTTATTATTATCGTTATTTAAAATTTTATTTCTAGTTTCGCTTTTTTATGAAGGGCAATCTTAAATTTCATGCACTTCTGCCCTCGATCAAAATATGAATCCTTTAGCGTCCTTCGGTCACTTGTATTTATAATTTATCTCAGCCTACTTTGATAATTTTTCCATTTTCTTTAGAAAAACAGTTAAAAGTCCGCGCGTAACCGACGCTCCTAAGTACGCCCTCTCTTGGTCGACTTGTCGTACTATTACCATTTTTCGGAAATTATATGCTACTTCGCTAATTACCAATTGTAATTAATGACTTTTGACCTTTTCCTTAATTTTCTTCCTTACGAAGCTTTTCTCCCGTAAACGTTGCGCCGCCAAGACATCTTAAATTTTCAATGTCACTTTTACGAAGTCAATGACTCTTACTAATACTAGATTGTTTTTATTCAAATTTTCTTTTAAATTTTCCTCACTGCAAACAATTTTAGTTGATAATTGTCGCACTAATTATTCTTCGTCTTGTAGTACCTGTTAATCACCGTTTTCTTTGCATTTTTCGATACTTGCTCCATAATGATACGACGGTGGCCTATTTACATATTCTATTTAATTTACATACTAAAACTACTGATTTTCTAGGTATGGATGATAAAATACAGTTTCTGGATCACGAACGAGTTCTACCTAACTCTCAGCTATACATACACAAGGACATAGATTGAAAATCTGCAAATTATTCCTGGAATCTCTCCCATCAACCATTCTACTTACTAAAATTAAATATGGCCCATTTTATTGCTTGGGGCGATGTTTTTAATCAACGAGCTTCTTTTAGAGACATGTGAATCATTGCAATATTTTACCATTGCTTGTAATTAGGTTCTTTAGTTGTGCTTATTTTATCATGTTTTTATGGATTTTTGTGATATACTTTATCCAAGATATTTATAAAATTATAGGGACAATTGTTTAAAGACAAAGTTAGTATGTAATCATTAAGAGTAGAAATAGGTCTTTTTGTGGTGGGCCCAGAGGATTGACGGACGAGACGCCAGTCGAGGCCAACAACTGAACGAAGCACAAAAAGACGTTCTACTCTGAATGATATATACTATTTTATCTTCAAGCGGGACAATAATTAGTTGAATTTTTGTACCTACGACGCTTTTGATTTGCTACATGCGTTGCGTTTGATTTGACAATGACAGTTGGAAAATGGGAATGTCATGCACACGAACATTGTAAGCTTGTGTTAAACACCATAGGGGTGCCGTTAAGTAATATTGGTTAATAATTTCGTTATTTTGCTTTTTGAGTTATTTTTATTAGATAATTCAATTATTAAATAGTAATTGTAAATACTGATAAACAAATCGTAATTTTAAATTCTATAATAATGCTTTCAATGAGTGTCTATTTTGACTTGGTCGAGCCGACCATGGATATTTCAACTCTTTGGATTTGAAGTAGTTCAACTACAACTAGAAAAAACCACTTCAACGGTTTCTATAGAGATACACAAAGTCAACATTTTCTGTGGCTTGAAGATAAGATATATTTTTTAGTGTCAAGTAATCATTTTAATTGTATTTTTCAAAAAACAGTTGAGTAAAGAGTATCTATAAACGAGGGGTGTTTTAAATAAAATATAAAAACGATTAACGACGATTATTATTATATATTTAGTGCCGAAACCTGGGACTCGAGCTGTGAACGTGGAAAGTACAAAATCAAATTAACGGAAACAAAATGGAGCAAACAACGTATCTTACGCGACATCAGAAATATTTGAGGTAAGAGAGGCTGTAACGCTTGTGGCTCGAATAAAAGCGGCTCAAGAAAGTATACGTGCATGTAACAAAAAAGTAGCCTCACAAATACGTATCGATGAGCTAGAATCTGAATTTGAATGCATGAAGATACTGGACTACGAAGACCATTAAAAGCGATTTCCTAGCTTGAGCAACGAATCGAGGATGAGAAAGGGGTTCGCAGCGCAACAGCAACGACGCTGGGAGCTCTACCAAGTACGTCCGTGGGATTATGTAAAATTTAACTAAATATAGAAATTTTACCTGGGAGAATAATTAGAAATGTCGTATATATGCGTACTTTTATTCTAATTTTCACACATTACATAAATATGTGAATTTTTTAAAACATTAGTATAGGGTGTTGCTAGATAAAAAGTAGGACATCTTCTTGACAATGATCTCGGTACTAAAACTGTAGTTTTGATAATAGAAAGGGACAATCAATGTTGTTTGATAAAATTCTCCTTAGAAGTGTTGTTGTAAAATACTCTCTTCTTACAGCAAGGCTATCAAAAGAGTGTTTCTACCAGGCTAATGTAAATGTTATATTAAGGACTCCATACTATAGAAGCGTATTTAAGCTTAGGACGAACTAATGCAGTAAATAGCTTCTTTAAGGAAATTATACTGGTAAAATCCTTAGAACACCTTGCAATAAAGCTATAAATCCGATTTGCTTGCGATACAATGTGATTAATATGAGGTGCAAAAGAGAGTTTAGAATCAAAAATCATTTTAAAATCTGTAACAGTCTTGGATCTGTTGAGTACGGTTGAACCAATTTTATAATCAAACTGAATACATTCCGGTTTTAAAGAGAATGATATAACATTACATTTAGCAGGGTTTAAATCTAATTTATTATTTCTACACCAATCTAAAATGCGATTCAAATTGTTCTGTAAAGAATTACAATCTCCACCATTTGATATCGTCTGAAACAGCTTCATATCATAAGCATATAGCAGTACACCAACGTCAACTTCAGTTATAATGTCGTTTATAAACATGTTAAATAGCAAAGAACCTAAGTTCGAGCCTTGAGGCACACCAGACGTAGCTATGTATTCACACGATTTATGACCATTGCAAACAACATATTGCGTTCAATTGGTTAAGTATAAATAAAATAAATCTGTTAAAGATTAAAAAAGACGAAACTTAGATAATTTATTAAGTAGTACATGGTGATCAAGTTTATCGAATGCCTTTAAAAATCAGTATAGATAACATCTGTCTGAATACGATTATCAAGATTCTCTGCTATGGTCTGGGTTATTTCCAAAGATGGGTTACAGTAGAACGTCCTTTTATAAAAGCCATGTTGCTGAGTCATGAATTGATTACTCACTGCGTAATACAAAGGAATTCTGTAAAAAGTGCTTTAAAAACTTTTGCAAAATTACATATAATTGCAATCTGTCTAAAGTTAGAGATATCCAACCTGTTACCGTTTTTGTACACAGGACTGCGTTATGGAAACAGTTTAACTTATCCATTCACTTAAACAACGCGCTTGATGGCGCAGACAAATTCACGTATTTAAAGTCTGTTGTAACGGGCAATGCTGCTGCAACTATTCAAGCTTTAACATCTAGCAAAGTAAGCTATAAAGATGCCATTCATCTACTGAAAGAGCAATATGGAAATACGGAACGTATAATCGACAGCTACATTCAAGAGCTATTATTATTAGAAGCTCCTGTTAAAAGTAAAACTGATATTTTGATTTGAGAAAACTCAAACATAACAGAGATCTCTTCAAACGCTCAGGCGTGCCTCCAAATAATTACTGAATGATGGTGAAATCAGTAGTTTTGAAGGCTCTACCGTTTTCAATGCGTATTGAGTTTAATAAAGTGCAGGCAATTAGTGATTTTGGTAACCAAAATAATCATCATGATAGCGAAAGTATCAACGGGTCTGAAGCTACATGTCATGGTACGGTTTCGTATAAAATTCAGATTGCCAGTCTTTTACGATTCGTAAAACTTGAAGTGGACTCCGTAGAGCAAGCCCGGCTCCTATCTAATGAAAAAACTGTGGACAGTAACAAAATTCGCAAAAAATGCAGTCGTTATCGTAAGTGCGAATCAAGTAAAAACAATAACTCTTTTGCTGCGGCGGGTTTATTTACAAGTGCGAATAAAGAGTGCTTATTCTGCAAATCTAAAGAACATTCCATTGCGAATTACAATGGAATTTTGACATCGCAACAAAAAAGGGCATTTTTGAAAACAAACGGTTGTTGTTTCCAGATGCACAAAAGGCAATCATAACTCACGCGTTTGTCATACAAGAAAATATCTTGCTCGAAATGTAAACTTAAACATGCTACCGCAATGTGCAATACACGATTACTCCAAAGTTGAAAGGAACAACGTGATAAGCAAAATAACGCAGAGGAACATTAAAAAGCACGAACTTATTTACTAAAAGAAAAATTGGACAATGTTTATTTACAAACAGCATGTGCGCGTATTCATATGAACAATTCGGCGAGTAATAGTGAATCGAACACATCGTACGGTTAGTGCTGGATGGTGGTAGCCAGTTAATTTTCATAAAAAAGTGTTTGTCACAGAGTCTAGACAGTTAAATTTGCCCGTTGTTGGTAAACACAAAATTACTTGATTAAGGCCTTTGGTAAAAACAAAAAAATGGCTCCGTCTCGTTATATTATGTTTCAAACTTTTAAAGGGCTAAATAAAGATAACAAACTAGTGAAAATCAATGCCATAGAGATACTCTAATAAAACTTTGTTTTGATATTTTAACACCACCTTCAGAACCAAAGAATCCTCCTAATTACTAAAATTTCAAGTGAACATCATGGAATTTTCATACTGATTGGAGCAGATTCGTATCATGAAAAATAGTAAATGAAAAAAGAAGAGGCTTTCAGATACACTAACAGCTGTCCAAACTAAATTTGGCTGGACGGTTCACGGATGTGGTAACAAAGAAGTGTTTCCAGGCAATATAGTAAATGCACTTCATATTGTATGCGTACTTGAACAACGACAATGGTGAAGTTGACTTGAAAGAAATTTTGGGACCTAGTGACTATTGGAATAATGCAGCCTGATACTCAGATAAATATCAATACAAGTAACTTTATAAAAAAAAAGATATCATTCACCAGAAAGACCGTTACGTTATAACTTTAACTTAGACTGAAGAACAACCTAAACTTGATTCAAATTATAACGGAGCTTTATATCAAGTCCAAATCTTTAACAAACAAAAACTCATATAAAACAACAAGTTCCTAGAGTACGATAAGGCAATTAATTAGAGAGTATGTGAAAAATGATTGTGCTGAAATTGCACTCAAACAAACTAACAATAACCTACTGTTATAACGCCGACTTAACTTGTATATGCAGGGTGTTTCAGCTGAAAACGCTGCAAAAATTAAACAGGAATAGGGAATGCTCTACTGAACAATTTGAGGTAGGGAACCTGGGGTCTGATAATTCAGCTTCAAAAAGAGATCTGGGACTGTTAACTTGTCTGGGGTTCAAATTTAACGAAGTTTATTGCTGCTCTTCTTCATTATTTTTAATTCTGTAGTAGTTTCCCTTTACATCCAGCTCCTATAGAAGGCCTTCTACTGTAAGAAATACTACAATATAATGTAACTAACTACAAGAGTTACTCAAAGTGACGGCCGCCAACCTCAATGCAAGCTTGACCATCGGCATGTACAAGATTCTGAATAGCACTGAGAATAAATGGGTCTGTTGTTGTTTCAAGGAGCTTGTTCTGTCAAAGGACAAACAGAACCACTTAATGGAAAAGTACAGAAAAACTGCATCATGACGTCCTCAAAGTACCAAATAAACAGAAAATCCGATAAGAAGTTTACTTGCATATCTCTTCAAGCTCATCACTATCGGACACAGGTTCCCTACCTCAAATTGTTCAGTAGAGCATCTCCTATGCCCTGTTTAAATTTTGCACGCTTTCACTGAAACACTCTGTAGAAACAATAAAAATACAACGCGGATACGTTGTGTGTATAAAGCATCAGCACATACAGGGTGGTCCAAATAATAGGTCGCAAACTATACTACGCTACTAAGCATAAAAAGTTATGAACATTTTTCTTATAAACTTTTGTTTTAATTTAAAATTGTTTTTCTTATTATCTCAGAAATGAGTTAAAGAAAAATCTGAAATATTATATGGTGAAATATGTTAATATGATACACAATTAATTAAAGTTTTCAAATAAATATATTAAGTAGTAGCTTAGATACCTGGGTAGCTGGGAGGATATTATTAAAAAAAATGTGAATCTTAGAAATTTCGATCACCCTGTACGAATTTTGGAATAAGCATTTTATTACGGACAAAAAAGTGTTTTTTCAATTTTTTCGTTAATGTAATATTTTTCGACAAAAACGTTTTCTTTTAATGTCCGTTTTTCGTTTGATTTAAAAGCATAATACAAATTTTAAATAAATATCAGGAGGCTTTCTGAATTAAACAACTGCAATTGTTTGTATGACCGTAGTTGTATTTTTATTTTATTTTTATAACATAAATGTTAAAAGTTAAAAATTTCAAAATCATGGGATATGTGGAGTCACAAGAGCAACATTTTGAGCATCTCTTGTAAACTGTAAATATAATATTAATTGTTAAGTTATTTTTCTATTGTTGACATTTATTTTTAAATAAATTTATAAAATAAAATAAATAAAATTTTGAGTTTTACACTTCTTTTTCATTATAATTTTAGATGACATTAAAGAAAACGATTTTTCTCGAAAAATATTATATTAATGAAAAAATTGAAAGAACACTTTTTGTCCGTAATAAATTGCTTATTCAAAATTTGTAGAAAATGATTAATATTTCGATGATTTACAATTATTTGAAATAATCACCTCACAACTACCCCGGTATCTAAGCCACTGCTTAAGATCTTTATTTTTTAAAGATTATTAAAATGTGTACCATAATGGCATGTTTTACAATATAAATTTTCAGATTATATTTTTAACTTATTTCTGAGATAATAAGAAAAAAACAATTTTAAATTGAAGCTTTACAAGGCCGTACCTCCTTAAGTAAGCCCAACTGAACAAAAGTTTATAAGAAAATTTTTCATAACATTTTATGCTTAGTAGCGTAGTATAGTTTGCGACCTATATTTTTGGACCACCCTGTATGCCTGGGTGTCCCTCACTAAACGACTCGTTGATTCCTGGTGAAAATTTGGTTCCTCTACCACTATTGATTATAACGATCTGTAGAATAGGAAAAATTGGCCTCACTGCAGATATAGAAAAGGCTTTCCTCCAGATCAAGCTTGACGAAATGGACCGTGATTCACATTGCTACTTATGGTGCGCAGATCGAGTTGAACCAGAACCAATTGAATTCAGAATAAAACGAGTAACTTTTGGAGTGACTTGCAGCCCATTTCTCCTAGCAGCAATTCTCAAGAAACATTTAACAAACTAATCGAAAGAGTTTAAAAAGTTGCTCAAACGTTGTTAAAATAATTTTATGTTGACGATTTGGTAGTTGCTGTAAACAGCAGAGATTTTGCGTATCAAATCTATGAGCAAGGAAAAGAAATCCTATCGAAGGCCAACATGAATTTTCTAAAATGGTCTACTAACGATGCTGAACTTTAAAAAAAATTTAAAAACGAATTGACTGAAAAGGATAACGTCAATAAAGTACTTGGACTGTTATGGTTTACCAAAACTAACGAAATAGGTTTAAACATGAAATCGGTGGAAAACAGTTATGAAATAATTAAAGCACCTACAAAACAAAATATCTTGAAGATCGTAGCAAAAATATACGATCCTTTGGGATTCGCAACTCAATTTGTCATCAGAGCCAAAATATGATTACAAGAAATTTACAAGATCAAGTTGGGGTGGTACACGGCTTTACCTGACTACTTAAAAATGACTGTATAAAATGATTTAACGAAATATTGGAAATTCATAGCATGATTTTACCAAGATGTGTAATTGGCTGCGGAGCAATTTTGGTAGAGCTTCATGTCTTCTCTGACGTCAGCCCGCGAGCATTTGGAGCGGTGGCTTACCTCAGATCTGTGACTAAAAAAATGTAACCTGCAATATGTTAATTGCAAAGAATCAAATAGCACTGATTTCTGAAACAAGAAATAAAGCTTTGTCACTGCCCAGGCTTGAATTAACAGCAGCTCTTTGCACTGCAAGGCTTCAAAATTTCATATTATCTAACGTACATAATAAAATTAACTACTGCGTTCTATGGACAGACATTGCACTGGATAAGGGTAAAGGCAGCCAAATGGAAGATTTACATTTGTCATCGTGTAAATTAAATTCAAAAATTGAGTACTGGAGAATGTAAGCATAGCCCAGGTGCAGATAATCCGGCGGATTTGCTTACTAAAAGTATTAACACTAAATGTCTTATTAAATCAGAAATTTGAAAGCATGGATCAGCTTGGTTAATAAAAGATTTTAAAGAATGGCCTAACGCAAACATAATTGTAGCAGAAAACGAAATGTCAGTATACTTTGTTAAAATTGATGTTCAAGAAAACAAAACTGCAATTTTATTTTCCTATGGATAAATATAGGCGGCTTAGAAAAAATGTTAAGGATTACTTCCTACGTATTCAAATTTATCATAAACCTAAAGAAAACTAAAGATAAAACCCTACTCAGACACGACCCATTCAACATCTGTATCTATTGGAAATCACTACCGCCGGGGAGGATGTTAAAAGACAAAGTTAGTACCTTAGCAACGTTATTTAAAAAAAAAACGTTAATTATATTTTTTAGTGTCAAGTATGTAACGGTTGTAGTTCACAAATAATAATAAAAGAAGCGACGGCTCTAACCATACAACCTAGAAAAGAACAATACTATTTGGCTCGAAATAGCGCACTAAATTCATGGCAAATCCATATTTGTAATAGTTAGCACAACAGTGTTCGGTTTAGTCGGTGAGTTAGGAAGGTCCTTGAGAAACTAAAAAGAAATAAACTGCTGCCTAACAAGGCGCCACCTGCTGGGTAATAGAAAGAAATAAAACCGACCAACAGGAATTCAATAGGTTTTACTAAAGGTCTAATACGCTAAAACAAACACAAATCAAAGAAACATATAGACAATTAAATGTAGCAAATAAAACTTACAGTACTAGGAAAATATGTGAGAAGTGAGAGATTCTGTCTCATAAGACTTAAGGGCGTTAGCTCGCAATCAATATGTCAAAATTCAGTTAAGCTTTTGTTTGTTACACCCCAAATTAACGTTAGCGTTCCAATTGAGGATTGGTTACTAAGGAAACTTGACGTACACACGTCACTTACACACGGTGACTTAAATCTAACTTAAACTCGGACTACCACGGTAAGTAGCTCCCGCTAACCCAAAAGGCCTTTTGTTTTAGCTTCACCCACTTTATCTAAAGCGCCCAAGTTCTTATGGAGCTAGTTAACAACAAAACCAAGCGTCGGTAATTGAGTCTACCCCGAATAAAAATTTACTTATATGCTAGGGATTCAAACCGTTTAATGTCACATGTACGTGAGCTTCATACGCATGAATAGTGAATAGGTTTTTTAAACAGTAAACTTAGCTGTGTTCTGAAGCATGCAGTTTCGATAAACAAGGTTCTTGCTAACGACAGCAATTGACAGCTTCAGAAGATAGGTAGCCACAGGATTTTCTTTAGGAGAACTAGACGACGAAGAACGGAAGGCAGATATGCTCCCTCAAAGCAGCAGGCACGCAACGTGAACGACCCCTCAGCCGGTTGAGTTCATCAGCCGTTGGTAGCTTCAATGTAGGCGAAACCGTGGTAGTCGTCACGTTTTATAGCAAAGGATTCTTAACTAGCCATTTTAGCACTCCCAAAAATTATCCAAACTGTAATACACGAGTAGAGTATGAGGTCAAAATACGTGAGCGAATTTGGTCGGATTTACATTTACACACCAATTTAACTTGGAATTATTGAACCCACACAAATACTTTACGTGTAAACTTTTAGCTTAACGAAGCACGCCGAAAACGCCCAATAGAAGAAAATCGCAAAATGTCCGCTTGTCCTCTCGATAATTTTTGTGAATTAAAAGAATCCACCAATGGGAATATACGTAGCGTGCGCGGCAAATTTGACTTTCTTTCGTAACGTGCTACTCACGAAAAACGTTATTAAGAAGGCTTGCGACATACGTTCTAGTTCGATAAATTTGAACCGTAACAAGTATTCATTTTGTAATATTTTAATTGTATTTTTCACAAAAACAGTTGAGTAAAGAGTATTTATAAACGAGGGGTGCTTTAACTAAAATATAAAAACGATTAACGACGATTATTATTATATAACAATAAAGCAAATTAGCAAATTTGATGATTTTTTTACTATCCATATAAGTAGTATCACAGCATTTAAATTGAATTTTTATTCTCAAATTATTTAGGCGTATTATACTAAAAAGTTAATTACGTCACCTAACAATATAGTCTTTAAAAAAACTTTAGATACTTTTAGTTATTAAAATGTAAAACATAAATTAATAGCAGCAATTAAAAATTTAATTCGAAAGAACGTTAATAATATGGAATTTTATAGAGAAGAAGTAATTGATGTTGCAATTGTAGATAATACAAACATTTTCAAGCTCAGTATTTGCAAAACTTGCACACAAAAAAAAATATTTAATTAAATTAAGATGTTTGGTAATAATGAGTAAGAATACGGAGCCTTACTTATATTAGCTTCTTTTTTATTATTTAGCATTTATGAAATTCATTTAACATTTATACTTCATTCTGATGCTCCTAAATAACGATGTAAACTTAATCGGTATTTGATGTTCCAATTTAATTTGCCGCTATGCTCTATAAATTCTTAGTTAATTTTCTTTGACTAATTTCTTCCATTTACTAATTTCTGATCTAAATGGGTATATAAGTTTGTCAAGTTTTTTTCTCTCTCTGCTATAAACTTTTATCAAAATTAATTAATTGACAAACATAGCATAAATAAAACATACAAATTAAACCTTGCCATTTTGAGCTTAATCTGATATAAATTTATTTTTGTACAACTTAAAATACTTATAACATGCAACGATTGAGGGCGGGAAATACAATAACCTCAAGGCATTACTTTCAAACAATAAGTTTTGCGACACCTAAGTGTCGACTTACTTTCCTCTGTTAATGAAAATGTACCTATTGGAAAATAATACTTAAATATTATTATTTATGTACTAATTTTGAACTCAAAAATATGCGAGTCATGTTTAAATATAATAATTGAATTTAAAAACGATTAAATTTTTTCAAAACGATTCTTAGAGGTGCTCGTTTCAGTGCTGCCAGCAAGTTGTTGATGCTATTGAATTACTGTGTGAACAAAAAATGATCCAAAGTCTTGGGCATCCTTATTTTATTTTGTACACTTGTCTTAATGTTTCTGCCAACAGGCATGATTTTCGGAGGATAGCGCTGTCAAGTTACGTTTTTCCTCTGAAACTTTGACATTAAACAGTTCAGAATTTTACATAAAATTATTTGATGGGCAATTTGCAGCCAACAAAACTTTTTGTTTCCAAAGTCTACATTTAACATGAAACCTATATTACGGTTCAGGAGAAAGATGTGACCAACTCCATTACCAATTTCCCGAATGGACCCAGTAGTGCAGGAGTAGATGAACTTTGTCCCAATATTTAAAAGGTATAACATCAACTAGTAACGCTGCTGCAAGGTATCGTCTCATATTAACTATATCAAGATTCTCACTTGATTAAAATCATATATGTAGATATTCCCAAACAGTGGGACTTTCATTGTAGGAGTAGTAGTGGTAAGGGATGATTAAAATACCATATCTAGTTTTTGTCGACGTTCGACTAGCGTTGACCAGTCTTTATCAAGGCATCTAACTAAGAATTGGTATAACCGTACTATAAACCTTAAAAAAATTAGATGCTTTGATAAAGACTGGCCAACGCTAATCAAAACATCGGCAAAAGACTAGACATGGTGTTTTAATTATCTCTCACGAGTACAAAGAAAGTCCCACTGTTTGGGAATATCTAAAAATAAAATAATTTATATAGGAGATATAAAAATAATTTATTAAAATCTTTTACGAAGCAATACTATGCGTTATAAACAAAAAGGAGGGAAAATACGCCCTATAGCTGTCGGTAACACCTTCCGCTTTTTAATCTAAAAGTTATTTTGCTCTCCTGTTCGTGAGACAGACAACTTTTACGCCACCAACAACTTGGATTTGCAACGAAAAAAGAATGTGTGCAATCCAATAGTTATTGAGAAAGAAAAATTTACAGAAAATTGTTTTAAAAAAATAAGAACAATAATGCTTTCAATTTATTTAACGGAGAAGTTATGCTTTGTGAAACTTTTAACCAAGCTCCAGAACTACACCCATTTATCTAAAACGCATATGTTTCATAGTCATATTATTTTTTTCGATAAATGAATTATAAACTCTAAGTAAGGTTGCCATCAGCTAGAATTTAATTTAATTTCTCCAGGTTTCTAAGTCTTAACAGAAATCAGTTTATTTGGTGCGCCTATCTTAAAGAATCTTGTCAAAACAACCTTTGAACCGACGTTGGACAAACTTTTCCTTCTTTTTAATATAACATATATATTAACCCTAATACTCACTGAAAAGTAATTAGTTCTAGCTTCCAACAGGCTATAGAAATGCAGGGTGTTCAATTTAAGTTAAGCAAGTTATTTAAGTTTAAAGTATTATGCGGTAGTATTAAAAACACCCTGTACAACATAACATAATAATAAATATTGCAAAAAAATGTTGAAAGCTCTTAGTAAGGTGGTATAAGTGAAAGTACTTACATATCTTGAAGTTATTGTATTTTTTTGGAGGGTCTGTAAACCAGGTGAAATCGATTTATCTCCAAAACGGAAGTAAGTAGGTATAGGGACATGTTAAAGAACATATATTATTTTTGATCGAACAATTTAGAAATAGAAAAAAATACAGAGGGTTCTATTTAAAACCCAACTTTGATATAGTACGTGTTTCTGGGAGCACCCTGTACAACCCAACATATTTTTAAAATGTGGTCTTGAATAATCTTGATATATGTATGCCTTAAGATTTCTAATATTATTTGTCGTTTTAATGCTACAGAATAATTCGTTGGTAGTGCCCCATCCTGTATGTTAAGTACCACAAGGTAATTAAATCTTTAATTGTAAAGAACTTTATGTCGCTAAACAAATTTACTGTTTCTCGATGGAGTCTTATCCATACTGGTTTATGTTGTTATCAAAGTAACCTTAACTACTTTGACAAATTACTTGATAAGTTAAGGTGGCGCTTACAAAATATATACTCTATGTTATATATGAACTCACTAGCTCTTTGTTCTTGCTAAGCTATTTGGTTAAGATCGCTATTCCAAAAAGGATAAGAATCCGGCTCGCGCGGTAGCAAATGCTATCTAGGTTTCGATTACTATTTATTTTGTGGGTCGTTGGTTTATTATATATGTATTTGTGAAATATAAAAAGAGAGCACGATATTCTTAATTGCTACTGAAAAATCGTCTTTTTTAATGTCTGTTTTTCGTTTAATTTAAAAGCAAAATACAAATTTTAAACAAATAACAGAATTCTTTCTGAATTAAACAACTGCAATTGTTTTTATGACCGTAGTTGTATTTTCATTTTATTTTTATAACATAAATGTTGTAAAAAAAGTTAAAAAGTTCAAAATCATAACATGCGTGTAGTCACAAGAGCAACATTTTGAGCATCTCTTGTAAAATGTAAATGTAATATTAATTGTTAAGTTATTTTTTTATTGTTGATATTTATTTTTAAATAAATGAATAAAATAAAAAAATAAAATTTTGAGCTTTACACTTTTCTTTCAATGACAACTTCATTATAATTTTTGATGCAAAAAAAAGGACATTAAAAAAACGATTTTTCTCAAAACATATTATAAACAAAAAATTGAAAAAACATTTTTTTGTCTAATAAATTGCTTATTCCAAAATTCGTACAAGGTGATCAAGATTTCTAAAATTTTCAATTTTTTAATTAACAACCTCACAACTCCGGTATCTACGCCATTGCTTAAGATATTCTTTTTTAAAAAATTATTAAATGTGTACTATAATGACATATTTTACAATATAAATTTTCAGATTATATTTTTAACTCATTTCTGAGATAATAAAAAAAAACAATTTTAAATTGAAACTTTACAAGACGGTACCTCTTTAAGTAAGACCAACTGAATAAAAGTTTATAAAAAAAATTTTCATCACTTTTTATGCTTAGTAGCGTAGTACAATTTGCAACCTATATTTTTGGACTACCCTGTATCTACTAAGATATAAAGATTCATTACAATCGTGTGACGATCAAATCAAGTCAACTCTGGATGTCAACCAAGGAGGCATCGGGATAAGGAAAATAAGAGACATTTACTTCCCTGTCTTCATTTCCTCTATACAGGGTGGTTTACCAGAAACTACCGCAATTGTTTATGGAAAATCTGAAAATTTACGAACATACCAAAGTCGATGCGGGTCATTCAACCAAACTATTTTAAAGATGGCAGAACTTCCGGTTTTACCTATAGTATGTATCAACCTGCTTATTTTAAATGGAACACCCTATATATTACTACACTTTTAGATTCTACGTTTAAGTCTAGGCATATTTCATGTACAATATCACATACCTCACCTTAATTGTTTCTGACTTACTTAATGTTTTATGTCAAAATTGACGTTTACATACCAAAAACTAATTTGAATTATCAACTATTCAAAAACATTTTTAACTTGGTTTGTGTATATGAAATTTCTGCTTTTGACAATTTGCCCTTTAATTCGCTTGTCACAACACAAATGGAATAACATTTTGACCTCATTAAAAATCTATAATTTGGAATGATGACAATTGTAAAGCCATCGATTTAGTTTTAAAACGTAATGAATCTAATGCTTGGCTCAGGGCTCTACCTTCCCGATCAATTCATTGGATAGTAACACATTTCAAATTTCAATGGTATTCCGCTTATATATTCCGATGTGATGCTGATTCTTACGAAGCATACGCAAAGTATCATGTCCTAAGCTATTGTAAATCTACAATACGCTACTTTCGACATCAAGAAATTAACTTGATTATTTTTTTTCATACGTCAAAATAGGACGTTTTTATCATTTTGACTAATAGCAATGCACAATTCTAACCAATTAACGTGTATTATACTGATAAAACTGCATGGTCCTTGATAAAACGTTGTTTACATTTAACTGTCAAAAATTTATTGTATTTACCTTGTTAGAACATTTTAATTCTCTTGAAATATATTAATTGTGTCATCAATTATTTAATATTTAGTTAATACGAGCAAAATCTGAATTGATGAAAAAATAATATTCTCAAATACAACTCGTCCTTCAAATTTTATTGATAAATTTTGTGTTTGCCACTTAAACTTTTTTATTTTTAGGAAAAAACACTCAAACACTCGTGGTATTACCTTTGATAATTTTGGTTCGTGCTTTCTGCTTAGCAAATATTTATAGTCAATTAGAATCTTCTGATCTATGCCGAGATAAACGAAAAAAAGAAAGGTGGAATCACCCTCATCTCCTTGAAAAAAAGACAATGTCTAACTTGAGATGTGACTTTTTCAACACTTTCAGCAAAGAAAGCTCCACCTGGAAAAGTTCAATATGAACACATTTTAGACCAAAATCTCTCATTTTTACGGTTTGTAGTAGAATTTTTGACCTTTGGTGCGTTGAGGCTTCAGATTTTATTAATACCCTTGGAAAATTGTTAGCCCTTCAGCAAGGTGAACCTAGGTGTAAGTGGTTTCTCACACAGAAGATAGGTATTTTTAGAAATTTTGTATACTCTCAATTAGTTAGTTGTTCTTTGTCTTTTTCAATGTCAATAAATAAAAACCTGTAATAAAATTAAAAACGATAACAGTTACAGTCAAATTAATTTTACTCTTTTTTAAAATATCACTATAATTATAATAATAATTATGTAGAATAATTGATAATATAACAAATTCTTAAGTAATAGTACATAATCATAGTCAATAACAAAAAACGTCAAAACGTACGTCAATTTTCTTTAGAGTTTTTTTTTTCGTGTGTGTTTGTTAGAGGTTTTTGGTGCAAATGTAAAATATGGAAGGTGATCAGTACCTTACAGTATTCCATGGTCAACAAGAAAAACATGTTGTTCCAGAGAATCACCACTTTGGTTTCCGGACCTGGTCATCAAGACCCTCCCGGATAATTAAGAAAAAATGTACAACACTATTTCACAAAACACAATCACATTACACACTTATTTAATATTATTACATGTGAATACTAGGGTGGGTAAGGGTTGGCATGTTTAGGTTTTAGTGGTTTTCCTAAACCTTGAAGTAAATATTTTGCCAAGACGAACTAATCCACAATTGCACACGGTTTCGTCACCATACTGTACAGGTTTGTACTGACCTTCTGGGGCACCATACATAACACTTACATTACAATACAATATTTAAAATGTACCATAAGATTAAATAAAATAAAATAGTCAAATCACATTTTACCTTAAAATTCAACGTGTTACCTTTACCATAATTTGATAAATACATGTTTTAATTGTGATGATGTCGGAAGTATAGAGTATAAAAATTTTCTAATATCTTTTTTCATTGTCTCAAAACTAATTTATTACATAGTACATAACGATTACAATTTATTTCAAAATTGAACATTTTATCAAACCTCCAACAAAATAAATTTGTATCAATTGGAAGTACCTTTTGGGGCAGATGTAACCTTTTTCAAGCAAGTACAATACAATCTTAAACTTTTATTTTTGCTTTTTCACTGCCCCTATACCTTCCTCTTAAAATTCGAATCACACAATAAATACACGCACACGTCCAAAGCATACGCAATCAAATGTGTTCTTTTTATTTCTTTTCAATACCCGACAACCAAATACATTTTTTCTTGTAACACAAAATTATTGTTATTATGTAGAATAAGTCGGTTGAAACTTTTTCGCTAACCAATTTCTTTAAAACCATTTCAGTAGACGTAAGAATTTAATCAAAATTGAATAAATCAAATACTTGCATTGATAAAAAATGTAATTCCAATATATTTTAGTTAGGAAATTGAAAAATAATTTTTTCTTTCGGTATTAGTGAATATTTTCGGAAATTTCTAAAATAGAAAAAGAATTATTAAAGAATTTAATCAGATAGAAACTCCAATGTTGTTATTCTATAAAATCACAATCCTGTAGGGTTTGAAATTTAAATATCAATCGTTAAGTTTAAAATTGCGGTCGCGTTCATGACGTATTTTTTAAGTTTGCTTTTCCTTTGGTTCATAATTACATTTGGCTACCCTTGGGACTTTTGTAACAATTGGTTTGAGGTCACGTCGACATTGGAATATCACGCTTCTAGTTGAAACCTCAATGGAATTTATATTTATATTTTTCATGTCCCTTATGTTTTGGAAATTTTATCAAACTAGTTGTAACAAATCTTATGCCAATACAATTCGGTAAAATTCCAAAATGCCCGTAAAATATTTGATAACCGAACGATTATAGAATATCGAATTTCCAAGCTTTTCCGTGTCCGCTCTTTAAACTATTTTTTATTGTTATACCCTAATATACTACAAATTTTATATTTAAACACGTTCTAAGAAAAGGAGTTTGTGTTGCAAAATATCTTGAAAAATATTATATTTTTACTGCATCGTCATCATAACCGCCGAACAAACTCGTAAATTGAAATTTATTACGCCGGTGCTTATATTACCTAAAGGATTAAAAGTATTAACCCGTTAAACTTTAGGTTCAATAGCGTTATTTATAACAAAACTTGTTACAAACTGGCAATTCAATAGATTTCGGCTTAAACAAAATTGAATTTGTTCCTTTAGCCAATTTTTTTAATTGATTCTCGTTTATGTTTGTAAAATGTAAACAAAAAGTAAATACTTTGGTGTTTACAACTTTTTTCATTTATTCTTGTTTGTAGTAAATGAAAATAGAAACCACCGCCTCTTTTATGTTATTTTCCTTACTTCGTGTTTGTCGTTAATGAGCTTTGTTTAGGTATGTAAAGCGTTTCTAAAAGATTTCGTTATCATCAACATCAACTGTAGTTTAGTACGTGACATTTTTCTTGAATTGAAACATCAAAAAATAATTGTTACATTTCCAACAAATTTGGGTAATTTTATTGATGAATTGTATTGAAAATATAGAAATAATTATTATATTCTCAAAGACGCTAAAATCAAACATCTACCAAATACTGTGTTTCTCTAAATTGCAATAAGTCACCTAATTGTAATTATTCTAGTATTCTTTTCGTTTTTCATTTTTATGTGGAACTGAATACTAAAATATTCATTGCTTTATATGGTATTAATAAATACACATTTTCGAAACGTAATCTTATATAAAATTCTAACTAATTAAAAATTACTTATAGATTACTTTAAGCATCTTAGTTGTAGTTGAAAACCCTCATATCAGATATCACCCAAAAATATGTTTATGTAGCTAATTTTAATCTTTTTATTTTTTAAATCTAATCTTAAGATATTATATTACTATTATTTTTTCTAAATTGCCATATAAACCAGTACTTGTCAATATAATATCAAATTTGTAACTGTAATAATTTATAATTATTCTGAAGATGAGTTATTTAAAATCAAACCTTGTCAATAACAAAAATTTTTAAAAATTGTTACTGGAAATTAAAACAGATTTAGGTTTAAGCATTATTTAATTGGTTATAATCATAAAATACACTAATAGCTAAGGATATCATGTTCCCTCTTTTATAGTTCAATTTTATATCGGCGACACATTAAGTAAATAGTTAACAGTACATAAATAACATTTGACATAGAACGAGACGAGTTCTTTTCACTTCCTGTATGGCGATCTTAATCAGAGTAGCTTAAAATGAAAACCGAGCGTGTGAGTTCGTATTTAGAAATGAGTAGATATTTTTCAAGCGTCACTTTAACTTTTAAAGTAATTTGTTAAAGTAGTTACTTTGATAACAATATATACAAATATATACAAGAATTGATAGCACGCTGTCTAGTGATAGTAACTTGTCTTGCGACTTTCTGGCAAATTTCTTTAGCCATTGTTTATATAAAAACAATGCTTAAGCTAAAGTAACATACGTGTACGAGTAGTAACGTCCCTTTGGTTCATTCGATATCAGTAGTTCATAGCTAACGTAGGATATTTAGTAATGTATGTAATCAGATAAACACGCTAAAATCAAATGTGGCTGTAAGAGAGATTTTCCAAGTGGTAATACAAGATTACTCCCACGGCGTAGCTAGCGATACGGGATTTTAACATGCAAGAACACCTTTACGTAGATGAGAAAACTAAACTATCCATATATCGGTTCTTTGACTACAGATTCTTGTGCACAGCGAGTGTTGTGGTATTAACTACCCCAATTAAAATATGATGAGGCATTAAAGATCCAAGAGAATCTCAGACAAATAATGAAAGTAGAAGCAAACCATTACAGGAAGGAGAAAAACCACAATAAAAAACTGTATTTAGAGAAACTCAATAGTTGGCGATTCTTAATACGATGCGAAATAGGTTAAAAGTCTTACTTGCGAAAATGATAATAACGAAACCCCATCCAGGTTAAATATTATTCTTTAATTCAATGCCGAATTAAGTGCCAAATGTAGACAATATTCTAGACATCATCAATGAGAAACGGAGGAAATGTTCTAAATGGGGTTTTGAGTTAAGAAGATAGGAATCATACCTCAAGAGCTACATTGGCCCTACATTTTAGTATCTTTATGCAGTATTAGAAAGCTGTTATTCTGAGAACGTGTCACATAGTCCGGAAACACCTAAGTAACCATCATGGATGTACCTAGCAGAGTCATTATCCAGTCCAGTCATTATCCAGTTTAAACTGAGTTTATACAGAGATAATACTAATAATGATAATAATAATCTTTATTGTTCAACAGAAAGAATTTCCTATTACATAACAATGTCCATGTTATATAAACTTAAAGATAACTAAAATTATAATCAAAACAAGATACGTTGATTTTCTAATATTGCTTTTAGCAAATCAAAATAAATATCATTCTCTATACCTACTAAATCAAAATTTTTGTAAAATGTTTAAAAAATGGTACCGACAGTCTTGAACTTAATCGTTGGACACGGAATTAAATTTTACGTAATAGGTAATGGTGAATCTATTTTATGATGCAGTAGATTATAAAAGAATATAATGCTATTATCTGACCATCTCTTATCCAAGGATAAAATATCAGTAATATGTACTCTTGTAAAAAACCTTTTTCAGAATATGAGTCGTATTTTTTTGCAATATAAAATTTTAAGAACTTTCTCTGGATAATTTCTATAATATGGTCTTTTGCTTATTAGAAAATAGATACCATATTAATGAGCAATACTCTAACTTTGGTCTTACTATTGAAAAATAAAGTATTTTTAAGCAACTCTTATCATTAAATGATTTACAGTTTCTAGTGAGAAATCCTAACATGTTGTTTGTAGATGAGCAAAATCTTGTTAATGTGGGTATTGAATGAAAGTTCACTATCAAATGTTACTCCCAGATCTTTAATTTTATCACACATTTTACCAATTGTAGAATCAATTTGGTAAGAATAAACAATGGGATTTAATTTATGAGAGAAAGAGTATTATTGCTTTATATTTATCTAAACTCAAAGAAAGGCCATTTTTGTTACACCAAAGTAAAAGCTTCTCAATTTGTTGTTGTAATAAAAAAAACAATCATTAAATGTTGTAATTGACAAAACATTTTTAAGGTCATCAGCATAAAAAAGTCGTTGATATAGATCAAAAATAATAATGAACCCAAATAATACCCTTGAGGTACTCCAGATGATGCAATGAAGGGTTTCGATTGATAACTGTTATAACTGATATATTGCATGCGGTCTTTTAAATACGAATTAAAGAATACCTGAAGACAACTATTGAAACTAAAGCTAACTAATTTATCAATAATAATGTGATGTTCAATGGTATCGAAATCCTAAGAAAAGTTTGTGTAAATCACATCGACTTGACCTTTATTATCCACCATCATCGCATTTTACT
Organism: Abscondita cerata; assembly: GCA_030710515.1. NCBI lineage: Eukaryota > Metazoa > Arthropoda > Insecta > Coleoptera > Lampyridae > Abscondita > Abscondita cerata. The sequence continues at coordinate 320,287 of JALBCR010000922.1, read as the reverse complement.
GTGTAAAAGACGCTAAATTAGTGACAGTTGGATTAATTCTGCATGAAGCTATGTTGTAATGGTGATATGAATGACTTAATGTGTCTATAAACCTAATTAAAACTAGTAGAAAGGGCTGACACCTTTTCGGGCTGGTAGCCACGTGTAAGCAAATACATATGGTATTCAAGAGTGTGAGAAGAAGAGAAAAAGATAAGAAGAAAATTTGTTATCCATCATGTGCTGGCAGTGCAGGTACCATGCTACCGGTACTAAAATAAATAAATAAATAACCTTATTTGTGTTTCTATACAAAGTACTTACACTCGTCAACAATTACATATGTAACAAACAATATCACAGTTAACAAGTAGACATATTAAAATCTGTAAACTGATAGTAAGCTTTTAATACCAAAAATTTTTTTATTTTATCTTTAAATAGTTTTATTGGTAAACATCTAATATAGTGTGGCACTTTGTTAAAAAGTAACTGCGCCTGATATGTGTGACCATTCTGCGACTTATTTAAACGGTAGTCATTTAATCTAATGTCATTTCTATACCGTGTATCATATTGATGAATTTCTGATTGAATAGTGAACTGCGTGATGTTTTGTTTTTGCATAGAGTAGACTTTCAAGAATGTATACTGACGGAAAAGTTAATATATGCAAAGCATTTTGGCAGTCTTCTCGGCAACTTAATCCAACTAAAATACGTTCAGCTTTACGCTGAAGACAAAAAATCTTTTGCCATTGCGATGTATGACCCCAAGTTAAAATTGCATAACACATAACAGATTGAAATGTTGCATAGTATGCGGTTCTAAGTATATTTATTGAGGCGTTGCTTGCTAATTTTTTGAGAAAAAAGATTGCACGATTTAGTTATATGCTCAGTTCTTGACAATGTCGATTTAAATTAAGTTTAGGATCCACATAACAACCTAGGAATTTAACAGAATCTATCTTGTTTTCTTGACTTGTACCTAACGTTAGAACTAAGTTGACAGTTTTTTTAGTATTAAGTGTAAGTTGATCGTTTTTACACCAGTTGTTGATAATGCTTAACGCAGTTTCATTATTTAGTAATGCAGCATCTAGATTACTGTCCTTACACAATAGAGTAGCGTCATCTGCTTACAAAATACAAAGAAGTTCTTTATTGAGATTTTCAGGCAAATCGTTTATGGAGATCAGGAAAAGTAATGGTCCAAGTATTGAACCTTGTGGCACTCCTTTATTTATTGGAATTTTTTTGAATTTTTTGTTGTTATAAAAAACATATTGAAATCTATTATTTAGAAAGGATTTTATAAGCGATGTGCTTAGATCATCAAAATTATATAAGTGTATTAGTTTGTCTAGTAAGATTCTATGTGATATGCTATCAAACGCTTTAGTAAAATCTATGAAAGTAGCCACTACATTCATCCCTTTCTCAAAAGCTGTTAATGTTTCTACAGCAAATATATTTACAGCATCCTTGGTACTTTTATTTCTGCGGAATCCAAATTGATTGCTGAAGAATATCTGATTTGATTCAAAATGCTCCTTTATTTGACTATCCAGAAGTTTTTCAATAACTTTAGATAAAATTGGTAGCAATGAAACTGGTCTGTAGTTATTCACATCATTTATGTCACCTATCTTATAAAGAGGAATTACGCGAGCTAATTTTAACACTTCAGGAAAAACCCCTATTTTAATAGCTGAATTTATCAGTATAGTCAAGGCAGTAATTAGCACACTGGTTATACGTTTGATCACATTTGAACTCATGCCGTAAATACCTTTGGAACTGCTGTTTTTTAAAGATGCGAGATGTCATGACGAACAACATTGGTCTGAGTCATGAAGCACAAAAATTGAATTGTAAGGTAATTTGCCTCCAAAAACCTGTTTTGAAAATGATTGTGGTGGGGTTGGAACAGAATGGGTGCGTCGTACCATGCCCAATTTCTAATCAGCTCTTCCTTGTAGTAAACCAGACTTACTGTAAAAAAATCAAGATTCTAGATGCTTCCTGTGAGGCGCTATCGCGCGTACTAACTTGCAGGCTTGCTTGCTTGCTTGTTTACAGACAAATCTAGGTTTTCCAAACTTTCTAGATCACGGGAGTGAGAATGAGATTTAAAATTTAATGGACATTTAGATACTATTAGATCCAAAGCACGTAGAGCATTAGGTTTTTTTAGATACTCCATTCATATTCTTAATCTAGATACAATAAAATTGTTATACAGTTCACTCGTTCGCTTTCCGTTAGAATATTGCTATGTTATGTGGTCACATCATTCAACTCTTATTACTAAAATAGAAAAGCTACAACACCGTTTTCTTAAATTTTTTTTAAATAAATCCCGACTTCCATTTCAAAATTACATCCAAATTCTTTCATTGCATGATATTAATACTTTAAACTCATAAAATAAAACTTCATAAGATACTTAATGGAATTTCAAATTGTTCATTTCTTCTACAACAAATAAATCTAAACGTCTCTTGTAAAAATCTTAGAAATAATAATCAGTTATCATCATCAATCTTTTTAAAGTTAATGAAGACGGCAAATTCTTACTCTAAAATAAACTTTTTTGATATTGCATAAAAATGTCGACTCTAAAAACTTAACGAGTAGGTATGTGGCGAACACTTGCCATTCTTAAATGAATTACAAGTGTCAATTTCCAAAACCCAATATTCAAATGATGCAAGGTATATTGGCAAAGCAATAAATTAAATTTTTAGATGTTTTATATAAGTGTTTTCAGAATCGATGTAAATAAAGGCTTGTTAACATCTCTAGCTATACCAAAACTACTCAAGCTTGCAGCTCAAATACTCTTAAGTAAAGAAAATAACGGAGGAACATTCTTAAATTGCAACGTGAAAAGAACACAATTCAATTGAAATTAACATCTCCAAACGATTATTTTCCGAAAGCAGAGCACAAATTGTGACAGCCCAAGTAGACTTAAAAAATAAACCACTAAGAAGCAGAAGATATACAGAGGAATACAAACAATTCTCACTAAAATTATTTTTACGAGCCCCAAAATGTTAATTTTAAAGTAGATTTTAAATTTTTGCCAGCTCAAACTGCTACGTGATCATGGTTAGAGTTATATATAAAAAATTTAAACAACTCTTGTGCTACATTTTTACAAATACGATATGTAAAGGTCACAAATTGAAGTCGATAGTATTAAACTGCATAGAAAAGCTACAACTACAATGCGGTGCCAATGTTAGGGCAGTAGTAAAATTTTCGAAACCTAATTAAAAGATTAGATGTATCACCGGAAAAACCATACCTTCTCGTGAACAATAAGAAAATCTATTATTTGTCCCCTATTTATTAAAATCGGTGCAAAATAACTTGATTAAATACGATATAATCTTTAATGACGAAAAAGCATCTTGGAAAGACATTAAAAATTTCTACATGTCAGACAAATCTAAACCGCTGCGATTGGCTCCTAGATCAACTAATTTACATATTACTCCGAATCATTTTCAGAAAATGAAAGTGAAATATGCCACACAAGTATTTTGTGAATCAGTTGCAGTTGGTTTATCAACGTATGCAGCTTTTAATGCTTTTTGATTTATTTGCATTCCTGTGCTACTTTATTTTTTATTTTTGGCTTAAATTTGGCTAGTAATAGAAAAAATAGTATATACACCATGGTTGTGAAGTCCATTATTGCCTACGCACCTTGTTTCGCTCGGGGCTACCGCCCTCGCGAAATAAACTGGTGCTAAGGCAATAATGACAGACTTCACAACCTTGGTGCATAATATACTATTACGTGATTTTTTTTTATTTGTCATTGCTTTTCTAGGTACGTTTAAGTCTATTATTATTATTCTTTTGCATAAGTTTAACACTTATGTTGTAAAATACACTTACATCACAATACAATATTTAAAATGTACCATACGAATAAATAAATCAATATAAAATCATAATACTGTTTCAACAATTTTTTACACATTTTACAATAAAATTTATATACATAAACAAAATCGTTTTGATTTAATCGAAATTTCAAAGTAACCATCAATTTTAATGAACACTTAACTTCTATTACATGCAACCAAAATTTTGTTTGGTTGAATGCAACCAACGATTTTCTTTTTTTCCCTTTACAAAATGTAACAAATACAAACATCTCACGATACAAAGCAAACTAACGGTATAAAGCAACTTACTATGCAAGGCAATATTTGGATAATTCCAAATTACAATTCTATACAACAATTTCCCCAATCTTTGATTTCCATCAAAGCTTCATGTGTCGAACAAACGGTAGGAGCAACGGACGACCTCCAACTTGAACCATCCAACTATACGAATTTATTAAATCCTTAAATTTCATCTAAGGGTGGTTCGGGTTTTAAATAATAGGATCAAGCGGTACAATCTCTATTAGAATCAACAAAATTTCAACACGATAATGGGCCAAAGGGCCCCTCGGTCTTCCAATACAATGTATTGCCGAGTTATTTCGATCTTAGCAATCAAACAATCAATCAGTTATAAGCAGAGCATCATAAGTCATAACGTACAATATGCAACAAATACGAGAATTTTACATTTCAAACAAAATTTAAACAAATGATGAAAACCTTTACACAGCCGATAATGCTGGAAAAAGGTTTCAATTTAATACAAGGATGACTCGCTTCAATAATGAACGATCAAAAGATGTTAAAGTAAAATTGCATCAGTTTTGATATTACTATGCAGAATTAGAAACCATTCTAGTGGCGTAATATACAACGTAACAAGGTTGGAGCAAAATTAATATGAACATTTACAGGGGCGTTACATGTTGTACAACTCTTGACCGCTCATTTGCCTTTGTTTTATAGATTTGGCATTTAGATAATGCAAAAATGTAAAACAGATGTACGAAAATTTAAATCTAATACAAATACTCGGTATTTTATAATATCTAGGAGTTGACATACAGGGTGTTCCAAATAGTTTATAAATCGTTCCAATATTAAAAATTCTAAAGTTATGATTATGCAAATAGAATCTACTCATTCTTTTATTTTTGATTCGGTGTGTACTAAATTAAAAATAAGTTTTATAAAGGTCGTTTTACTTAAATGCCACACTTCTTGTTACATGTCACTTTTTTGCTAGAATTTTGAAAAGCAATTTCTCATTTTCTATCAGAAGTAGAAAATTATTTTGAAGGTGTTTTCAATATCTTATCATATCCAAAACGCTATTAAAAATTAGACCAATTGCTTTGTCCCTTAAAATTCTATCCCAAGCAACAATGACTATCAATTTTGATGATTAATGGTACACATCTAATGAGGGTTTGTAATAGGGCATGTTGAGTCAATTAACATATCCATTCCTCTTACATATTGGTCCATTACAAAAACTAAATTGTATGCATAAAGTTTCATCCGTTGTCCATGGTTTCACAAAAATTTACTAGATTTTGACAATTATCTCCAAAAAAGTCTTGATGTAGCGATGTAACACTTTCTGCCTCAATGTCTCGACAACTCAATTTTCGATTATCTTGTGACAATATCGTCCTAATACTTTTCTTAAGCAACTTTGTCAACTTAGTTGGCTTATAATTATTGAAGGATCAACTTATGTAACTACTTTTACATACCTGTCGACAAAGTTGCTTAATGCGAACCATTTGCGTACGTGATCTCTAACACAAGTCGACACTAGGTGTCGTAAAACTTATAGTTTTTTTTTCTTATACATAAGGTTACTTCTAAATTCAGATATTTATTTATATTTATATTTTTATTTATTTACAGTAATACACCTTTTTTAAATGAAAAAAAACAAAACAATAGTAATACATATATAAGTTATAGGTAATATACAAAAATAAAAGTAGCGATCCTAAAATAACACTCTTATATGTATAACATAAATTAAAATTATTAACAACTGAAGAACAATGTAATTTATACAATTAACTTAATAAATCTAAATTTATAATCTGTAAATTAATTTGAACGTATTTCAAGACAAATTAAATACAGTAAAATGTGGCCGATCTACTAAATTATTTGCTAAACAACACACTCTTGACATAGGTGAATAAAATCCGTATGATGTACAGTGGTGCTTGATCCTGAAAGTGGTGAGACTACGTGTACTTGATCCATAAAGGCGAAAATAAAAATTTACACATTCTAAAAGTTTAGGACAGTCTATATAACAGTGTATTAATTTAAACAGAAACATTAGATCAAACTGACATCTCCTATCCTTTAATTGCGTAAGGTTGAGGTTGCACAGTGTTGCAAAGTAATTGATTTTATCTTTAGGTATACACATCTTATAAGCAGCTAAACGAAGAAATTTATTTTGCACTTTTTCTATCGTGTATACATTTATATCATAATATGGACTCCATACATTGGAACAGTATTCCATCTTGTATCTAACGAAGGTACAATACAATGTTTTGAGAACCGGCGCAGAAAAGTCTTTACCAATCTTTGAAATAAAACCAAGCATTTTTAAAGCACTGTTTGTAATAAAATTTATATGATTTTTGAAGTTCAAGCGTTGGTCAAAAATTACACCCAAATCTTTAACATCAGTAACATTTTTTAAAGGTATATTATTTATAAAGTAGGTGTTGCTAATTAATTAATTTTTTTTTGCGTAAACCATATTGACAGACATTTTTTTTGATTAAAATATAACTAAAAGATTATCTATATCATTTTGAACTAGCAAACAGTCGTTTATACTATCAAGTTTTTGAAGAATTTTTAAATTGTCAGCATATAGTAGAAAATTACAATTTTTGATAAACAAGTCAATGTCGTTAATAAACAATGCAAATAATATAAGACAACAATGTGATTCTTGAGGTACACCAGAGTATAATTGTATAGGTTTAGAAATGCCCTTAAAATATCTTATACATTGGGATCTATTTGTTAAAAAGCTTTCCATCCAATTTACAGTGCTACGTGGAAATCCTAAAACAATTAATTTTTTGATAAGAATACGATGATTTACTCTATCAAAAGCTTTGGAAAAATCAGTGTATATGGAATCAATTTAAGAGTATTCCTCCATATATTTTATTAATATCAAATGATAGAGTAATAAATTTGTAGTAGTTGACCGTTTATCCATGAAACCACGCTGCATCTCTGATATAATATTTTTTGAAACCCAAGACAATTTTTTAGCCATAATTTTGTCAAATATTATAGGAATAGGTGATTGTAAACAAATTCGTCTGTAATTGGCTATATTAGACCTATCGCCATTTTTAAAAATTGGAGTAATAAAGCTTCGTTTTTATAATAACTGAAACACTTGAACCCTCAGTGATTTTGTAAATAAAATTTGTATAGGGTAACTAATAGAAAACACAATTCTTTTAAATAAATTTGGAATTTGGATTTATATTTCAGCAACTATTCTCTTTCTCTAAACTAAATTCGCACTGAAGATCAGATTTTATGAAGAACTTGTGAAAAATCCATTACCATACACATGATGTGTACAAAATATGATTAAATAATTACATATTTTTAACCACAATAACTTGCTTAATTTAAATAGAACACCCTGTATTTTATATTAACAACAAATGTAAAATGTAATTATCTATCAAACAATACTATAGTGTCCTATAGCTAAATGTTCAGGTTGTCATGAAAAATGCAAATTTTTATAATGAAAACTGATTTGTAACAATTTTAATATTTATCAAGTAAGCCGTACAACTTTGGCAGGTGAATATTATGTATTTGTAAAAAGCCCGTTGATTGACGAGCAAATTTTAATGCACGAATTTAAAAATGCTAGACTCCGCTTGCATGTAGGTTGATCCCATTGTTCTCTGAATAGTGTTAAACCTATGGCGGACGAAGACCCCTTGGCTCCGCCCCTGTATAAAAATTTCCGGTTTTTGGAATTTTTCCGTTGGTTTGAAAGCAAGACCCACCGGCATGCTCAATTTTAAGTCTCTACAAAGTCTGAAAGTACCCGTTTAATTTCGGAGACAGACATGAAAAAAATAGACGCTTTATTTTAAGCAAATGTTTTTTGCATCTCACCAGTATGTTTTACAATATTGTAAACAGCTTACAAATTGATCCGTGGAGCAGATAATTCATTAGAAGAGATATTATTGTGAAATAAATTTGTACGTTTATTAAATTTTTGTAAACTCTATACATATTTATTTCTCTCAAAATTTAATACAGTTGATGAAATGTACACAATGCAAATCTTCTCCTTCTTACAAATACATAATATTCACCTGTCAAAGGTATAGCTTACTTGATAAATATTAAAATTGTTACAAATCAGTCTTCACTGTGAAAATTTGCATTTTTCATGACAACCTGAACATTTAGCTGTAGGATACTATAGCATTATTTGATAGGCAATTACATTTTACATTTGTTGTTGATATAAAATACAGGGTGTTCTATTTAAAATAAGCAAGTTATTGCGGTTCAAAACATGTCATTAATTAATCTTATTTTGTACACATCCTGTATATGATAGTAGATTTTTCACAAATTCTACATAAAATCTGATCAACTTATAGACTCCAGTGCGAATTTGGTTTGAAAAAAAATTTCAGTTGCTGAGATATGAATCGGTAAAATTGTGACGACATTTTCATAAAATTCAAAATATCTCAAAAATTTTTAGGTTTACGTAAAGCAAACTTCTATAAAATCCATTTTTATTTTGAACGTAGAAACTGAAAATGTATTAATATACAGGGCATTCCATAAGAAAAAACAGAACTTTCATACGTTTTGTGTATTTTGGGACACCTGTATATAGGGTGTTCGGCAGGATGGTGAACACAGGAAAATGACAGGTAGAAGGGTCTTCTCTTATGTGCTCAGCCCATAAAATTTGACCTAGGCCCTACTTTGGGTTTTACCCGACTTTATACAAAAAAAGGCTTTTTTGCCTTTAAACTTCTATAAGTTTCCTTTTTATTGACAAGTCTGGCAACAATTATATTTTTTCTGATCTTGAGACATAGTAGGTCCTACTTTTGTTTAATTTTTGTCAAACAATTAATTTTCTTCAAAAGTAGAGTTTCGTCAAAATTGTCCGATTTGAAAAAATTTACGAATAACTCCAGTTATTCTTAAAAAAAACATAAAATCGCATTCCGTTAGAAAAGGCATACAGTAGAGATGTTTACATAAAATCTGAAGCCATCGATCTCTTCTAGTTTTTTTATTGCAATGCAAAGTTCGTCTTCAAATAATTTTCTTACCTCTTTTTGTAGTTTAGAAGCTCTTATTTTTGTTAACCGGCATTCTTATAAAAAAATATTGATTACTTAAAGACCTACTATGTATCAAGATCAGAAAAAAATAATTGTTGCCAGACTTGTCAATAAAAAGGAAACTTATGGAAGTTTAAAGGTGTAAAAGCGGCGAAAGTCGGCTTTTTTTAAAAAAAATCGTGTAAAACCCAAAGTAGGGCCTAGGTCAAATTTTATGGGCTGAGCACATAGGAGAAGACCCCACCTACCTGTCATTTTCCTGTGTTCACCCTTCTGCCAAACACCCTGTATATTGAAACTAATTTTAAAATATTCCTCTTATAGGTCTCTATCAATCCCAGATATATGTTCCCAATTTTATTAAATAGTTTGGCTGTAATATTCCGTGTCGTATACCGTAAATAACCCTGTATATATATATATATATATATATATATATATATATATATATATATATATAAAAACGATAACCTTTTCGACATCTATGTCGGCAAAGTTGCTAACATTTACGTACGTGAACGCTTTCACGAGTCGACACTAGATGTCAAAAAGCTTATCATTTAAATATTGTGATCCCTCCAGTAGGGCATATAGTCGACAGCGCGCGTTTGTACAATAGTGAACTTACACTCGAGTTCTCTCACTCCCAATGAGTCCTAAAAGGACGAAACAGCTGTCGGGTGATTCTCAGTGTTTGTTTGCTATTGTACAACCTCTTGCGTACTTTGCTGCAGGCGATTCGAAATTTTTATACTTGCCAACTGTTAGGTTGGCTATAATTATTGAAGAATCGACTATGTAACTGCTTTACATACCTGTCGGCAAAGTTGCTAACATTTACGTACGTGAACGCTTTCACGAGTCGACACTAGATGTCGAAAAGCTTATCGTTTAAATATTGTGATCCCTCCAGTCGACAGCGCGCGTTTGTACAATAGTGAACTTACACTCGAGTTCTCTCACTCCCGATGAGTCCCAAAAGGACGAAACAGCTGTCGGGTGGTTCTCAGTGTTTGTTTGCTATTGTACAACATCTTGCGTACTTTACTGCAGGCGATTCGAAATTTTTATACTTGCCAACTGTTAGGTTGGCTATAATTATTGAAGAATCGACTATGTAACTGCTTTACATACCTGTCAGCAAAGTTGCTAACATTTACGTACGTGAACGCTTTCACGAGTCGACACTAGATGTCAAAAAGCTTATCGTTTAAATATTGTGATCCCTCCAGTAGGGCATATAGTCGACAGCGCGCGTTTGTACAATAGTGAACTTACACTTGAGTTCTCTCACTCCCGATGAGTCCCAAAAGGACGAAACAGCTGTCGGGTGATTCTCAGTGTTTGTTTGCTATTGTACAACCTCTTGCGTACTTTACTGCAGGCGATTCGAAATTTTTATACTTGCCAACTGTTAGGTTGGCTATAATTATTGAAGAATCGACTATGTAACTGCTTTACATACCTGTCGGCAAAGTTGCTAATATATATATATTCTTTTTATATATGTATATCCTTCAATTTGACAAATTCTGCATTTTAGTATTTTTTATTTTAGATTATTTTAGCTACTAAAATATTGCGATCCTCTCCATCAAAAGACTGTACACCACATTAATTAATTCTTGACAAGTAAAATTCATTTTGCGACTTATAATTGGCAGATTGTGACATGAATTTAGTTACCTTTGGTAGTATGTAATTGATACCTTGTCAAAAAAGTTTTTGACCAGTACAATTATTAGTGGCTGGTGGCACTTGAAAATGAGTTCTTAACATTTTTAATATGTAATGTTTAAAAATCATAGTAAGTACATGCGACTTAACAAGTTCTAGTGTACACACTTAAAGGAAACATTCGGTAATCAAAAGGTGCCCACTACTTTGACAGTAAACAGTAAAATGATGAAGCGAAATTGAGACTCAAGTGTCGAGTATTAAATTATAGCGCAGTATAGTTTATAACAATTGAGAGTTTAAAAATGTTTAATTAATCAATAAATAATTTTTTTCAAACGTAATTATTTTTTTTAAATTCATCTCAAATTTGGCAACGGGTTTTAATAACTATGTACAAGATTATAAATCGGATCAATTAAAAACTATTTTTTGTAAAGCGACTGCATATTACTTTTTCTTTTAATTAATATCTTATATTTTATAAAATATAATAGAGTCTTATGTCAGAAAACAGCATGAACAGTAGAATGACGCATATTGTGTGGAAAAGTTAGGAAATGTGGCTGACGTATAATCCATCTTCTGCTATGCAGATAATTCGCATATTTGGCTTTTTGCTCATTTTAAAATTGGCGTCGAATTACTTTTCAAAATCATTCTTTTACAAGTTTAAAGTTTTGTTTCTGGTTGAAATTAAATCTACTCAAAAACAGTCGGTAAAGCCTTTAATTATATTTAGTGTTAAATGTAAGTTTCAAAAGTCTAATACCACCAAATGATTAATGACATTATTGAATACCCTATATTGAATTTAAAGCTTGTGAATTATCAGTTTTAAAGCAAGTTTTTAATGTCATCTATATGACACGTATAAACTTGAAACCGTAAACCGAAGCAAGAAATTGTACTTACTTTTCACCAGAAATTCATACTTTACTCAGCACCGAATTTAATTTATTTATTTGTTGATGAAATTGTATTAGTTTCATTACATATTAGTTGGCTTCAGTTTTTAGACAAAGACAACCCAGTTATAAAATACCCTTTACACAAATATAAATGTTTTGAATACTTAATACTTTGTATTGCTAAACATTCTTCAGTATTATTTTATACAAAAATTAATTAATTTTACAAAATGTTTCGTTTAAATTAGAATTAAACTTTAATTACATTTTAAAGTAGTCTACAAAGTCAAAGAAATACAAAAGGAAACATAAAAATGCCACAAGTACTAATTACGTACTGCGTAAATTCACTTAAATCTTTAATCGCATCCACACAATCGTATTTCCTTTATAAAAAGTTTCTCCTTAACTGAATCCAATATTAAAAAAGTATAATTATGGCTTAGTCTGTGTGTTAGAAAATGAATTAAATTTTGGCAGTTAGTCAAAAGACCGACAAAAAAAATATAAAAACGATATTTTAACCCCTACAGCGTTTTCAATAAATAAATATAAGAAAAATGTATCGCTAAATAATAAATCGAGTGGTTGTCGCGACAAAAAGGAATGTGTCAACAAGATTAATGTCGCCGTTTAAAAAAACCAAACAAAAATCGATATATGACAGGTTAATGTGTCATTATTTTTTTTGTTTAATTTTTTTCCCCAACTAAACTTCATTGAGATATTTTTTCTAGATAATAAGACCCGGAAGATGGAAAAAAGAGCAAAATTCGTTTTACACAAACGAACTTAAAACGCTTACGGTGTTTGTGCCTTAATAACGTTATTACCGACCTCCGTAATTTAACTCTAAAAAGAAGTGAACGAGAGGATTTCTAGCAAAAACTGTTGGCGGAAATAGAGGCAATGCGAGTTGGAGCTAACAAAACAGCGGCAATAAATTAACCAAATTCCTTAGAAATTTCTGCGAATTGACAATCTGAGGTAAGCAATGCGGAAATCCGCGTTGCTATAAAAAAAACTAAAAGGATAGAATATGCTCAATAACGTTTCGAAAATAACTATTTATCTTTATTTGCTACATTACCTTTACCTTGCATCCCAAAAAAACGGACTCACCTGTAACAAGAAAAAGTTATTATTTATGACGTTAAATAAATAATGCAATTAGTGTAGCAGTATAACTTGCTGCTTTATTTTTAAATTATTGCTGAAATCCTTTTATGAAAATGTGAAAGTTCCATTGAAGGGATAGCGTATATTTTAAAAGAACTCTGCAAAATTAAATGCTAATTTAGAATTTTCATCCTTTGCTTAATAAAACTTTTGTATTTTAAACAAAGTTTACTTTTATTTTTTAAAAATGCAGTGTAACATTTTATTTACGATTGTACATTTATTTTGTTTAAATATCTCAAAAAACCATTTTTTGTATTTGAATTTTATTACATAATATGCATATCTAAATAACTAATCGATATCAAAGAAATGTTTTCCTAATTCCAGAAACTATATTACTACATTTTTGGATTTTATTTTTAAAATAATAATCCCTTTCTTCAAAAAAATCAAAAATTCTTATAAACGTTTTTCCAAGATACAAGACGATCAAAGATTATATTTTTAAAGATTTTTTAAGATTCTTTAAAATGTATAAAAGAAATCTAATCATATACAATTAATTCAAAAAAATTATACTTACCATTTTTCCATTTGACACGAAGTTTTTGAAATATTTGTATATGATGAGATTAGTTCTATGCCGCAAACTTTTCAAGGTTATATTTAATTTATTAAGAAGTGGACATTTTTCCAAAAAGCAGGGGTTTGCTTTTTTCTTAATTTAAGCAGTTCACTTACAATTTCTAGGTCACTGGTTGGATCAAATTTACTGATACTTGTTCCATTAACTGTATTAAATGAGACAATATCAGTTTAATATCTTTTCTGATTCTTTAAAAAGCTTAAAAATTTTTTAAAAACCACATGCAACTTATTTTGGCTATTAAAATAATGTGATTGTTTACGATCATGCAAATATTTCAAAATCAAAAAATTAAAAATAAATATATATATATAAAATAAAATAAAAGGTTTTATTTCTCCAACATATTACGTTTTACAATTTATAATATTTTGTAAGGAAGAAATTAACAGTGATCGTACCCTACACTAAAAATTAATATAATATTGTTTGGTTCTTAAAATATTCATATAATATTAACTAAAATGAAATAATATCTCAAGTTTTACTTATTTTTCAATGCATTCGTGAAAGGTAGTACAAAATAAACTTTTAACAAGACTACGTCATTGGTTTTATTTCTTCATTTTTAAACTGTAATTGTTGACTTTTTATTTTTTATTTTTATTCAGCAGTCCATGACGCCATTGCTTTTAATCTTTTTTTATTTGATCGAGGTCCTTGATATAAAAACAAATTTTTAATTAAATAGATATTAATTTTTAGTAATTTAAGGTTGTTGCTTCTACGATTTCTGGTCGCTCTACTATAAGTCTGAGTTTTAAATGTTCCACTTTTTCCAAAAAAATTTTCAATACGTTGTACTTAAATGAATTTTTTTATAGGCAAAATTTTTAATTAAAGGAACAAGGGTGCAAACTCAAAACATTAGACAAAATTTTAATAACTTTTTTTTTGCAGTGTAATTAGTGGTTTTAAAGATGTATCATAAGTTCCATTCCACGCACCTATGCCATATTGCAGTCTAGAACGCAAAATATGTTAGTCGAAGGCCGTTTTCAAAGTTTAACTTAAAAATTAAATGTTGAATCTAACAAAAATATTTTTTTTTAAAACATTTTCTTTTATTTTGAATTGATGGCTTAAAATATTCCACGTTATTAGATGGAAATTATATGATTAATAATATTTGATTAGAAATTTACGTGTGCCAAATCTCAGCTTAATATCTTCTGTACATTTTGAAAAATCTTAAAAAAAACCTTAATTTGATATGAAGAATAGACTACAAGAGTATAAATGTAAAAATATTAAGAATTTTTAAGATGGATTGCAATACTGTATTAATGCTTTTGATCGACATTTTGAACATGTATTATGAAATTAATTAATTTTATACAAATTTTTTGAATCTTTTGTTGTTATTAAACAGAAAATATCTCAAACCATAGTGTATTTTCATTTTTTAAAATAAAATACAAAGTGATTTATTTGAAAAAAAATTACAAAATCATGTGCTCGCTCTGCATTCAATTGGTACAATAATAAAAACAACAGCACTTTGATATACTGTATCAATGTCAAAAAATTATGCCTGGAAAGAATTATTGTTAAGTCTGTCTAGGGACGTTGAAAACAGAATAATTTTTGTATACAATTTACTACAACTTTTGAAATACCCTGTATAACGTAATGAATCGCCGTATTAGAAGTATGGGAAAGATGAGCTTGATCTAAATCTAAACATAAGATGTCGTACATTGTTTAGTTGATGTTAACGATATTAAGTTTTTTATTATATTGACGATTAGTGTAATTACTAATAAATAGAAATGTATAAAAATAAGTTTGGGATAACTAATGAAGCTATGTACTATAGGTAACGTCTTATTAAAGAAATTTTACGTAATTTTCTGTTTTTTCTTGTGACATTTGTAAATTAATTTATAATGTGTCTTATTCACTATTCTCTCTAAGTAATTTCTTTACCTATGTGTAGATAATTGTCTCGAAAATTATTTGTTGCTAGTTTTGCAATTTGTTCATTTTGTTCTTGTGTATCCTGCGGCTTAAGAGTACTTACTAGGATTTTGTAGGTGGCGCCTGGTCTAGCAGTCAAAAGCCTTACTATCATCTGCGACATTGGAGCTACAGCTAAGTTTTCTGTTCTGCTACTACAAATTATTATTGTTTTTGTTCTAATGGGTTGTTGCATAAGTAATGACGTTTTTTTAATACATATTTTACTACAAAACTAACCAGGATATTAATCAAATATGTGTAACAGGACGTCCTGAACGATTTATATCATTAAGTTAAAAATTCCAGTTTTTGAACAGTTTAAACCGGTGCTGTTCAACAGGCATTGCATCTTCACATTAAACACGGAAAATTTTACGACTACCTTCTTTGGCTTTAGCATCTTGATTAAACCAAAAAAAAAATACAATATTGCCAATGCTGGTTTTGGTCTACTTGGTATTTCATTATAATAAGGTTAATAAATTTCAAAGCCCATTATTCAGCAAACCTACCACAGATTTTTTGATTAAAATACGATTTAAACAATCACTATCATCACTTAAATTTGTTCTATTTTATCTTTTTTACAAAATATTTATGTTGTTATGTTGTGCCAGAAAAAAAAACACGTGAAAATTATAAATTTAACATACAAAAGACCTTTACCAACTTTTCTGAGCGACACGTAGTATACATGTATCAATAATTAATAACTCAAAATTAGCAACTTAAACTTGTTTTAGATTGAAAGTTTGACAACAGTTTGAATTGTTCGTTCTCTATTCCAAAGACATTGATGGTGTAGATTGCCAGATAGTAAAAACTAGAAATGGCTTTGTATCGAAAATAATTAAAGTGTTGCTTGAAGACAACGTTTTGCAACTCAGTTGGTTGCTTCATCACTACTCAACAAATTTAGATAAGTTACGAGGATAAATTGAAGAGTCTCCGGCCTAACCCAGATAGGGTCCAAATTTCTGTCTAATAATAATTGTTTCACATTCTGTCAAAGTTGCTAAAATTTTGAAAGTTACAACAATGGAGCCAGTTGAAATTCGTGCCGTTATTAAAACTTTCAAATTAAGGGATTATCCCCAAAATAAATAAAAACTAAGCTGGATGGCACATTGCGTGAACCTTCACATTGGTACTCCACGATTAAAACTTGGGCTGCGGACTTTAAACGTGGTCGCAAAAGCACAGAAGAGCGCCGCGTTTAGAAAGACCAAAAACAGCAACAACGACAAAAATTGTTGAAAAAGTTCATAACGTTGTGTTGAATGATCGGCGATTGAAGGTGATTTAGATAACGGATACTGTCGGCATTTCAACAAAACGAACATATTACTTCTTAACCCAAGTTTCAGGAATGAGAAAGTTATCCGCGCGATGGGTACCGCGACTACTCATACTGGAGCAAAAGGTAACGTGCAAAACTGTTTCGAAAAAGTGTTTGAACTTGTTTAAACGCAATCCAGTAGATTTTTTCGACGATTTGTTACAATGGATGAAACGTGGTTTTACCACTATACACCAGAAACTAAGCAACAACTGAAACAGTGGACTGCTAAAAGAGAATCAGTTCAAAAAAGGCAATAATAGTTCCGTCGTCTAAAAAAGTTTTGGCATCAGTGTTTTGAAATATCTTAAAAAGGGCAAAACAATTGACGGAGCATACTATGCAACCCTACTTGCTAAGCTAAAAGACAAGATTCAAGAAAAACAATCCGGATTAGCAAAAAAAAATTTCTTTCACCACGATAAGACACATTGCCACAAATCGGCTATTGCTATAGCAAAAATAAATGAGTTACAGTTTGAATTGGTACCCCATGCGCCCTACTCGCCTGATTTAGCTCCGTCCGAATTTTGTTTATTTTAAACAGGAAAGAATTTTAAGTTTTTATGGCTTTCTTACTAAATGTAACATACTAATTTTCAAATATGCAGCAATTTATAATATACAGGGTGTCCAGAAGCTCTCCTGACAAACAAAGACCGGATATTCCTCAGATAATTTTAAGACAATTTAACCCAATTCACCTAGTCCGAAAATGCTTCCTAAGGGAGCTAGAGATCTTTGAAGATGACGCTTTGTAAATAGTTTTTTTTTAAATACCTCCAGAACGCTTCTACTTAGAAAAGCAAAAACTGGTATGCTTATTTAGCCTTTAGAGATGAATCGATTCCATCAATTGCGAATTTCTAGTACCGGTCATAGGCGTCCGTTTTGGGTAGGTCAACGGTTATTTTAACGCATAACTTTTTTGTCTTTAACTTTTAAGCATTTGTGACACTAGATTATTAAATTTTCAGGTATTTTAGTACTAAAAGGTACTCTTACTTTAAGTCATTAGGATACACCTTTTTCTAGAAAAATGGATTTGAAAAATTTTTGTTTTTTTGTCATTAAAGTATTTTTTGCACTAGTTGGCTCTGAACTGCCAACAAAAGTAAAACCTACGTTTTTCATTGTCAAATTTTTGTCAGTTCGCGAAGCTTATCTTTTAATTTTTCACTTTACCAAGCTCCATCTTAAAAGAGCTCTAGCTCCCTTAGGAAACATTTTCGGACTAGGTGAATTGGGTTAAATTGTCTTAAAATTATCTGAGGAATCTCCGGTCTTCGTTTGTCAGGAGAGTTTCTGGACACCATGTATAATTACTAAAAACAGAAAAAAATATAATTTTTAATTATAAAACCCACGAATGCGCCGATTTAAAAAAATATAGTACTACCTGGAAAAAATAAATATAATTATTTTTTTTAAAATTATTTATTATGAGTTTGCTTTAACAAAACATACAATTTTTGTTTCAATAATGTATTCATAACTTTCACAATAACGGAAATATTAAATTTTTTCGAATTTTCTCAGCAAAATCTGAAACAACATAATAAACTGTGCATCATTCCCCATTTAACCAAAATTGTATATTTATCAATAACAAAGATATTTATACATTTTTATTGAATTTGGGATACACTGTATACAAATTAAATTCAAATAAAAATCAGTACTATCTAATAAGAACAAAACTACTTAACAAAAATGTTACTGCTTGGTTGTCTGTAAAGGAAATAGTACAAAAAGTATCTCCATTAAAACTCACAACAGTGTCTGGTAGAACACATCTTAATTCATAAATACAAAAACTGCCCCTTAATTATGTGTAACTGTGAATAATTATCATATGAAGATAGCATGACCTCTATGAGAGCTTACTATATCTATAAAAGTATTATGACATAACATAATGACCCTTCATTATACAACCAGAGAACGTCTTTAAGAAAAATTAAAGATAAATAGGGTGCTGCTATATTCAACCGACAACTCTCTACCCCAGAGAAGTCTCGCAAATTGGTGTATTTTGATATGAGAACATGAACCCTTAAACGGTTTAGTTGCTGAGATACAGGGTGTTGAAAGTTTAAAATAAAAATTAAAAAAATAAAAATTCCAATAAATCAAAAATACTTTTAATTTTTTTTTCTAATTTGGTGACCAATATGCTCTTTAAAAAGTCATATTTTGACATAAACTAACTTTTAAAAAATTTAACCAGTGACTCGCTATAAGGGTTAGTGACAACCTTTACCCTCCTATTTTTTACGCCACTGAAGCAAATAATTCTTTTTTATTTTTTTTTAAATTCTATATTCATTTTGGTCAAAAAAATAAAAACATTTTATGGTGCTAAAATAAAGATATCTGCTTCTAAACAAAAGTCTGCAAGAATATGTCAGATATTCCAAATTATTATGTGCAGTGCAATTTGTTCGTCGGCGTTTTGCTAAACAATTTCCTTCAATCCATACTATTAATTTGATTTTAAAAAAAGGTTAAGCGTAAATTTGTTCAAGAAGTAATACAAACTATTTTAAAAGCATTTTTAATTTATTGCAAATTTTTAATTTTATTTTAAACTTTCAATACCCTGTATCTCAATAAATAAGCCGTTAATGGTTCATGTTCCTATATCAAATTTTACCAATTTACAAAACCTCTCTGGATTAGAGTACACCCTGTATATTAAACGAAATAGTAGATTATATCATTAAGAGTAGAAGTAGGTCTATTTGTGGTGAGCCCAGAGGATTGACGCCAGTCGAGGCCGGCAACTGAGCGAATGATATATACTATTTTATCTTCAAGCGGGACAATAATAAGTTGAAACTTCGTAAATACGACGCTTTTGTTTTGCTACATGCGTTGCGTTGTGTTTTGACAATGAAAGTTACGAAATGGAAATGTCATGCACATGAACAGTGGCGGCTCGTGTTAAACACCGTAGGGATAGCCGTTTAGTAATATTGGTTAATAATTTTGTTATTTTGTTTTTTTTTTTGAGTCATTTTTATTAGATAAATCGTGATTTTAAATTCTATAAATGCTTTCAATGAACGTATATTTTGGCTTGGTCGAGCCGACCATGACTATTTCAACTCCTAGAATTTGAAGTATTTCAACTACGACTAGAAAAATAACAGTCACTTGAACGGTTTCTATAGAACTACACAAAGTCAACTTTTTCGACCACTTGAAGATAAAAAATTCTTATAATTCTATAATTCTGTTACATGTATCTCACAGCAGCCATAAAGTTTGTGCAACAATTTCACTATTTAACGTGGGTTTAGCAATTCTTCTTTATGAAGTTTCTGACTATTTAATGAGTTTTCCAATTTGTCATTACATATCGACTGTATTGTTTAGTGTATGACATTTCCATATAAAAAGTTACACGCTTCAACAACCTTTGCAAATAATAAAAATTTATTATCATAATTCTTGTGCGGACACGGTTACTTTACGTAAACTAAACGGATCGGTCAACTGGCCAGCTAGTACATGTGATTTAACACCTTTGAACTTTTTTCTCTGGGGCTATGTTAAGTCACAGATTTGCGCTAACAAACCTGCAACTTGAGAGTCAATATTGAACTGGCCATTGCTGATTTGTGTAAAAAGGTCATTGAAAATTGAGTTCAACGGATTCATTCCTGCAAACAGTTACGTGGAGGACATTTGAATGATGTCGTGTTCCATACCTAATGCCATGAATTGAACTTTCAGGATCCCTTTCAATTTCTAAGGAATTTCATCTTTTATTTGAAAAAAAATTGTTGCGTCCTTATTGGAAAAAAAACCCATTACTTAATACATATTTATAAATGCAAACGCTTAGAGTTTTCTAAAAAATATTTTTTCGTCATCATCGCCATCTATGGCACTTTTTAGAAACTGTGAATTACTAAAAAAAATACAGAAGGAAACTACCAATAGTTCTTTTTGTTGACATATTACAAGAAGTTTTCAATCGTGTTTCTATTTTCTTTACAATTAATTAAAACATAAATTTGTTCTTTTAGAACCATTTTGTGTGTATATTTGCTTAATTATTATGCATATTTGTCACGTCAAATAATTTTTCAGATTCAAAACGCAGATATGTATAAAAAGGTTTTGAGTAGAAATATTTCTGTCCAGTATAAAAATTGTATTGGTAAATTGTATTTCAATATTCTAAAACTTACTGTCGAGAGTTATAAAACAAAAAGTTAAAAAAAAACTACTATATCATTTCACTGTAAAATAAAGCAATTACATTAATAATACACATTTACCACGATTCCTACTTTCATCTTCATCGTTAATATAAGCAGCTGTTTATGGAATCATTTTAAATTTCCTTGCTAATGTGTCGATAACAGTTACTATCAAACTTAATGACTTGTATTCGAGAACTTTACGTCTGTTCTTCAAATGACACGTAGTAGGAAAATTCGCGAATTGATTGCAAAGGGTTTTTTTGAGAATCTGATTTAAACTTTTAGGCAAATGAGATATAAAGTAAAAGAACCGTAAGAATGCTTTTAGTAAATCGTTACCTTTTAACTACATAATTTTTCAAGCGTTTGGAGCTTTTCCTAATGACGCAATATATTTTTTTTGTGTCCGCAGATACTTTTACGCAACAAAATAAGCGGTTGTTACCACAAACCATAATTTTCGTAACAGTTGCTTTAACTACATCACGGATCAATTAATTCACAAAAATGATGGTAAAATTATTTAACTTTGCTTAGTTGCAATTTAATAATTTTACATTACCTTAAAGGTGTATTGTTTAAAATATGAACACTACTATATCAAACAATAAATATTATTTATTAAATTAAATGTAAAACTTTCCTAAATGAGTTAATTATTTTCAGAAACTTACTACTGGTAATCTATTGGTAGGTTTTCTAAAGTTTTAGAAGCACCAGGGCAAAATTATAATATAAAATTTGTGTGTAGAATTCTAACTATATTGAATACAAAGTCTATAAATTTTCATTTTGAAATAATGCAAGCACACTGCATAAGCGAGCAATACTTCTTAAAACAAAGTCCTCATACCTATAAGAATTATCGAAATGTAATAATATACTGTAATGATCTAAATTTAAAGAAAATTATTGAATAAGTAAATTATGTCGGTAACTATGTAAACGATAATTGTCAAAAAATTTAATTAAAAATGAAAGTCATTAATGTAATGTGCAGTTTTAATTAAAAAAATAAAGTCTATTTAAAATAAAGTTATATTTACGTTGAACGATTTTATACATTGCATAAATTTGGCGCCCAACGAGAAGCAGAGTTGTGTATAATTACAGATAAATTAGCAACCCTAATTGAAAATGTTTACAAGAAAAATGGCTAAAGAAAATGAAGAAATGGATGTAGAACAAGAATTAGGAGAAGAGGATAGAATGTTCACAGGTTTATATGAAGTTGAAGAACAGGGGACTGAAAGACAAGACCAGACCATTGGGAGACATTACATAATTAAAATTTTTAACAAAAGGTTATAGATAACAAGGACAGTAAGACGAAAAATGTAGAAGAGAAAGTAAGTGGTTTAGAAGAGAGAATGGGTAAAATATACGAGGCAAATAACCGAAAAATGAAAGACGAAATTATGATAAAGAAAAGCACTGAATAAGGAAGGAATGTGTCAAGATGCGATGTACGCGACCCCAATGAAATTGGACGAGTTAAGAGGAATGATTCCGTATCACTTGGTCACTAAAAAACTCTGCCCAAAATAGCAATGATAAGAAAAGCGTATGAAAGCACCTACGTGATGTTCTTTGCTATTACACACATAAGTAGAAGGGGAAATGTAATTCTTAAATTATTTAATACAGACTTGATTTAAAATAGCTCTATTTTGGACAAAAATAAAGATTATCGTAAAATTTTTTTTATTGTAATCGTAAAGGTTGAAAGTATCAATTGATCGATTTATATTGAAAAATATGCTTCCCAATTTCAGAAATATGATGTTTGAACATGTTGAATTTTAGTAAACTTTAGATTTTAAAAATTAAAAATTGTAGATGGTAGCCTTAATAGAAAATTGAATTATGATTCGTCAATGTTATTCCTAGAAAATTTAGAAGGACAATGTATACAAACCATGACTGATGATAGAAAACTAAAAATTGTAGAGAAGGCATTGAAGGAAGAAGCTGAAACCTGATTTCAAAGGATTAGGAATGAATGTTAAAATTATGAAGAATTTAGAAAGATATTTGAAAGAAATTATTGGGACATGGCACAACAAGAGAAGGCGCGACATCAACTACAACGTAACAAATATGATAAAACAAAAAGAGCTAAACTTAAAATATTCATGATTAAACAATATAATTGTGCGAAATATTTTACACAGCAGTCGACGGAAGCGGTGCTGGTGCAATGGCTTGCGAGACAGTTTGACGACGAAATGAAAATGTAGGTCCTCACAACATTTGTAAAATTTGGCAACTTCAAACATACCTTAGAAGATGCGACCGGCATACAGAGAACGTACCAACCATATAATAATCGTCTGTGTAATAGTTATGAAAGGAATTTAACTCCCAGATTCTTTTCATTTAGAGAATAACCGCGAGTTAGTTTTACCCATCAAGACGGACGGAAGAAAACATAAACGACGGATATCGACGAGATAATAAAAGAATGGAGAATGAACAAGAAAGGAATAAATGGTAAAGAGAGAGAAAAGGCACGGAAGAAAATATTAACGACGGATATCGACGAGGTAATTATAGAAGGAGGAATGGACAAGGAATAAATGAATAGCAAAGAGAGAGAAGAGGCACAGAAGAAAAACAAAATTATCATAGTGCAGGAAGACAAGAAGCATTACGAAATACAGTAGGTTACCGCAATTGAAATAGCGTTTGTATTGCAAGAAGGGAGCTGTAAAGCAAATGCAAGACGTAATGAAAAAACGTCAGAGGCAGAAGAAGTAGATGAAAATCGACAGGTTTTTTAGTAAGTGTACTGGGGTGTAATTATAAACATTCTCCTGTATTTATCAACATATATGAAGACAAACGACAAAAATCAGAAATTTGTTTACCATACATTAATTTTAAGTTACAGAATGCAAATTTTAAAATTTTATTGAACACCGGTGCGGAATTTTCACTTATCTCGGAAAACATAGTTCAAATTATAAAAACGACAATATAGAAATCATTAAAATAAGTTAAACAGACATTGGGAGTGTTTATAACAGAAAGAGGAGCACTACTAACAAAATCACATTGAGGGAATGAAGAAAATAAATGTGAAGAGGAAAGTTATGAAGATTAAGACAATGATGTTTAAATAAAGAGGATATGATAAGAAGTATTATAATAAAAAGGGACAATGAATTAAGAAGGAATATGAAGTATTAAAGTTGAACCCTGAGAAAAGAAATAAAATAAAGAAGGTTGTAAAGAAATAGAAAAGAAGATAAGTAATATGTCTGAAAGCAAATCGAAAATAAGCACTGATGAGCAAGAAAGAAGTAGAAACGTTCATTAATTCGTGTTAAGGGAAAAAAATTTGTGAGAATACAGCAGATGTGTCAGAAACAAGGAAAAGACAATAAGATAGGATGATAAATGAGGAACATTGAAATAAGAATGAATGAGTGTAAATGATAATAATTAATAATAAAGATAAAATAAAGTTTAGTTTGAATTTAAAAGTTAGTAATGAAAAAATTTGTTTACATTAATGTATAATTAGCAGTTTAAAAGTACAAAATAATTTAAAATGTTCAAAGTTAAACACAATAAAATAGTCATGAAATTACTTTAAAAAATATGAAATACAATTAATTTAATTTTTACGTAGTTTAAAGGGAGTCTGAATTGATCTAAATTTAAAGAAAATTATTGTTATATTATTATAAGGGTTTCTACATCTAATACTATTTCCCTTCTCTCAGCCAATTCCTTCACTCTTTTTGTCTTCCCAGTCTCCGTCTTCTAATCTTCTTTTTTCCATAGCCTCAACTACGTCATCTCTCCAAGATCTTCTCGGTCTTTCTCTCTTCCTTTTTTTTATAGGGCCCTATTCTGTTATTTTTTTATCCAATTGCTTTCACTGCTTCTTCTTACATGTCCGTACCAATTCAGTTGTTTCTCTTCTACTCTACTTGTAGCATCTTTTTGTACGTCCATTCTGTTTCTCATCTCTTTATTAGTAATTTGGTCTGTTCGTACTACCCTACAGCATCTCCCCAACATTCCATTTCAACCGCGTTGATTTTTGATCTATTTCTTTTATTTTCTTTTATTTATCACCCACGTTTAAGCACCATATGTCGTAATCCTCTCTATCATTGTGTGTATTTATCTATTTCCAGTATCTCAAGTCTTTCTTTGCTTGTTGTTAAGTATTCAGTTTTATCAAAATTAGTTTTTCTTCGTCTTGTGCGATGACCACCGGGTCATTCGCAAAGCTTAGGGTATATAAAAAATCATTACGTACTGGGACACCCATTCCTTTGCATTTTTGTTACCATTTTTTTAGATTATGTTCTAAGTAGATTTTAAAGAGTGTAGGTAATGTTGAGCAACCTTGTAGGAGACCTTTAGTTGTTTGAAATTTATTGCTTAGCTTTTGTCCTGTCTTAACTTGTACTCTGTTGTTCTGGTAAATTGCGCGTACTGCTTGTATAAGGCTTTTCTGTATTTCCATTTCCTGCATGGCCTCCCATAATCTGTTTCTTGGTACTGAATAATATGTTTTTATGTCAATAAATGCTAGGTGGATCTCTCTATTTTTTGCGTTTTTCTTTTTTATTTATTGTTTTATTGTATATATGTGGTCAACACAAGATTTCTCCGCTGTGAATCCTGCTTGATCTTTTCCGATTTTCTCGTGTATTTGGTTTTGTAATTTGTTTTTATTATTATTCCGTATAATCTGCCAATTGATGATATCATGCTGATACCTCTGTAATTAATGCATTTCTTTCTATCTCCTTTCTTAAAATTGAAATTATATAAGTCTCAGTCCATTCGTCTGGTAGTTTTTTTCTCCATTAATTGCTCTTTAAAACATGTTTCCTATCATCCTACGTAGCTTAGTTGTTCCATACTTAATTAATTCATTTGCTATGCCTCCTGGTCTAGTAGATTTATTGATTTTTAGTGTTTTTATTGCTTTCTTTAATTCTTCATTTTTTATTGTTATTTGTGGTGGTTTTATATTTATACATACTGGGTTTATCCGATTTTCTAAAAATTTATGCTAATTTTCTGTTAATAACTGTTGGTAGTAGCTTTCCCACTCTTTCTGTGATATGTACTGGATGTTAATCTTTTCTGTTGTATTAGTTTTTAGTGCTCTAATTTTTTTCCACGATTCCGAGTATCTCGTTCCTCTTATATACTGTTCTATTTCTTGCCATGCCTTTTCCCATTTTTTATTTTTTTTCTTGTTCAGAAGCCTTTTGTTTCTCTGTTCTTTTTTATATTTTTCTAAATCTTCTTCCGTTTTGGTTTTCAGCCATCTTTCGTACAAGACTATTTTCTCCGTTATTACCTCTTTTGTTTTATTGAATAAGTAAATTATGTCGGTAACTATGTAAACGAGAATTGTCAAATAATTTAATTAAAAATAAAAGTCATTAATATAATGTGCATTTTGAATTAAAAAAATAAAGTCTATTTAAAATAAAGTTATATTTGCGTTGAGCGATTTTATACATTGCAATATACACTGACAACAAGCGTTATGAGCAGAACTCTACATCGTTCTGATACTAACAAACGTGTAATAGAGTATCGTAAGTGTGCGGCGATGTAAAACACTTTGCACAAAAAATTAAAAAAAAAGTTTAATAGGTTCGCAACTCCCAACTTAATAATTTTCACAAAAAAATTGAAAAAAAGATTTCTTGTAGGAAATAAATCAACGTTTAAGAAAGAAGAAAGGTGCACGGCGAAGCATTTCAAAAATCCAATTAAAAATTTCAGTAACGGCCAACAATTGTTGCCGTTCATTAAAAAAATTAAACAAAAAATCAAAATTGCGTTCAAAAAAAATATTTTTTTCAAAATCGTCACTAAAGTACAAAAAGTAGGCAGTAAATTAAACAAAATCGGTACTAAAGTAATTCATTATATGACGATTCACACTTTCTCCGGTATAGATGTGTAAAATGTAAGTAAATTTTAAAATCGCGCATGCGCAATGGAAACATTTGGCGTAAAAAAGAAAACAGCTGATTACATTTGCTACTTAAAGAACGTTATAAAATTGTCAGATTTGGTTCAAATCTTGGGATTTCGGAAAAAGATAATAAGTACCTCAGCACTAAAGTTCTTTTTCATGACTCATTCGTCATCAAAAATCAATCTTTAGTGCCTTGATACATAAATAACTATTAAACAAAAGTTATAGACAATAAAATTTCCAACAACTTTTCTTTCATAACTTTTGTATAATTGATAATGGTGGATATATTGTTAAAAGAATAACGTGATAGTCACATCTCAGTAATCACTTATCGAATGAAAAATAGCTTAAACAAAAATTTAATTAAATTATAAACAACTTTTGTTTGAACAAAATTTGTAAAACAAATATTTTTGAAAATATTCAATTTTTTTTGTTTCATTATAACTAACTAACTATAACTAACTAATTCGTCGAAAAAAAAAGAGTTGTTAGAATTTTCGGTTTGGAAACCGTCGCGTAATTTTACATTTTATTTATGAGATGAGTATTTCAAAAGTTAGCATTAAAAATTACAAAAGTAACGTTAATAACATTTTTCAACAATTTTCTTCTAAAAATGTTTAATACAAAAATTAAAATAAATTAAATTAAATTTTAAGATTAAAAAAAAGCTGTTGGTTGTACAATATAAAAATTTGAATATGAAACAACAAAATCAACATTATATATATACAAAGATTTTAATAAAGTAAAACTGTAACTTTATATACCATTTAGACAAGCAATGCTTGCTGTTATAGTACATAACAACAAAAGACCTAAGAAAATTATTAATTTCAAAGAATTTTACCTCTGAATATTATTTACAAACCATTTCTGTATACGACTTTTATCCTAAAGGCATAAAGTAATTTATTCTTATTCAAATTGAAAGACTACAAACTGATATTTTAATAATCCAGAAAATATTAAGTAAAATCGCCCGCATTAGAACGAAGAGCAAACAAAATTGTTTGAGAATTACAAATTACACTTTCACGATAAAACCTACAAACCTACAACAATTTTGCAGTGTTGAAAACTATTGGAAAACTCTGAACTTTTAAATTTTTTTATTTCATATTTTTATTAATGACTTTTTTAACGTCGTCGCACATATTAAATAACTTGTTTTATTTTGCGATTCATCAATTTTTATCGTGTTATATTGATGATTTTCAATCAATTCAAAAATTTAAATTTAAGAACAGAAAAATAAGTTTTGCCGTGTTTGTAATTCTGAAAATATTTTGTTAAAGTTAAAAATAAATTACATTTTTACAGTACCGTATAACAACGACAAATAGTCTTTAGTTTAAAATTGGCTTATGCAATAATATAATAATAATTATTATTGTTCGTTTCAGACTTTCAATAGTACATTACATACCAAGGTAAATAACAGTTTATTTCTCAGCTAAACAGTATAATCCGCATGTCCATTATTTTCTAATAGAATAATATTATCACGTAGTAATAATCAAGTCCATCAAAAAATGTTTTATGTAAAAATATGTGCCACTCCAAGTCTATGAAGTCAGTCAGTTAGTCAGTCATACCTTTACCGACGAATACACAGCTTAAGCTTTATGAAAACGTCATTTTGACTATGATTGTTTGACAGTGGTGAACTCTCAAATTAAACATAAATGTAAACCAGATTTTAGTCAGGGTCGTATTAACGACCTTAGACTCCTTTTTGGAAGATTCATTTGAGTCTATTCACAAAACAGTAACAAATGTTGAATCATTAGATATTGCTTTGTCTGTGATAACACATATTTATACTATTTATTATTAAGATAATTTTTTTACGTACATTTAGTGTTAATTTTGTACAAATTTTTAACTTTTGATTTTTACTTGTTGATTTTACGTGATTTTTGACATAATTTATTTATTCTTATTAGATATTTTGTACGTGTTGGTTATCATACATTTTCACACGAGTGTTTATTGCATTCTAAGTTATCACTTAGATAACGATTTGCATTTACAATGTTCAACTGTCGTTACAGTTATCTGTTGGCATTGCTTAGTTTATCTTTAACATATTTACTCAAGTTGGTGACAAGCAATTTATTTGTGGTGTAATTATAGGGATATTTCAGATTCAATTCAGATTCTTTAGGTATTTTTAGAATTGTGCTTGGAATATACAGAAAATATTTATTATTTTTATAAATCATATTATAAACACATTAGAATAACAAATCATTTACCAACAAAAATTATTTTACATTGAGGGATGTGCAAAGATATTTCGCAACTGGTATTTATTTTGTCACAGGGCGTACTTTTGTACTAGATGTACGCACTGAAATAACACTAATTTTACTTTTTATGTTTATAGCAGTAAAAAAAACTATAAGCATACTATTTTCTAAATCTTAAAACAATTGTTTGTAAAAATTATTTGTGAAAAAGTTTGGGGTATATACGGATTATATATTATATTCCAAAACAATATTTATTTGATACATGAAAATCATACATTATAGTGTTCTGGTCAAATGTGTGAATAATACTTACATAATAATTGATTTAATTTATTTTATTGCTAATTAGTGTCAAAAATATCATTTTAAAGATGGTATCAAGGAAAACGTGTAGGTGGCAACGTTTTCATCCTGAATAGCAAATCCTTCTTCAGGGCGTTTAATAAAAGTTTCTATCAATTTCATTACATTTATTTATTTATTCATTTATAATAAACATTATAGTGAAATATACCCTAAACATAATCGAATTAATACGAGGTTTCAATTTTAGAATTGTTATTTTATATTGTGTGTTACTAATTTTAATATTTTAATGTGATCTCAAACCCTGTCAAACATACATAAAATATATTCAATTTTTGCAATTGCATACAATATCTTGGTAAATAATAGTAAATTACGTAAAAAACATTTTCTATTTTTTACTAAGAAATCAATTGTGATTTGTGTTCCTTCTATTGATTTTTACATTTTCGATTGTGTGCAATTTAAGATTAAACAAAAATAAATTACGTAAAATAATTGAGGCACAACAAAGTCATTATTCATCCTCCAGTTACAAAGTTTTGTAAAGTTTTCAATTTCAGTTAAGAGAGTATCTTTTCAATAATTGTATCAAATTTATTTCACTAAATGTAAATTTAGAAGCTCTCAGATAGATAGTTATAATTAATTTTATCTGTTTATTGCCATTAATAAACTCCGACATAATAAAGCACTCAATCAAAGAAAAAAAATTATACCAAAGGAAAATATTTAAAACTAATTTTAATAATGAAATAAATGTTCTACAAATAGTGCATTGCAGAAACTTGAAAATTGTTGTATTTAATTATGCTTAGTATCTCAAATAAATTATAGATCTTGAGAAAAAGTGGCGCTTTGTAAATTAAATTGACATCATTAAAAATGAAATATACTGAATAATTGAATACCTTAATTCAGAAGTTTTTAATTACAGCGTGTTCTTACGTTTAACTTTAATGTTAATTTTTATTCTAAAACAACTGACAAAAATATAGGTTATTTTTGAATTTTAATTTCATGTTTCAGTATTACAATTCTGTAATAACTCCATAAGCAAATATTTATATTTTTTTACTGATCTATTCATGCCGTTTTTCGGATTTGCTTGGTCATTATTTTGTTCTCGTGCATTTCTTATTGTTTATATGTTAAGCATGTCCTAAAAATGTGACTGATGCTAAAATATTAATTCAAAGTATACAAACAATAAATCACCTTCTCTTTTTAAAATCTCATAGAATTGGTAAAGATTAAATAAAAATAATTTTAAATATTTTTTATACTTTCAGGTATATACAATAAAAAAATAAATACACATAATGGCATTATTGTAAATAAATTGGGCAAAAATAACGGGTATAAAAAATGCGGATGCCAAATATTAGTACCTCTCACGATTTTATAGGATATATCAACACAAATTAATACCGTAACTAACAAATAATGTTTTCAAATACGTTCTACTTTCCGAGATAGCGTAAATCCGTTAGATATTTTAGTAGTCAATTTATGAAAATTCAAAATAATTTCCAACCATTTCTCTAGCTCACTTCATAGGATTTTTGTTTAAATGTCAAAGCTTAATCATTATTGTATAACCTTCTCTTTCTACAACCGCAAAACAGGCATACTTAGATGCAAAACAATAATTCATTGATATCCGTAAAAAAATTGTTCTAAAGTTATTGCATGACCACAAACCGAAAATAATATAAGCTCTTGATTTTCGATTTTGTCCATTTTGGAAGAAAATTACTCAAAATCTTTTAAAAATAGTTGGTACATTATGTACCTTTTCGGTAATCCTCCAAAGCTATGTATTCCAACTGTTTGGTTAATACATCGAATATTTCTATACCGAAAAAATAATGAATGATACGTGACATTTTTGGAGCGCAAATTTACTAATTTTTTAAATAACCCCATCGCTTTTATGCATCACTGTAAACAACATTTTTTTATTGTTTTTTGTGCAAGACATTTATGTAATTCTTCTAATCTATACCCTTCTGCTAGTCCTATCATGCACGAGGGGTAAACATCTGGCCAAGTTCTGTACACCACATATCCAATTTTATTAAAAAATTCACAAAACCCAGGATATCAACGTAAATTCACGAATATCCATGGAAATCCACGGATATCTACGGATATCCAAGAATATCTACTGATCTCCATGTATATTGACGGCTATCCACGAACATCAGAGACATCTACTGAAGTCCAGAAAATTTCAAAATTTCTTATTCACTAGTTATTAGTCATTACTCATTACCTCTTTACCCTTTACACAGTAAACAATTAAAGTTGTACACCGTTAACATATCCTAAGTCACAAGACATATTACACCAAGTGCTTTGAATTTTGAAGAATTGATAAAAAAACATTATCACAAGGATATAATTGCGAAAAATCGTTCTCCAAATTAATAGTTACTATTTATTAATGTGTCGTGGAAGAGAAATGATCATTTGCAGCTCGAGAGCAGGAGCTCTGCTTTAACGTTAGTGTGGGAAATTTCTTTCTGAAAAAATACATCTAATACTAATAATAAGCAATCAAGCCTCTCTTTATAACATTTTTTATTAAATCTTCATAAACATACTATATACTACGTAAAAGAAACGTACTATGCATAATAAACAAATATTAAATGTAAGTGAAAAACATATTAAGGTTTACTTTTATTTCATTTTAAATAAATGCTTTAACTGCAAAACACCGAGTTCCAATGGTACTTTGTCCCTCTTTGTAAATAGTTCTAAAAACCTATAAAAAATGAATTCTCTGGAAACTGTGGCAATGTAACACATTTTTGGATATACAATTCTCTACCGGACCTTCGTTTTTTTCGTAAAAACTTTGCGATGTATTCATCTTTGCTAATTTTGGTATTTAAACCTTTATCTCACCGTTGTTCAAAATAAGAGTAAAATTTTTCATTTTCCGTCTGCAAGGAACCTTCGAGGCTTGTGTTGAAAGTGGGTGTATGACCATTTTGGAAATCTAGTTTGCTTCATCAGAGAAACTCTCAATGTCTATACTTTCAGCATAGTTCACACTAACATCTTTATCTTCTGAAGTGTCGGAACTTGATTCCAAGCTGGTAGACCTAAATCTTTATTTTAACGACTTTCCTTAATCTTTGGTGAGATCTCGGGTAATATTTTTTTGTTTAATTTTACCTTTAGCGGAATTATAATTTGATATTTTTGGTTTGGTGTTCCACACTCTCTAAGTGGTTTCTTCTAGCAACCAGCATAACGAAGATTTCTTAATGACAGCTGATTTTCCATCAGTTAACGTTACTCGTAGTGGCCCCTTTTCGTAAACAGAATCTCTCTTTCTGGTGATAGTTTAGACATATTTATACATATCAGAATTGATTTTCAATTAGAAATCAGAAACGTTATTGTTTTAGACATGTGTAGTTTAACGTGCATAGCGCTATCTAAGCAACA
The DNA here is from genome assembly GCA_030710515.1 of Abscondita cerata. Lineage (NCBI taxonomy): Eukaryota > Metazoa > Arthropoda > Insecta > Coleoptera > Lampyridae > Abscondita > Abscondita cerata. The sequence goes on along the minus strand of JALBCR010000922.1, from coordinate 287,137 downwards.
GCCTTTAATGCTTGAAACGCACGTGTGTCGATAAGCCAAGTAAAAAACTTGTACAGAAGCATAACACGCTTATCGACACACGTGCGTTTCAAGCATTAAAGCTGTTGCTTAGATAGCGCTATGCACGTTAAACGCACACATGTCGTTACAATTAACTGTTGGCATTTTTCTTAGTTTATACTAATCATACGTGTCAATGCTATACACGAGATGTCGTAAGACACACATTTTGCTTATGTTATTGTTTTCGTTACCCTAGTTTAAAACGGGTGGCAACATCTTAAAAATACTCATATTACTGACATCACCTTCTGCCGCTATGTTATTATCACTATCATTAATATCATTTTTTTTCGTCTACTATTGGAGTAGACAACACAATAGCAACACAATTCCAAGGTTCTTCCGGAACTCGCATCCTTAAACTTGAAGTGACTTCTAGTTAGTGCCTTTTCTTCAACACTCCTAATGCAATAGGCCGTTAAATTTATGAAATCAGGGGAGATACATGTGGTTTACGTGGTTTTTTTTCCTTTTTTTTGGGAATGTTAACACACCTTGATGATCATTCATAATATTGTTCAAAATTGCTGTTTTATCTAACCTACAAATAATATCTTTAACACTGTAATTGATCACAGTGGAAAAGGTCGTGGTCATCGATCTATTCTAAAGATTTTTTTGCATGTCTGACTGCTAAAAAATTGTAGCAAGAACATAGAGTTTCTCAACTCTGAATTGTCACGGAATTTGATGCAGATGTATAGAAGTGCATGTGCATTTAACTCTATACACATACAGTGCGAACGTTTACTGTGAAATAATGAATACATTTAAGTTCCAGATTGTTTACTACAAAAACCCTCAAACACGTCAATTTTGTGTTTTTAAAGAGCATATTTCCTGAAATTAAAATTAGTTTTATACCCCCCTTCCCAACTTTTTGCAATGACGTCATCAATAATTATTTTAAATGGCATTACCTAAATATTTTTGCATATTTGGGTAAATTTAAGGATTCTGAGTTAGGACATGTTTCACTTTTGACATTAACATTGACAGTTTCCGTGATATTAATTTTTTAAATAAAACAAAAACTGTTTTATTAAAGAAGTGATAAAAAAATTCTCTAAGCACTTTATCAGCTGGTTTTACTGACATCATCTTCTGCCGCTATGTTATTATCACTATCATTAATATCATTTTTTTTCGTTTTCTATTGGAGTAGACAACACAATAGCAACACAATTCCAAGGTTTTTCCGGAACTCGCATCCTTAAACTTGAAGTGACTTCTAGTTAATGCCTTTTCTTCAACACTCCTAATGCAATAGTCCGTTAAATTTATGAAATCAGGGGAGATACATGGGGTTTTCGTGGTTTTTTTTTCTTCTTTTGGGAATGTTAACACACTTTGATGATCATTCATAATATTGTTCAAAGTTGCTGTTTTATCTAACGTACAAATAATACCCTTAACACTATAATTGATCACAGTGGAAAAGGTCGTAGTCATCGATCTTGTTATTCTAAAGATTTTTTTGCATGTCTGACTGCTAAAAAATTGTAGCAAGAACATAGAGTTTGTCAACTCTGAATTGTCACGGAATTTGATGCAGATGTATAGAAGTGCATGTGCATTTAACTCTATACACATACAGTGCGAACGTTTACTGTGAAATAATGAATACATTTAAGTTCCAGATTGTTTACTACAAAAACCCTCAAACACGTCAATTTTGTGTTTTTAAAGAGCATATTTCCTGAAATTAAATTAAATCGAAATATCTAGCAGTCAACAATAATTTTCTCCAGTTAATTTTGTTTTTAATTATGCCTTTTGGTAATTTACAATCAGTATTGCCTACATGTATTATGGCTTAAATAATTTTATTTTCCTGATGAAGCTTATAACACATAAGCGAAATATTGAAAAATAAATCAATGTCTAACTACTAAGGCCGATCTAATACCCATTATCACCTCTAATTACCAGTATATCTAATACTATCATCACTTAAGTTTTATATACACAAATACCTCTTGCGGAACATTTTGCCTTTATACCTACCTATAACTAGAACTTTTTAGATCACCCATTTCTGCTATTAGGCGAAATTTTAACTCAATTTCGGATAAACGGGATATCATCAACAACTGTACAATATCTAGAATCGTTTTTGCTAATTTAGCTTAATTGTATACACATGTTTAGTTTAAATTGTAATATTGTAATTACTGTATTGCACTACTTGTATATTTCTGGCAATTTTGTGTTATAATTGGAATATTTTCTGTTAGACAATTAATTAAATAAATAATAATTACCAATGATTTAATTAATTCCCACAAATACAAATTGCATATACACAATTTTTTTATTACAGTCACTCACAGCTATAAATAGAAATACTATCTATAGGTAGTATAGTTACGACTGTCAATTTTAGTAAGATTAAGTTTGACGTATGTCCATGTGTATAAACAAAACGGTTAATTTCTATTGGTTCTGAATTTGTATCTTACTCATGAAGCATTTGATATTTTAAGGTAATGTTGCAACTCTATCCGTTCTAAATTTGTATCGCAATGAATTTTAGTACTGATTGTAAAATTCTAATAAATGAAATACGATGCAGATGTAGTTATTTCACGTGTTCATTGCGCAATCCTATAAAATTAAGTAGATGTTTTAAACTCTCGCCCTAAAATAGAGGTTATTATACTAAATAAACAAATTTACATTAAACGAATGGAATAGTGCATCAATTTTAATTTTATAACTTGCTTGTAACTAATGATGCGCTTGTATAAAAAAAGAAAAAACGTTTCATATTCAAATAATATGGTAAAAATTAAAATGTATATTTCACACCAAGGTAAAAAGTGCTTAGGTGCTTGGGCGATTATAAACGTCGCCTTGGGCTCGAGTTATAATCTTTGCCTGCGCTCTGCAAGGGCACTTTCTTACCCAGGTGTGAATACAATTTTTCCCCAACAGGCACAATTTAAACAACTTCTAAATAACTCAGTATATTGATCGCATAAAAATTTTTGAAAGTTTTAAACAACATAAGTAGGGATGACTTACTTTGCGACGAGTGATGACGCTTTGATTTAAAATAATTTCAGCATATAGTTTTTAGTAAGTTGTTGTGTATATTGGGCTTTTTTCAAATAGCAAACAAATTTCAAATCATGACAAAAGAACTGAAAAACTGCTGTGTGTTAATTTCAATTGTCATTCTAAACAATTTGTTATGGATTTTTTTAACCTACACTTTGAAACTTTAACATGTACTTTCATTGATCACAAGACATGTTAATTGTTAAATATTTATTATCAAATTGGTATATTTTTAAAGTTAGATTCCTTTATAAAAAGCGGCATGCGCACGCTAAGTTTTAATAAATCTTTTGTGTAAATTTTTGACACTAAAGAATTAGTTTTGGGGTTGGTATTAGCCGAATTTATTTTCTAATTTAAATTCAAAAATCACGTAGTTACTATTGACTTTTACAATTGCCTTTAATTTCTATTAAAAAAATAAATGGAAGATACAAATACATTGCTACACTTAACGATGTGGTACACAATGTGGCCATAAGTCAATAACAAATCGGTTTTGTTGGTATATTCAAAAACTTATAAGTGAAGCACTTAATAAAGATTACCTCCTGATAAAAGTATAATGTATAAGTACCTTTTCTGTATCCAAATAAGTGGCTATAACTAAATTTAAACTATTCTAAACTATCTTAACGTAGGAGTCAAACTTAAGTATCTTAAACTAACTGAACCTACAATATAAATAACTTCGGGTACATACTTATTCTGAAGTTCCAAATCCATGTACTTCCTGCACAACAACACTATGACGGCTTATTGTCGCTAAAATTTGTTGTTGTGAAAAGAAAAGCTGATTAAATTGACAAAGGGACTTAAAAACCAATGTAGTTGCAAAAAATATGATACACGATTCTGTAGGTGGTATAACAAAATTGATAATCAATTAGAAAGTTAACCAGCTCTCCCTTACCACAACAAGTTCATCCCATTTATTGATGTTCAAAATTTTCAATGCTTTTCACAAATATTCATCAAATTTGTTAATGTCCTGTAATCAATTACATAAACATTCACCGCACACTACTAATACTTTTATTCATTATAACTTATTATACAATCTGGCATTATAGTATGGCAGCCAAAGTACAAGTACAAAGTGCAATCGCACCAGTGTGTTTGACAAGGAAACAGATTCTAGCCAACGATTTTTTATGCGACTTTATTTTAAGATGAACAAACTTATTTGTGCAGATTTTGATTTGCAGGTCGGATTAGATTTAATAAGTTACAGAACTTATGTGCGTCCAACGCCTAGGTAAATACTATGTTTTAAATAACAGCAAGATTTAATTATAACTTATAATTTTAAAAGTGTATAAATGTACAAATAAATTTTCATAATACATACAGCAAAACTTCCAACATCTTGACCCTTGCGATTTGTGATTAAGTGCAAACCTTTCAATTCTTGTTTCTGGTTAAATTTGATCCAAAATCTTACATAAAACCAGTTTTATGTGATGGTTATCAACAAATGTGATTATCACATGACACGTTCTAACGAATCGACCTACCCTCTAGCGTTAACAAACTTTACTAAATTATTATCGGCCTAGGTAGGTAATCAACAATTTTCCGGCCGATTTAGATAATTGTAAAGTTAGTGTTTTTAGAAGGAAGCCTAAAAACTATTTTGTTTTTATAGTTAATTAACTCACAATTTTGCTACCTTGATATTTCCTATGTTCAGCACACACAAGTGCTAAGTAGTAACAATGACAAAACAATGTAAATAAACCTATGATAAGCAAATTTATAGAGAATGGCTCAAACCGGGCGATTCTTTCCTTACGGTTTTACTTGAAGAGTTAAGGGGAAAAAGCATTCAACATGATTCTCATAACTTCTGACCAGCTATCTTTTAAAAACAATTAGTTGTACATAGTACAGCTTTCTACAATCAATGATAGTATTTAGAAATATACCCAACATAACCTCACAGGTGATCAAAACAAAGCAATTTTTTTTAAGTTGCTAATTAAATTTTGAAAAATTATTGTTAAAAATAAATAACCAAATAAGTTAATTTTAAAACAAAAGAACTTTTTGATCTAAGATTTTAAATGCACAGAGTCTTATTTAAATCATATTGTTATTTTTATTTGCTATTTGAATTGGTTATCTCTAGACTTTATTGTATTTTTATTTCAAATTTAGGTAGTTGAGAAGATTTTACATCAACTGCATATCACAATTATACACATTTGATTAAATGTGTTAAAAATATTTGAATTTAAAAATCACATTTGTTTTCGTATATAATATATTAAGTGGTAGTTTTGATTTCTGGACTGACGAGTAATTTTTTGCAACGAACATCAATAAAGCGCAACTGGGTTTATAACATGAAAAAAGCTAATGGCAGTGGCTGCAAAGACTGTAGTGAAAATAATATAAAACAGTACAGCTAAACAAGCGAAAAAAAATATTATCAAAATTACAGTATCAAATTAGACATATATTTAACGACATAAGACTTGTGTGCTAGACAAGCTTGAAATGCTAAAAGAACAGAACTTTAAGTGGACTTAGACAGTTCTTCTTCACTTACTTGCCGTAAATATAAGAAAATTAAAAACCTTTACGATGAAGATACACCTATTAGCCTTCAGGAAAAAAAATTTTATATACCAAGTTACGAACTCTGTTGACGCGGCACTTCATGTCGTACTCATTTTTTTAAAGAAACAAGGATATCGCAGAAAAACCCACTGATTGTTTCGAATATAATTTATTATTTTCAAAAACAGAACAAGGCGGTGCTAAGAATCTTAGCCACCTCATGTTACCAGCGATCGACTCTTCTTAACATCGAATTCTGCATGGAATTCTACTACTTTTTAAAAATTGTGGTATAAAAATTGTACAGTGGGATCAAATGTAATGTCAAAATGAGTGAAAAAACACCATTTTGACATATTAAATAAATTTCGAAAAAATGTTAAAACTGTCAATTGTAATATACAAATGTAGTGTCTACAAAAATTGTTAGTGGTTCTTGCAGCAATGAAAGTCAAGTATTTCGTCTATCAGCTGAAACACAAACCAAAACTGTTAATAATGCTAAAATTGTGTATTTAACTTCAATAACTAAAACTTCCATTTATTTTGAGATTTTCCTATTTTATTGTCCGATCAAAAATGGTAGGAGGATAATTTCCGAAAATTATTCTCCTGTTTTCTGAAAATAACTATGCCTACAAGAATTTCCGTGAAATTAGTCTGGTAGATAAGGCAAAAATATTACAATCTGAGTGGAAAAGTTTTACATACTGATTTTATGCCTATTAAAATTACATTAAAAATAAATCTGATTTTTAAATTTAATCCAACTTTAAAAATATTAACAACAGAGCAAAATTTTTATACAAAAGTTTATTTATTTTATACGATTCATTAAGAAATATACTGATCTACTTAAAACAACAAAGTGAGGTAATGTTGGGCACATTTCTGAAACGTGAAACTGTACAACTAAAAATATTTTTAAACTCTCTGAAATAATGGGAATTATGCCAAACAGATTTTGCTTGTAAATTTTCAAAAAAACCGTATATTGTCCTACGACAATTGGCCATTCTGAACGTCTAGGTGTAACCGTCCAGAATATTTGAAATATTGTTTGACTGTATATAATAATAGCACTCTACTGTAGCTATTATAAATCACCTATACGTTAGACTTCTATAAACAATTTGATACATCAAATATTAGTACTTATATTGTGCAACGAGCGACAAAAGAAAATTTTTGTAAGCGAGGGATCGATTTAATGTTTACGAGCTTAAAAACCCATTTATTTCTTTTTGTTAAAAACTTTTTAAATTGTATATAAACGCATAATTTTTAATTATTAGCAATAAATAGCACAAAATTAGCACGAAATTATACTATGATAAAAATTAAAAGTTGATCAAGTGGGTATAGCTACGTAAAGTCGGCAGTACCATATATTTTTGTTAATAACGTTTTAAATATACTAGCACAAAATATTTAATTATCAGCAATAAATAGCACAAAATTATACTGTAAAAAAAATGATGAATTAATCAAGTGGGTACGGCCACGTGAAATCGGCCATAACCATTTGTGTTTGTTAATAACTTTTTAAATATACCGGCACAAAATTTTTAATTATCGCAATAAATAGCACAAAATTAGCACAAAAATTCTAGATAAAATATTTTTAAAATCGTCAACTAGGTACAGCCAACTTCACGAACCTCGTTCTGTTTTAGTTTAAGTTAACATACGCTGTCCTTTTGTATTATGGATAATAATTTTCAGTTATTAAGTATTGTTAATTAAAATGGTAAATAACAAATATTACATTTACTCAATTACTACAATATTTTAAAAGATTAAGCATTAAATTTGTGTATTTTAATTTAGAGATGCATTTCAAGTCGAGACTCTGGGTACGGATTCATACAGAGGTTGCAATTCATAATGCTGCTGTAAGAGCTTGTATTAGATCGTAAGTTGTCATTCATATAACACTGCATATTGACGAAGTAAACATTGCAAAAATTATGCGTGTTGATAACATTCCTAAGTAGCACCAAATATTTCAATAACGTTATGTGAATATAAATTTATTATTTGTCTGTTGAAAATCTGTGCTAAATATTCCAAACCCTCTTAGATTCATAAAGAAATGACATGAATGTATCAAATTTTAAGTTGTGTTTATTTTTAAATTATTTTGTATCTTACCATCTTTAGTATGTGTACAATCCCTAACGTGGGTATTTTTGTTTGTGTGAAATAAATCGAATGAGGTCAAGTAAAAGTGCAGGAGCAGGAAAAACAGTAATGTAAGTATGTTTTGGTTTTTAATTATTATGTAATAGGTAATTTTTCAAATTTTGCATCATAAGTGTATTAAATGGTACCACTTAGTTAGCGTCTTTTTATCTCTCTTTTTTCACAAATCTATTCTTTTTGGTTGGTGGGCCGCTTTATTTTCATGTTTTTGGCATAGAGGGTACATTTGTTTATAGTAACAAAGACGGTGTAAAAAAACTTTTTACGAGTCGTGATTGTGGTCACAATTATTAGCTTTTACTAAATAAACTGAATTATTTCTTAATAAACGAGAATTAGACAGACCCGAGAGACTATAATCAAAATGATCCTGCCAAATTTAATTCTATGTAAAAACTCAATTCGATATGTATTTATTGCACTTATACGACACACTTTTTATTGGTGACAAAAAAAACGGTTTCTCAACGTCACCGACCAGGAAATAAAAAAATTGGCTTCCCTGTTTTTATCAAGCAGATGTAATCACAACAACCAACCAATAATAGATATGTTGTAATTAAAATATTCAATTATTTTGTGTTAGGTTTGTTTGTACAATTGAATTTAAAAATAATCTTAATTTGGTTTCATTTTTTTGAATCTCGGAAACAAAATGTATGTTCATACTACAGTTTTTAGTAGGATAAAAATACATCCGCTTTGACAAGGACTCAACTCAGTCTTATTAATTTAAATATTTAGATATTTTTGTGTGGCCTTATACTTAAAAAAATTAAAACATTTTACTTACAGAATTGGTTTGATTAAAAGAAAATCTAAATTACGATCATAATTTAATAATGTATTTGTAGTTTGTAGTGGTTAAGTTACAATACTTATAAATTTGTGTATTTGTATTATATTATATACAGGGCGGAGCACTACCAACAAATTATTTTGTAGCATTAAAACGACAAGTAATGTAAGAAATTTTGAGGCATACATATATCGTGATTATTTGAGACCACATTTTAAAAATATTTTGAATTATACAAGCTACTTAAGAAACACGTACTATATCAAAGAGAAAGTATCAAAAATATCAAATATAACTTTACTTTTTGTAAGTTAATTTAATATTATTGTATTATTTACAATGTTGCATAAACATAATTTTTAAATGTTCAGAAAATATTATTAATTCAAATATTCTAAATACCTACATTTATCTAAGTAAGATTTATTTGAAATATTTTGTATATGTTTACCTAAAATATATAACAAATATTTTCCTAAGATTTATTTTAATATATAAAAGTGTTACATTTAAATGTTTGATTAATGTTATTTACTAATTTTACATAATAGTTTGTGCTACTTGGGCGATTATTGTGTTTCGATTAATTTGAGTGAACTTGTCAATAACGTAACTAAGATCTTTTTTATATATTTAAAAAATTAATTTTAATTCTTTATTTTTGATACAACATACTGTAAATAGAGAAACTAATTATAATATTTGTAACTCAACTGATTCCCTATATATTCCCTATACACAAAGCTTTCTCGTAAGAAGAAAACCAACACGTCATTGTTCATTTACTGCTTACGTTTCGGCAATAAAATAATAATAACAAATTAATAATAATAATTTAAATTCATTTCGCACTGGTTAAATTAACAAAGTTTCCAATTAAGTAAGTTGATAAAATGTTTCAATTTAACGTAATCTGTTAATCTATCCTTAGTATAAATCAATATCTAAATCTACAAATAATCTTTGAAACAAGTCAGGTGCTCGAAGTTTATTGCAAGAACTTATTATAACTAAAAAGTTAATCTTTTATAAAACTCCAGTACAGAAGGTGTTTCTCAAAGAATAATTTTCTTGTTAATCTAAAAAGTTTTACAACTTTTTGTTACTTGCGAAAGGTTTTTAGTAAGTATACGTGATAGCATTTTTATTAGAGAGGGGCGTTATAAATCATGCATTGATTCCTTTGTAGCGAAACAAAAAATGAAGCACAATATATACTGTGTGACAATGTGGTCGCTACTGTGAACTTGTGAATGAAGAAGGATTCTGGCGAACATTTGAAAACTAAAAGTTTACATTGGAGCGTCGTACAATACCACATAAGGAAAAAAAGCAAAGGGATAAAGCGTCTTTATGTGACAGTAAGCCGCAGAAACAAGACATCAATACAAAACATAGAATCTAGTCTAGTGGTCTGCCAAATATTTATGTTCCGTTTTTTATTATCTTGCAAGAAAAGCCAAAGGATCTTGAACGGAAGACAAGCGTAACATACAAAGAAATTCGAATACTTCAAGCAATAAGAAGTGTTGCGCATCGCATCGTTAACAACACATTACTACTTGATGTGTATTTTTATGTACCTTGCTAAAGAAACATTTTTGGAAAACTATACATTTATTCCAGTAATATGTGAGTATATTAATAAAAATTGATTTAAACAACCACACTAAAATGCACTTTTTTACTTTGAAAATACATTTAAGATGCGTTATGTATTTGAATGAATTTTCCCTTCACATACGAATAGAATAATGATAAAAATTATTTTATTAGATACATTACTAAGAAATTTTAACCATTTAGGTTCAGAAATGTATTTAAATGTAAATATAATGCCTTTTATTTAATACGAAGAATGAGAGCAAATGGGGTAACAGATTTTCTCTTTTAGCATTTCATCGAATGACGGGTCGTTTACAAATGTACGGATTCACTGCATTTTCCCATTATCATGCCCCTTATTTGACTATTTACAAATTTCGCTTTCATTTCAGATAAAAGATGCCAATCTTTATTGTTAGTTTAGTTTTTTTTGAATATAGAAAAAAAAAAATTTTTCGCTTCAAATGTTTCGAAACTAATGTTAATTGTGACAGGCTAATCTTCTGACGCAATTTTTAAACATATCTTTAGTCGAGTGTAAGATGATAAGGCTTGAATAAATATATTTCTGGAGTTTATTTTACTCGCTTAAAATATCTCTTTAACATTCGCTGTAACCTAATACTTATGTAAATTATTTGTTTTTCTTTGAACACTTTTTTACAATTTGTTTGTTTGTCATTTGTAGGTACTTAAAACAATATGAATAAACTAAACATTTATATAATTGCAAAATTATTGCGACTCTTTAAAATTGTCCATCGTTATTACATTTTTGTGTAACTCCTCAACTATTAGTTCACTTTTATAAAAATTTTGTTTTCTTAATATGATAATTATTTTTAGATTTCAGATTTGAAAATCATTCTGTATTCTAATGGTGTTTATGCAAGTTTTGTACTTTATTGATTAGTATCACATTTTTTATAAACTGCATAATAGTTTTAAGAAAGAGAGTATTTTGCTTAATTTTAGGACTACATTTTGTACCAAATTATATTATTTCCCGAAAGTCTACTGAATGTTTTTTATTGAGTAGGTATTTAAAATCGTTGGCGGAATAAAAAACCGTGCAAACAAAGCCGGGGAATAAAAAAGCCGAGAAAAAATGACCGAGGAAAATAAAAGCCGGCGAAAAAAACCGTGGAAAAAAGCCGACGGAAAGAAAAGTCGCAGAAAAAAAGCCGGCGGAAAAAAAGCCGGTAGAAAAAAAGCTGACAAAATAAAACAGCTGACGGAAAAAAATTCAAAAAAACCTAGAGGAAAAATAACGCATCAAGTGATCAGTTGTGTTAAAAAACTTTCGTTGTAGTTTCTTTAAGATTATCATTATGAACATTACAGTATGACCTCCAAATTGTACAACAATAAGGAATTCTTCGATGTATTAATTAATGATGGTGGATCCTAAACGAAATTTTATAAACTTAATGCGTTGATTGGACTTTGTGTCAAAAGATTTATTGTTTTGTTTACATTTGTAATTGACTTTTCGTCATACAAAATAAAATATTTTACTTTAGCACTTATACCATAACAACTATTATACACCTTAGTTTACAATGTAAATAATTTCATTTTTAAAGTGCATTTCCAAATCCAAATTTAAGAAATGTATTTTATAACTTGGAAGTAGTTTTTAAAATGCATTTGCCATTCGTCTTAAAACTAATACTTTTCTAGTGAAGACGAAGAGCACAAATCCTTATTCTATCAAAAGTGTATTGTGTCAGATTATAAAGTATGACTAGAATGACTAGTTACATAGAAAAATTATGTCGTTTATTGTAATAAAATTGTATTTACAATCACTAATCTTTCTAAAATACTTCATAGTTTATGGCAAAAAATTTAAATAAGGTAAGAACGGTAAATAATTCATTCACCGGTTTTCTTTTTTCGTAGATTTTTACCGCAGTTTTACACAACAGCTTTTATATCAGCTTTTTTCGGTGTTTTTATATCAGGTTTTTGGAGACTTTTTCCATCGGCTTTTTTTAGAAGCTTTTTTTCGGCTTTTTATACCCCGGCTTTTAATTTCCCAGCTTTTTTTCCTAAATTCATTTAAAATACTTCCCCTTTATTTAATTAGAGACGATCATAAATTATGGATGTGTATATTTATTAAATTAAGAAGGAAAAACATTAAATTATAAAGGTATTATACAGGGTGATTCAGGTTTTACTAGAATAACTTCAGGTATCGATAGAACTAACCGAAATAATAATAGTCTGTATCATAAACCATACTCTAAAAACGATTCCGTTTAGAGAAAAATGGCACCAAAATTTGAATTATTTTTTGGTTTTTATTTTAATACTTGTAAGCCAGAGGATCTAACTAAACACGCAAGTGAACGTAACTGATATGTGTAAAAAATTAGATTAATTGGTACGGTGTTGTTTTGTGGGTGTCAACTAACGGAACTTGTAGAACTTTTGTCGCACCCACTGGATAAATTAGTATTTTATCTGATACGTTCATCCTTTAACTAACTTTTTTGTCCTTAAGTTTTTGATATGTGGTAGTTTTCGAGATATTTCACAAATTCCGGACACATAAGACTCTCAGGAAAAGGCTCAAAACAAAAAGACAATAAAATATTGGACATGTTTTTAATGGCAAGAACGACGAACATTTAATAATAAAAAATACAATTTTTAAACCGAACAACAAACTTACAATGAGTGCTCAAATTCCTCAGCTCAATACAGTTATTGTCGACGAATCAATTGCTAATTGTAATGGGATATTTTAAGGTGTTACAGGCGTTCATTTCAATTAATTCATTGCGAGTGTTTATTAGTGTTGCATAAACGATATCCTTAACATGTCCCCAAACATAATAATCCAGGGATTTAAGTCAGGTGAAGGTGCAGGCCAAGTCACCGGTCCTTCACCGGGATTTAAATTTTAACGGTTGTCGCCTAGACGTCCTATCCATCGGCGAGGATAATTTTCGTTTAGCCAATGCCGCACTGGCCGTACATAATGTGCAGGAGCATCGTCTAATTGCATCCAACTTTCTTCTCGTAAATTTAATGAAACGTCTTCAAGAACTTCAAGAAGAAAGTTTTCCAGAAAATCATGGAACAAATTGGCATTTAAGAGAGAAAGGAGAAAATGTGGTCTACACAGATTGTTACTTATAACGCCAATCTACACAATTGCACTGAACTCGTGCTGAAATGAAGATTGCCTAATACACCTAAGATTTTAGTGATCCTATACATAGAGATTATGGTAGTTCACGACTTCAGCGCTCGTGAAATTCGACTCATCTGTCTACAAAACATTGTGCAAAAAATGTGAATTTATTTCGACAAACTCCAAAATTCATCTACAAAAATAAGTCGTCTTTCAGCATTTTCAAGTACTAAACCCACAGGCTGCAAATGGAATGTTTTTGGTGATCTTGCTTAAGAGCTCTAAAAACCTTAGATTGTCATATACCGAGTTGTCGGGCTGCCCAACGTGTACTCATTGTTCTATTAATGTTGAAGACTTAAGGAGTTCTGTTGTTATCTCTTTGACGACCAATGCGATTTTGTGTGAAAGTGCGGAACTTTTCTGTTCGGAAACCGTAGGCGGTGGTCATCTTCAAAGGCAGCGTTAGAATTTCTGTCGCAGAAACCATATAAACATAATGCATGTCGGGGTATTCGGCGCATTTGTAAAAGTTCTGGGCATCTTTTGCACAATAAACTTTACAACTTACGTCACAAACAACAATGAAATTTATTTTTTTGGTTTCTGAACTTTAAAGAACATTTTTCAGTTCGAAACGTATCGGAAAAAAATATTAAATTATCTTGTAGCGTGCGACATCTGAGTTTTATCCGGAATATTGAGGAATATCTCGAATATCTCGTAAACTAAGCGACAAAACAAAAAAAGTTAGTAACAGGACGGAACGTATTGGAAAAGAATATTAAATTATTTAGTAGCGTGCGACAAAAAAGTTCTACAACGTTCCGTAAAGTTGACACCCACAAGTACAATACCCTATATAGTAATTAATTTAAATTTTTTCACACATATCAGTTACGTTGCCCTTAGCATTTAACCAAACACTTGTGTATTTAGATCCCCTGGCTTACGAACAATAAAATAATTGAAACTTGGCGCCATTTTCCTCCAAGCGTAAGCGTTTTTGGAGTATGGTTTATAATACAAACTACCATTGTTTCGGTTAGTTCTATCGATACTTGTAGTTATTCTAGTAAAACCTGAATCACCCTGTATAGAACGTTTATTAAATTGTAACGTTTTCGCTTGACAAAATTTATCTATCATTGTATGAAACTGGTAGTGATCTAAATATGGCCAGCTATTTTTGTAAATATAATTTTCATTTGTTGCTCTTTTTTGGTTCGTTTTTGTAGAACTACCGAACACTCTTTTCAAATCTTCAGTCGTCCCAGTAGGTACAATTTATTATTAATTTTATTTGTTAAAAAATGCTTTTAAAAAGAATGAGTCACTGACACTGACACGAACAGATTTGATAAACACAAAGACCCAAAACTTTGAAATTGGAATTGTCAAATACTATGAAGTTGCAGTAATATTTTTCACATTACCAACTCCATTAAAATTGCCGATTTACTTAAACCGATCTCTATAAGGCGGCAGTCACTCAGAAAAGTTAATAGTAGTCGGTGGCTGTCTCAATTTTAAACGCATTCATTTTTCTATATTATATAACTTAAATTTTTAAACTGTTTAATGTGGAAAAAAAAAAAAAAAAAAAAAAAAAAAAAAAAAAAAAAAAAAAAAAAAAAAGAATATAATTTTAAAAAAATTTAAACAAAGTTAATTTGATATAATATTAATATAAGTTCAGAAAAATTAAAAGTAAAAAAGTCAGTTTACCATTTTATTGCGCCTTATATTTCTTGTTGTTGTTCTTGTTTAATTAGTATTTATTTAGTGCCCCTATAACCCCGACATTTATAAAGCATCGGACAACATCAGTTGAGCAAAAGAGATAAAACAACAATGCAAATTACAATCACAGTTAGAATTAGACGTTTTATTAACATTTTAACATGCATTCTATCATGACAATGAAGATGGAAAAAATGGAATATTTCCTGTAGTGGAACACAATATCTCGTAGAAAAGAGATTTGTGATCTAAATTTGATATACTTGGCAACGGTGGTTGACTGTCTTTGTAACCAAGGCATATTCAATCGGGGTTTGTCGGTATTAGGTGGTAACATGTAGCTAATAGTGTGGATTAATGTTGTTTAATTAAAATTAAAACAACCGCCTAAGTACCGTTAAATGTCGAAAAATGTAAGTTTAAACGCAAACTTTTCGAGGGCGCGAGTGAAAGTTACGTTTGATGTGTATCCACAAAAAGGACCTCTCGTTTGTGGCCGTGAAAGAGAATAACGTTTGATTAAGGTTGAAATCAAAATAACCACACTGCGGATGGTAAACAATCTCTTGTGCACACGAAATTTTAATTATGAAACATGCGAGTTATGGGCATGTTATACGAGACTTCGGATTAAAATCAATAGTTCCTGGTGGATGGTTTTGGAAATAAATGGTTCCGAGTAGATTATTCTGCAATAAATAGATCATCTTTTGCATTTTGGATTGAAAGAAAGAAAACTGTAAGTACTATTTTACTTCCGAAACTTGCGTGCTTTTAGGTGTGAGTTCGCGTTTGGTAAAATAAATTAAACAGCGTTTAGGGTATCTTTATTTTTTTTTATGTTTGGTTTTATTTTAAATTAGTGTTAGCGTTAAAATCTTGTTCAATGGTAAATAAATAATCGAAACCGAGTCCAGGGCATGTTACGTTCGAGTTGATGTTACAGTAAAAATTACGTATTTGACTAGGCCACAAACTCGTTTCGTTGATTTACCCACGTAATGTAATAGTTTTAGGAACGCGGTTAAATATCTGTTTCTTCGCCCGGTAACCGGGGTAGCTTATCGTTTGCATGTTTGTCTGTTGTTTGTTTTTTTGTATTAAGCGACGAAATACGTCATAGAAATAGGACACCGTGTTAAAGCCGTGTACATTTTTTTTACATTTAATAGAGAACCTTTAGTAATGATTATTCTCTTTTATTATCTTAAGTGATTGCATTTCTCCCTTTTCTTTGGTGAACATTTGTCTTAACAATTAAAAAGATTAGGGTGGCGCCTGACAACACCGACTGTGACCTAATGTAAGGACCTTTAGTCTTCGAAAGATAAGTGAGAGACAAATCCTAACTCACCCCTCGTAGTTAGCTAGCCGGCACATTCGTTTGCTACACATTTAATTCTCAAATTTCCTGGCGTAACAGACTACGGCTTAATACGCTGCAGAGAACAGTTAGGTTTAAACTTAAGGCCCTTCGCACATTAAGCGACTAATAACAAAGGTGGTACAAACTGGTTACCAACTAAGTACACCGTGTGCGCACATTTAGAAGTTTAGCACTCATGGTTTAGTCAATACCCCCATCTAGATGATGGAAGTTAGCAAACGATACTGAAAAGGCGAAAGATATTTAAACATCTGGGCAGAGCTTCAACAAATGAAACCATCTCAGCTAGAAAGAGGTGAAATTAAAACCCTTACAATTTAGTTTGATAAAATTTTCGAATAATAAGGTAAAAAATGATTTATAGTATAAAAACTACTTGGGAAGATCTATACAAAACGAGTTTAAAGTTAGCCAAAAAGGAGACACACTAATTAATACTTTTATAACGCAACCTAAGAACACTAATTCCAGCTCAATGGAAGGTTGCTAAGGATATCCTAATTCTAAACCAAACCAGAGGTAAGTCTTTCATCTATAATGAGAAGCTGCTACTAAAACACGTATAATATATCTGAAGAGAAATATACTGCATATTTGGTTTTCGAAATATCATTAGCGATTTAACAATAATCAATTGTAATAAATAAATAAGCTGAAACAAAAATATTGTTGCTGTCTTTATCGATGTTGCTAGATTTGAAAAGTATATAAGTTTTTAAACTAAGGTTGCTTACTTTATACTTTTTATGATAAGTAAAATTATACTAAAAAAAGATAGTTATAGTCAAGCATGAAGAGTATGAAAAATGGTAGCGATGAAAGAAGTTCACCTAGGAAGTTGTTTTTGAACAGTGTTTGGGACCTTATTATATCTTATCCATACAGCTGACTAATCTATTGACAACGATGCTATGGTTGGTAATAGTAAATACTTGTTAATCAGCAAGAGAAACCCTGATAGAGCAGTAAAAATTGAATCACTAGATATGTTAAAATTTTTAAAAGAAAATTAAATGAAGGCAAGTCTGTATATGTCTTACAAACAAAGAGGTATATGTCCATAGTTGAATGGAATTAAAAGCGAATTGTAGTGCTAAGTACTTGGGATCTACCATGATAAAGTCTAGTGGTAACTCAATTTAAAAAAAAAAGGGTTTAAAATGAATTTAAGAACAGTATGTTGTTAGGTAAAGTTCCAGCTCAGCCTGGATAATAAATTGTTATATAAAAACTATATTTAAACGGTTTGACTTTATGATCAAGTATAAGGAATGAGGCATTTCAACATATCCATACTAAAGTGTTCAATTAAAAGTATTCGCACAATCACCAAAGCACCACCTTATTACCAAGGTTCAAAAGTGTGAACCATCCTTATTTTTCTGGAAACAAATAAACAACAAAATTGTGGTTAAATGTTGGGATGGTGTTTTGACCTATGTCAAAGGACCAACTTATAACGAAAATTAAAGAAACGAGAAAAATGTATATGTACAGATCCATTACTGTAAGTAAGTCCTAAGAAATAGAGTCCCAAAGTTTTAAGTAAATTTAAGTAACTTGCTGTTAAAATTTTTTGAAACTCAAAAGTTAAAATTCAAAATTATTTCTAGGAGTGTATTTAATTGATTGTCTCTTTTTTAAAAAAACATTGTTTCACTACTTTATAAAATTTAACCGGATGTGCTGCGAGTTTTATTGGGTTGAAATTACATTTTATAGGTTTGTTCGTTTAGTTTTGATTCTAAATCTTACAACTGGCACAAAAATTTTATTACTTTATAATTACACTCAGAATTAGTTGACACCCAAGATAGCTACTATATAACTTCGACTTTATTTCTGAACTCGATTGTCTTGAAAATTTCAAGAAGTTGGTCTATAAGGCCAACCCACTTTAATGTTTATTTCAGTTAAAAATATTGCTATAAAAAAATATGTGTATAATCGGTCTTTAATAATTTACAATAGTTACTTGTGTAACTATTTCAGGACTCTCCTCAACGGCAACTATCATGTATCATGCAAAAAAAGAGAACTGTAATACAAACATTTTTCTAATACGATCGAATAAATAAAATAAATAAAATAAAATTAAAAACCTATTTTACACTAGGCAAAATAATTTATTTTTTGCACTAATGCAAAAAGTGACTTTGGCATAGTAATTGCTGCAAAAACAATCGTAGAAAAAATAGTTTTTCATAAATTCAATTGTACTAGTTTAAGTTATTTTCGAAAAAAGTTACTTTCACTTGTAAATTGTCACTCAATATCATTAGTGACTTTAAGAGTGTTTATTGCTTCAAATCAAATCTCTTTTTAAGTATTTTTTTGTGAGTCTACCGGTCTCTCCGGTCGTCCGTCCGTATGTAAACAAAATATTAAGAAAACCACCAGTAAGATTTTTATGAAACTTTGCGTATATTATTTTTTTAAACACGATTTTTTAGTTCTTTGAAATTCCTTAACTCGTTTCCTGGCTACATTCAGAAATTTGAAATTATCACAAGTATTATAGACCAACTTCTCTGAAATTTTTTCAAGTAAATCAAAGTTTAAAAAAAAAAGTTGAAACTACTTCTTGAAAATGAGTGTTAAAATTATGAAATAAACTAAACAAATAAACCTATAAAATCAAATGTGACTTCAAAAATTTTATGAAATTACACAAACTAGTTACAATCTTCCCCTAAAGGATGAGTACGATCTAAACCTTGATATAATTTTTTTCGCAAATTAACCAATAAAACGCGATCAAGTTGAGGTCAATCGGTTAAATACACTCCGAGAAATAAATGTTTAAAAACTATTAAATAGTCGCTAATTTTTAAATTTTTAAAAATTTTTCTAAAGCCAAATTTACTTGCATGTAAATTGGATCAAAATTTGTTAAAATTGCAACACATTGAAAATAAGTTAAACTTTCGTCGAAAAGTAATGGATCGCCCCATTTATATTGTATGAAAAACGTATTGCCAGAACCAAGTCCAGAACACTGTTAGATTGAGTACCTCTAAATATTCATGAGAAAATGTGGATTTTACATGACGGCTTTCCAGTACACCATAACGTTCTAGTAAATGAACATTAAAATAATAATTTTTTGTGGAAAATGGAATGGAAGGGGTAGAGTGATTAGATGGCCTCCTCGGTCTCCTGACGAAAATGTTTTTTTTTATGTGGCTACATTAATAAAGTGTATAAATCACCTATTATCACTAAATAAATATGATGCAGAAAATTACAAATGAATAAATGTATTAAGAAATAAGTAAATTTACATTTTTTTAAATAAAAAAAATAAAGTTAGCCATTAATCTCAAACTCGGTAAAAAAAGAGCCAATTTATATACTTAATTTTATTTATTATTTTAATAAATGGGTAATTTACTTTTACTAAGAGAATTAACAATCAAAACGGCCAAATATAAATAATTTCTTGGTAGAGGATAATCTCAACAAACATTGTTATTTTCACTTTCTTAAGTTTATGGTGGAGTTCATTAAATTATTAATTCATTTAAAATTCGGAAAATATTCAGTGGGTTTTTGTAAATCAGGATTATTTAAGCATTTGATTATTTATTAAAACGTATTTCTATAAACAATTTTATATACTTAATTTTAATTTATGTAATTTTAATTATCCTCTTATAGTTAAAAACTTTATGCCCAAACTTTGTCTGGTTATTGATTATCCACACAATAACAGCACTAAATATCAGTACAAATAATTTGTAGGTTTTTAAATACTGGGATTAGATTTTAAGCCTTGTCTTGTTAAACTTTGAATATCAACTACTATAGAGTTGTATGTACAACTATATTCTAGAATTAGTTTAAACAAAATTGTTTTTATAAAAAAGCATGAAATTAGATACATTTTGAATAAAATGAAGCAAAGAATAAATTTGTGTTACACTTTAATTTAATTTAAGTTTTAAGGTGTGATGATATATGATACAGGCCCTAAAAATTACGTTCTAAACTTTTTTTCATAAACTTAAAAGCACAAATGAGATGAAATACTTAAAACGGATACATTTTTCTAATATATTCCTCTAACAAAAACTTTAAATTTCCAATGAGATACTGAAAGATTATGTAACTTCAACAAAACCATCTCAATGTCAGGACCAAAAAACCAAATTGAATAAAAACAACGAAACCCAACTTTACACTTTGAAGTTACGTAACCACATCACGCTGAAAGCGCACAACACAGTCCGAACTTCTTTTCCGCTAGTTTTAATTTCCCAATTCAGCTGTTTATTTAGTTTTGTTAAGCATTATTGTCCCTATAGAGTCAAACATTTGCAGAACTTTATGCAAAATGTAATTTTGCACAAAAATATAGCCAAACTCGACGTTTTACATTATTTAAAATATGTAGCGGAACGCTACTTGTAAGCTGCATAACAAATTTGGTTATTAACACATACATTTTTAATAACATAATGAGATCATGAATTATAACAGTGTTTAAAATGAGTTTCTGATGAGGAAAATGAATTATTTACTTTATAAGTATAATGAAGATTAATACCGCATCCTTTAAATTTAGCATATTGTAAAATGAAATTAAAAAAAATACTACAGTGGGAATAAATAAGTTGACAGAAATAATAAGCGCAAGCAGTTATAGAATTTATTCATAGATCCAGGTCAGGTGTACATGGGAAACAAGTTAGAAGGGCGCACTTGCGAGAAATATTGTGTAAGAGGAGGGTAATGGATGGTCGTTGTACATGGAAGTCAAGGTTGTAACGTGCGCCGCTCTTTAGAAAATTTATCGTAATCCATTATCACAATTGCAAAATTTCATGTTTATTCCGAATATTACATAACAAAATAATCAAAATCTAGATTAGGTATTGATCACTTAATACAAAAAAACATTATGCCTGCATCTTTACAAAAATATTAGAATAAACAAATTTGATAATTGAAATTTTTTTTGACCCAGTGAAAATAGCACTCAATACTTCTAGCAAAAAATTAATGTCATTGAAATGTCTAAACAATTATTTGATTTGAAACTGTTTCGCAGCATTAAATGTGTTTACATTTTTTATAACAAGCTTTCTAAATTGTACTATTTAGTGATATAAAAAAAGTACAGATATTGTAATGCAAATAAAACTGTATTATTAGTAATTAAAAGTGTTAAATAATTAATAAAAAAAATTGTGTACACATCTGTCGACAAATATTTGGCTAAACTGTAGTACTAAAAATATTTCTGTTATGTTGAAAAATTTTAAATCACACTGATGTACTGTGTACTCTCGCCGACAAAAACAAAACCCACCTCTTATGGATTGTAAGATCTTTCATTTCTATAATACTCAAATAGGAGTTTCACAGTAAAGTAAATGTTAATACAAATATAATCAAAAATTTTGTAAACAATTTTTGCAATCAGAAGCCGGAAACAAATTTTGTTCATTTCTTATTATTATTTAAATCTAGTTAAATTTCGATAGATTTAAAAAAAAAACGAGGATTAGAAAAATATGATTAAACACTAGTGTGCTGGTTATTTAATACTTTTTTGATTGTGTTCAATTTACCGATTTGGTTGTAAGTAGCATTACATGTTCAAAATATTTATGTATGTTTCTCATTTCTAATAAAAAGGTTTTAATAATCATTGAAATGGTTTATGAAGTATGTCTTCGGCTATTTTTAGAATATTGTGTAGAACATATGCAAGTCGTTTATTTTTTTAATAAATCGAAGTGCTTTTTTTTTCAGACTATATTTTAGTGCAGGACTCTATTTTTGTTGCCGGGCGTACACCAGTGTATTTACATTTGCAAATAAACAATGTCGTTAGCCTTTGCTATATACAGGGTGGGCAAATTTCGACGTTTGTATAGGGTATCTCGGTAACTACAAGAGATAGAAAAAATTGATGTCGGTGTCTCGATCTGTTTTTTTGAGAGAAACTCATTAGAAAAAACTAGGATCGGCTATTGTTTTTTGTTTTCGAGTTACAGCAAAAAGATCGATTTTCTATATTTTGAAAAGTTCCGAGTTGTTTATTAAGTTAGAAAAAAACTAGTAATACACTTTTTCAAAAGGAATTAAATAGCGTTGACGGATTTTAAATATCTACATTTGTTTACGAGTTATAAAATATTTTTTTTCTTTAATAGAAACCATAGTTGGCTGTAATTTATTTTGTTAGAGTTTTTTTTTCTCTTTACGACGATATATATTATGTAAGGTCAATCATAGTTAAATTTAGTCAAAACTCATATTTTGCAATATCAAATAAAATTTATCGTAGTTACCAAAGACATTTTGTTTTAATTTTATGACGGATATCATGTATGTATGCTGCCTCTAATTACGTTGTCACATTTTCATTCTTCAATGGTCTGAAAAATACGAAATGGCTTACAAAAACTATGAAAAGTATATGTTAGAATGCTTTATTCAAAATAATAACAATTCCGACATTGCATCGGAAAAATACTTCAATCGTTATCCAGAAAAAAACAACCTCATAAGTCTACAATCTCACGAATCATGGAAGATCTAACAAGCCAAGACAAAAAAAGTATAACATTCGAAATACTGAAGAAGTTGCTATAAATGTAATAGGAATGATTGACCTTACATGATATATATCCTTTTAAAGAGAAAAAAAACTCTTATCAAAATAAATCACAGCCAACTATGGTTATTCTATTAAAAAATATTTCATAACTCGTAAACAAATGTAGATATTTAAAATCCGTCAACGTCATTCAATTCCTTTCAAAAAAGTTTTCTAAGAAAGTATTACTACTTTTTTCTCAATTAATAAACAACTAGTATAGGTAAGTACACACTTTTCAAAATATAGAAAAATCGATCTTTTGCTGTAACTCAAAACAAAAGACCATAGTTGATCCTAGTTTATACCAATGAGTTTCTCTCAAAAAAACAGATCGAGACACCGACATCCATTTTCTCTATTTCTTATGGTTACCGAGATACCCTTTAAGTCGAATTTGCCCCCCTGTACACTGGCCCAAAAATGTAACGGACACCTCAGGCAACTAAACTTTACAATATATGTCAAATTAATAAACTTAGCAATGAAAATCCATTTTAATAATGATAGAGAGCCGTATGTTTAGAAGCAGGCTAGTTTCGGACGCTGGCTGACTAATTCGTTTTTTTTTATTTATTTATTTTTGTGTTGGTCTTAGACAGTCATCCTTTAACCTACAGATTGTTTTTTAACTGTTTTATTTAAAATGGTGTATTGAGAAAATAAACAAATTTTTTTTTAATGAGTTTTGAAATAAGTTAATTTATGTGGCAAGGATAAAGTGCGCTTTTATGTACGAGACGCTGAATTTGCCGCCAAGGCGTCAGCCGAGTAAGCAGTAACAAGCAAGGTTGATTAAAAAGCACTTTTTTTCCGAGGTACACATTAATTTTTTTTCGTTGACGCCCAAATTAATTAATTTTTCTATTTATTACCGTTTACTGAAAAACAAAATGTTTATTAATTTAAAGCAAAAATTTTACGTTCTGATTTACTGCTACCTAATCATTCACTTCACCGTTCAAGTATTGTAAGATTTGTGTATAAAGGCTTTCCGCGTTCGAATATTAAAAACCATTAGGCAAGGGCCGTCCTTTTATTTGTTGCAATGCGGCGATAGATGTTTGTTACTACAGCATAACGCCTATCTAATCGGTATAATTTTCGAATACTGCGTAATTTGTTGTTAACAAGAAAATTATTTTATTTTGAAAAGCGAATAATAAATCAATTGAGTTTCTTCACAAAACAAAATGTGAAGAATTATTTTTTTTTATAATAATTGTAAAATGAGAGCAATTACTAATGTTTATAGCAGATGTCGAACTAGCAGAAAGGGGAAATATTTTCAATACTCTGAGAATTTTCGATCAAAACATTTTGAGTGGTAATTGGCGCTGTAGCAAACGCCCGTTCAGGATGGTACTCATTGAACTGTGTGAAGCTTCGCCACTCAACACCAGTTAATATTTTTTCTCGATATATTTATCGCCAGGCGCAAATGGGAATCTTCCACGTACCCTTCTCTACTGTGGAACTCTTCCATCCTCCATGTCTTTTTAATGTTAAGACATCAACACTCAGATTCTGCTAACAGTGATGCACGATGTCCTACGGTAGCAATGACTTGTATAGCCTGGTGGATCTGGCAAGTTTCAGAAATAGCTTGCAATCAAACTGAATTTTTGCAAAAGTGTGAACTCCTACAAACTGTGTAAAACACTTTCCAAATTTTGTTGTAATTGACAAAAAGTTTGGTGATTGCAATGTGCAGGTCTTAAAACAGCATATTTTCTGAACAAATTCCAGAGGATTTATTTCCTTCAAAGATGTCATTACCTACAGTGAAGGTTCGTTTTTTCCCATTTTTAGAATCCGGTATAGTTATTACTAGTAAATCATCTTTTGCTCAACGATATCTTCAACTCTCATTTTTACGAAGCTCATCCCTGCGACCTTCAGCGGTACCTATCAGCAAAACACCTATAAGATAGCTGTTAATTTTATAAAGCCAGGATATGTTAATATTTTCAATCGTTTACCTTCCACACTGGTATGGTTTACATCAGGAGCGACACGAAGAAATCGATTTATCTCATCTCTCAGCAAATACGTTTGATTTTTTGTTTGTAGCCAACATTTTGTTTTTAAGAACGCTAGTAATTTAGTATATTGCTGATGTCAATATTATCGTTTATTGAAAACGTTGATTTTAACATTGAGTAGATGGACCATAATGTTGACGATTTGCATGTTTCTGCCTTCGTTGAAAGTATAGCCAAAAATACATTTTCTGTTGCGTTTTGGACTTTATTTTTTGGCACCATTCCTTACATATGTGTATTGTTTGTTATATAAAAACTGCGACTTTCTGAGTAAGCTTCCGCAGTGTTGCATTGGTCGCTAGTTTCTGAAGTTCCGGTGGAGTGTTGCTGTAATTACTATCACTATCGTCAGACATAATATACATTTTTTAAATAGCACACAATGTGGACAGCAAATTCAAACAATATCTTTTGTTTGTTAGAATTAACCTCACTTGTTTACAACAATCACAAAAAATTTTATAAGAGCACTCCTGATTATGATAGGTAATAGGTAAACTTATGTACTTTTTTAATTTATTAAAATAATAAAAATTACATTTAGGTAGTGTTATTTCTTAAGTATATTTAAAAAATGTAGTTATAGTTGGAAGCCTACCCTCAAAATTAATGCATTTCTTTAATTGTTTATGATCTAAGATGTAATGAAGTTTTTTCATATCAAACACATTAAAAGTCGATTCTTACTAATATGACATATAATGTTATAAGACTGAGTTTGTACCGTGGTCAGACTTATAATCATTTTATATTCTATAAAATATTGTCTGGCCTTAAGAAAAATATACAAACGTAGTTTTTTGATTCACTCCGAAAATGTTTCAAAAATGTAATAATCTTCTTTCAGCTTATTGAAAACTGTGAAATTCGCCTTGTTTTTTGTGTACGAATAAATCTTGAACCCAGTAATGTTGATGGCTTATATGATTCTATTTTTTGTTTTTTCCTGCGACAGAATCAATATTCAAATGATTTTTCACAAGTAATTACTGTTCTTGTGTTTTCCATTAGCATTATTACTTATTTACATCAATCAAATACAGTAATAGAAAAGTACCCATAATTAACTCACTTCTACTGTAAGTTTTTGTATTTTATGATCGTTGAAAATTTTGTATCGGAACTCCGCTTCTGTATCAAAATCATTACCTAATAAAATTGTTCAAAAGCAATCTCAAGTCGTATGAATTCTGTCTTACCTTATAAATGAATAACTTTAAAGAAGTTAAAGTGTTACATATTGAAAACAATGTATCGAGTATTGTGAGATTACAACCAGGCTCTTCTATATGCTTCGCACATTGTAGAAACTATAAACAATTTATTAATATCATTTCAAAGCACTTAAAATCATTTACTTGTAATTTGAACAACAAATTGTTTTTGTTCAAAGTTGTGTGGGATTGAGAAATTGAGGTTATAAATGGAAGTAAACAAAAAATATTCTGCAGTATCTAAAATGTTTCAGTATGTACCTAAGTACTGTAATATCCTATGTAGTCACTAAATTCTTCCTTTCTTAAAAATGGGGTTTTCATACTGGTTACTTCCGACTTTATTTAATTTGACATAAAATAATAATTGACATTGACAGATGTTTGCGGACGAAAAGTGTTTGCGGACGAAAAGTATTACAGTTAAAAAAGTGTTGACTTTATGATTATTCAGGGAGTACGTAAAACTCAATTTTATAATGAGGTCGACGGAAAAAAATATTTTTATTGAATGTAATAGTTTTATTACAGTAACTGTAATTTAATCTTCTGTAACTGTTAACAATACTAAATTAAAGATTTTAGGAATATGCTATTTAGTATACAGGTGTGGCATAAAAATTTGGTCTATTTGAATTAAATTTTTTTAAATGAAATGATACATTTTTTCGTCAATGGAACTCAATTCTTTGTTGGTAATTATTATTAAAAATTATTTGGAGCGGATTGGTAAACACCCATTGACAGCATTTAAAAAATCAGCTCTGGTGTTTACATATTTTTGAAAACCATGTATCAGCGTGTACTCAAAAATACATATTGTCATAAAGAGCGCGACACCCTAATAAAACTTTTGTGTAGAAGACAGCTATTTGCATCGAAAAAATTAAAGAGATACGGAAATGACAAAATATTTGGAAAATTGTTATCATTAAATTAGTCATCACAACGCCATTAAAAGAATTTTAAGAAGAAGTCAAGTTCGTATTGTTCTTACAAAATCAATGTAATCCAATAACGACCGGTTGTATAAATAATCGGCAAATTAAATAAACGAACAACTACAATGTAGAATTTAGGCAACTAAACTTACAATAATGACGTTTATTAATAAAGTGCCAACAGTGTTGACAGAAAGGTGTGTCTAACAAATCGTAAAAAATTAAAATAAAAAATAAAGTAGGAGTAATGCTTATCAGTATTGTTATATTGTTTTGCACATTGTGAATTTGAATTCAACTTATTAGAAACAAAGGTGTAGGTTGATTTATTTTTTAAATTTAATAGAATTTTGATTAATCATAATTCCATAAACAGGGCAATAGGTCAAGAAATTTTTTGTGCACGTAGGAAGTTTTTTTGCGTAGACTCGAAATCCAGAAAGAAAATACACCCCCTCAAAAATGAAAATTGGTAAAATTTCAAAAATATGGTTAAATATGTCTCTCCTATTACCCCTACCAAATATTTTTTAAGATATTGTAACACCCCGTATAGTAAAATACTTTATATAACTTAAAAAAATTATTTTTTTATTTTATCAATCTGTAATAATAACAATTATAAGAAACGGATATTGAGGCATTTTTGCAGGTTAGCAATGCAATATAATAATATTTTGGTAATAAATAAACATGCATTGTGTTCATCAGTAGTATTCGTATAAAATTGTATATTACAATAACATTGAAATAATAAAGCAAATTTGTATTCGGCAGAATACCTTGGTAATAACTAATATTTTGATAACATTTTGTTATATTTTTGACTTTTTGTGTCATTTTCTAGTTTTAATTGTTTAATAAGTTCTTCATAAAAGAATCGAAAATGAAATCATTTATGTTTTTTTATTTAATGGTTTGATCAAGTTAGAAGGGAAGAAAAAGACTTCACCTTGCTCTGTGTAGTTTTAATATAGTTTCCTATGATAATTTTGTTGACTTTCTTTTCTATAAATCAACCAATAACGCAGAATAATTATGTATTAAATTTATTTCAAAGCTATAATTTGTTTTGAAGAAAAAAAAACAGGTAAATTAATTAAGCTTTCGGACATCCATAAAATTTTTGATGTCTTTTGAAATATTAAAATTTAACTACAAAAAAACTTTCTCTAGCTGCGTAATTCTTAAAAAATCGCGATTCACCTTATGATTTTCAGAGGCCTCTACTTTTTTTTATGATAAGAACCAACTCTTGAAGTATTTGAACTAATTTAAGAACAATATGTATATTTCATCTACGTAATGCAAAATAAGAAATCAGAAGCTAAAATTTTGGAATATAACAACGAAAGTGTATTCAAGACATAGCACTATATCTATTAGACCGTATGCTTTAGACGAAAACCAACTTCCAAGATTTAGAAAATAATTTACAATTCGTTTTTTAAGAACGAGATCAAAACCGTATTAAAAATGAGAAATGCGTTGTGGTGCGAGATCGGCACATAAAAAAATATTACGCCTTAACGCTGTTAAAATAAAAATTAAACCAACAGTTACTATCGATAAGAATAGAACATTTTTCTTATTGGCGTGAGTGAATATTAATTTATTATTTTATCAGTTTTACAATCAATACACCAAAACACTTTCTAAACACGCCTCTCTAGTATTACACTCATTTATCAATTAGAGTTACATTGTAAGTTTAGTTACTGAAACTATAAATAAAGGTGTCCGTTTATTTAATTTACAGTTGTATACCACCGATTAATAAAATAGAATTTTATGTACTGTAAAAACATCGTTTTGTATCCCTGAGTTGCTGGAAACACCAGATACCATCGCTAAAACATGCAGCATCTTAAAACAGGTGATAGAGTCAGTGTTTCGTATTGGCGATGGATGAGTGACTCTAGTTCAGGAGAGTTAATTTCTATACAGGGTCTAAAGATATGTTTCCCTTCAATACCGATCATTTATCCTAAAGACAATTTTCTTCCTCCAAGAAAAATTGCCTATCCATACAATAGAGTTGGCACAAGAGTTTTTTGGAAGGCAATCAGAAGTACCTAGAATTCGTAGCTAGCCATATTCTTGAATTTAAACGTTAACAAAAACTTCAAAATTCGTAATATTAATAAATTATTTGTCACGTAAATTAAATGCGGAAAGATTTTGATTAATTTCTACCTGTACGAACCTCATAAATTCAATGGAGAACCTCTATGTGAGCATAGACCACAACGAATATTACACTTATTATTAATGAATTAAAATTGATGGACGATTTTGTCAAAAAGTTACAATACGATGCAAGCATTTCAATCTACCTAAAGTAATAGGTATGCCATTTGTCTAAAATGTAAAAAATTTATAAATACAAACGGAAAAAAATTTCAATCTATTAAAATATGAAAGGACTTGATCCAATTACATTTTTTCAATTAAATGGTTTATACGACACACATTTTCTCAGACACTGTCAAGTCATTAATCAATGTTACTATTGTAAGTTTGGTATCTAAACTTCACATTTCAATTTCTTGTCTATTAGAAGGCTGAAATAAAATAGTAATAAATTTAGTGTAATTTAAAAAAACTAATTCGACTTTAGATTCGTTCAATTCAACTGTAGATGATAAACTAAAATAATTGCAAAGACGGCTTAAAAACTTTAAAGATGTAATATTTTGTGCAAGATTTGCTGTGAAGAAACCTGCGCGAACGCGAAAGAAGATGTACAGGACTCGAATGACGAAGACGAGGAAGTTGATTACGAACTTCCAACGATGGTACCCTTACCCAGATCAACCGCTTCATTGAAAAGAAAAGCAAGCCAATCACCTGTGATATGTTTTTCACTAAGAAAAATGAAAACTGTGGAATAAACCTATCGGGGAAACCACATGAAAAAAAAAGCGCGCAAAAGAAAAAAAAAGCATACAACAATTGTGGGTCACACTTATAAAATTTCTTAAATGCATTGGACTAAATATTAACCACTTATTGTTTATTGTTCAGAGTTTTTTCAAATCTTAATTTAAAATTAGATCCCTCCACCGGTGCGGTTACTGAATATTCCAAAAACTATTGACAAAATAGTTATTATATAAATTATTCAAATTTTGTATGTTAGCAAAAGACAATATTTAAATCAACAAATAATTTAGTAAATAAATAAAAATAACCGTCAAAGTAAAAATCATCTACGCAAATGAGTATCGTGATTCCGCGGGAATCTTAGTAATGAAAGTAGTCTGCAAGGTCAAAATGCTTAAACACATTTAAATTGTCAAAAGTTTGACCAAAACAGACAAAAATATATAGTCAAAATAATGTTTTTCCAAAATACTTGTTAACACTCACACAAATTGTGTTGAAAACGTTTTTCTTTGATCAATACAATTTGTGTGGAGATTTAATTGCCCTGATCCAACCCTATAATAATGAAGAAGCACAAAATATGATTGACGTATTGCGAATGAATGCATGGTATGGTAAGTTAGTTAATATATACAGACAAGAAGAGTAAATATATTAAATAACCGTTTCCATCGGTTATAAAACTATTTACTAGGGATTTCTTTGTGATACATATTAATACAACTCAAATTATCTAATCTTCTAATATTGATGGAAATGGAAAGAAAATGCTCTTTCCCTGAAAAATTACGAAAGATGTTGAAGAAACCACATCGAGGTTGCTACCGAAGAAATCCAGAAATGGTTGTTACAAAGAATTAAGTGTTTTCAATAACTGGTACCGATGTTTGTGGGGTAAGCAAAGACGTGCTTTTTGGTTACTTCTTTAACTCTAAAAAAGATTCATTGCCTCTTTAATCTAGATAAAATACAGAATATTTCACAAAAATACAGATATTTCAACAATATAGCAAGTTAATCGCTTTTTATGAAACACGAATCAAAAATTACTAGTACAAGAATAAATATTTCTTGACATATGCATAGTCAACAGTTTACAGCAGAAGCATCTAGGATGACAAATTGCAAACGGTACCAAGATCCTACATGTTTCATTTCAGTCAAATGTAAAACTGATAGTTACACAGAGGTAAAGGAATATTTAGTAGCTTAGGCGTGTTTTTTTTTTCTATGAAAAAGTAATCATATTTAATTTTTTACGTCACTTTTTTATTGTTTTGCAAGAACTAATAAATATTTTTAAATAAATAAATGTCATATAATCCATGTTGATAGATTTATTTTGATGTTAAACTGAAACCTGTAATAATTTATTGCAAACAGTTTTGATATGAAAATGTACACAGTGCTATATATTCTAATGTATGAAGTAAGTATTTTCACAGTTATCTGTTGGCATTTCTTAGTTTATACTATTTATACGTGTCCATATTTCACGAGATGTCGTTAGACACACATTTTACTTATGTTCACTGCTCCACGAGAGTTTAGAAGACCAACCGCTTTCTTTGTACAGTTGTATACCGCACTTAGGTATACACCTCTGATAAGCTCATAATAAGAGCGAAATGCAGATCAGGTGTTCTTTTGTTGCGTGTGCTACTGTACAAGAAATACTTGGCTTGCTATCGACACCCATGTTTAGGCATTTAAAATTATTGCTCCTGATAACGATTATGCACTTTAAACGTTCACAGTCGTTACAGTTATCTGTTGGCATTTCTTAGTTTAAATATTTTAACTTCTTTTCTAGAATGTCTTTCCTTTTTATGTTACCGACCAACTTATAACACTAAACTTTTGAACAAAACACTTTTTTTAACACATTTTTGTTGGCATTTATACAATGCAACAGTAAGAAAAGGGGAAGAACTTAGATGAATTGGAGTATAACTTGGCAAAAAACATATTGAATTCCTTAGTTTATACCAAATAAAATTTTAAAGAATAAATGTTTTCCAATTAACTTTTGCATAAGTCTTGATTAAATATTTTTTGTAATTTTACGGGTAAACACGTGACAGGACATATGATTAAAAAAATTACGTAATTTATTATGATTATTCTTTCAAATATTAGTTGATAGGAGTTTCTTCCCAATAAGGCCTTCCTTAGGTTTATTTCATAAGCGTCTACATTTCCGCAACCAAAGATGTTGCCTGCTTTAAGACGTAAAAATAATCAGTAAAATTTGATACAACATCATTCAAAATGCCTGAGAACAAAGCAACGTGTTTGGGTTGCTGAAACGTCGACGCTTGTAGAAATATCCTCACTTCTAAGGAAAGCCTTTTTGGGAAAGATCATCTATTAAATAAGAGATACAATTTACTTTTTGGTATAACTCAAACCACAACTGCATTAGAAAAAGGTTTTAATTTATTTAACCAACACCTCATTATTATGACGTCATAAAAATGATGATTTCGATTGAACTATGAGGTCTATAAAACAATAACGGTTTTATGAACGAACAATTAAAGTGTTTTCATATAATTCAACAGTTTACAAAAAATTGAATAGTTTTATTGTACAATTGTCTAAGTACCTACATTATTTTCTTCATTTTTTGTCACTTCAATGTTATTTCGATTTTTTGTTCTCAGTATTCATAATAACATTGGCTTCTGTTCTCGAATTTTCTCCCAGTATCTTCTTAGTAATGTTCATTTACATTTGACTCTTCGACATAGCTTTGTGCCACGGATGTCGATTTCCATCTTCCATGACTTTGGACCATACCAGATCGCCTCCAGCATCAGACAATAAAGTTGCTGATGTTCATCTTATACTGCATCCTGTATGTGACTCTGGTTCTAGTAATTTCAGAAAATTAACTACTGGTGCTATTTTGAATAGAATATTTATTCCCACTAGTTGTACTGTGCATTTCTATTTCCATAGCACAAAAACTTTGTCAAAAATATTTATAGATCGTAGACCTAAGAATATTTCTACAAATATCTAACTAAAAATTTTTCTTTCATAATCGTAAAGCTATGTGAAACATATGTTTTGTATCTGATACAGATAGATACCAATATACAGAATCCTTTTCTGCTATGTTATCAATTGACATGTTCAGTAATTCAACATTGACACCCACCTGACACACCAATATAAATGCGACTTGCAATGTAGAAAATTAAATTTCATTCTCAAATAACAAATGCGACCTACCTATTTCATGAAATATTTTTTATTAGATGCTTTTGCTAAAACTGTTGACTATGCTCTCTTTCAAAAACTTTCGATTCTTATACTTTTTTATTCGTTTTTCATAAAAGCGATTAACTTGCTATATTGTGAAATATCTGTATTTTCGTGAAACATGCTGTATTTTATCCACACAAGAGGCAGCAAATTTTTTGATCTTTTTTTTGGAGTTAAAGGAGTAACTCCAAAAGCAGTCAGTTGTATAATAAATAACTAATATTAGAATATTTTTTAAAGTTGTGTAACTAGAAGTCGCACTCAATTTAATTTCCGGGATTTTCTAGTCAGTACAAAATCGCAACTGGTATTATAATATTATTTATTTATGTGTATGGTACATATTATTTGGGATCATTGTATGGTAATGTGTGGTACCCCAGAAGGTCAGTATAAACCTGTGTAGTGTGCTGACAAAATCGTGTGCAATTGTGGATTGGTTCGTCTTGGTAAAGCATTTGCTTTAAGGTTTAAGAAAACCACTAAAACGTAAGCGTGCCTAAACATTCCAACCTTGACCACTTTAGTATTCATATGTAGTAATATGGATTAGGTGTGTTAATATAATATAATGTTTATAGAAGATATAAATGAAACAAAACGCATCATATATTTTAATATTAAATGCAGATCGTTTTTCTTGGAGCAACTACGTGTAACAAAAACAACCTTTGTACTTTTATATAAACTAATAAAAGTACTTCTAAGTAATTTGTTGAAGATTGATTTTTTATTGTGTTTGAGTTTCATGAAAAATTAAACAATTTTGGAAAGTTGTTTCAGCAGTTACACTATAAAGACTTGAAAGAAAGAGACATATGGTTGAGGCAGACAAAATTAATTAAATAAAAAGTAGAAGTTCTCGCATTTATGTGGCTCGATTAATGTTGTTTTTCTATTAGTTTTCGTGCAAAGAAAGGTAATAAAATAGTATATTATTATACGTATTTTTGATTAATGCGTAGTTAAAAGTCGATGGTCGTAAGATTTTTAGATACGTTATTTTAGTGGATGTTGGTTTACTTTAAATTAGTTAGACAGAATCAGTAATACATTTTCCCACACTACCAGTATAATTGTTTGCTAATGTACAGTATGTTTAAATTTAATAGAAACACATTGCTGCGATTACATTCATACCGATAATAAATACCTAACATCAAACAAATTAAAAAGAAATGTTCTAATTACGTATTTATTAGGAAAATATAATGAAGTAGAGTTTTGATCACACCGTAGATCTCGCTTATAAGTTGATATTAACTTCAGACAATAAATAATTAAAAAAGTTTACCGACATAAAATTCACTAACTTTATATAAACAAACGTAATTTGTGTTGTGATTTGTTCACCAAAGTGATTTTATAATTAGGTATACAAACTGAAGCAAAACTGAGTTTAATTGATTTAAAACAAATACAAGTAAATAATTGCTAATAATGCTAACAAATGTTTATTTTTGTTTAATATCATCCTCAATTCTACATTTACATTTTTTTAAATTTTATTTACAATAATGCATAATCTGATACCATAAAAAACGATGTTTAATTTAGATTAGAGCGATTCAAAAAAGACTTTCAGTAGAGAATATTAAAGAGCACATTCTAGATGAACCTTAATAACTGTAAAACATTTAATGTAGTTTATGAAGACACTTTACAGATAAAAAAGTTTACGTAAAACGTCTTTTCGAAAAAACCTTCTATCAAAAGTTTAACTTATGAACGTGGAACAATTTTAATGGATACTGATTTTGTACTTAAGAAATAATTTAATAAAACTTCAAACACCGTCTTACCCACCATAATTAACAACTTTCTGAGTTAGAGGGTAGATGAAGATGTTAAACTTCAATGTATAAAGTTACAATAAAAATTAAATTTGAAAACGATAGTAATATCTTTAATATCATGTAAAATACTACAAATTTATACACACGTGAATGAAATTCAAATAAATCAAAACATAAAATTTCGCGTTAGTTTTTATACTTTTATTTGGGTCAGTAATATGAAATAAAAAAACATAAAGCAAGGCAAAACTTTATATCTTCCATTTGTAGATAGCAAGTGGGAACTCTATCTGGTTATATTGAGGTCGAAAACGTAATTAAAGCTCTCATATTATTTTTTCGGGTAAATGTTTTTTATAAACACACAAACTCACCGAAATTTATACTAAATAGTTCATAAGCGTTTTTAAAAAAATGAAAATGGCGCGTTTAATTTTTATAACAAAAAACAGTTTTATTAACTCGTATACGGTAAGATTTGAATCTTTGAAAATGTTTCAGCGACTGTCATAAACCTCTTATCAGCAATTTCCAGTAAGCTGCCGGAGAAGGGTAGCAGTTACTAGAATTAGTAATGCATTTATTTAAAGTAGATAATAAATTTAACTTGCTAGTACGATATATTGAAAGCAAAACAAAGTGTAAAATATTGTTGGAACGCATAAATTGAAAAATATTGTACTATTCTTACTTGATTTACTCAAATGATATTAAAAATTAAAGATGTTCTTTTGAAGTTTGAACTGTATTGCAAGAATTTTAAAAACGTTCACGTTTGAAAAATTATAATCAAATTGATGTGGCAATTCCTAAACGCAAAGATTTAAATAAAGTGTTTTTCAAAGTGCAATTTAAAAAATACGATCGTAATCTTTTTGAAGAAAAAGTAATTTATTTTTTTGGTTTAACCCGTACAATTGAGAAAAATACTTTATATGCATACGTCTATTCTACCACTTTTATTTCTTTTTTATTATTCTTGATGTTTTATGAAATTCTAAAATGTTGAACATAAGTTGAAGCATGTTTCGAATATGGGCTTTACACATATTGCATTTATGTATTAATCCAGTTACAGATGTCAATTTTCTTATTAAACGGTTATTGGACCGATTTGATAAAAGAAGGATTTCGAGAAAAAATCATATTTTTTTATTTGCAATTAGTATAATGAAAAACGTAAATAAATCCTTTCTTCGATTTAAAACTATAAAATTTTATTTAATATCTTGTACAGTAAAGATAAGTAAGAGAAAATTGGCGCTGTTAAATGTTAATAACCGGTACATATTTAACCTAAAAACGAAAACGTAATTGCCTGTTAATTACCTACCATCCTGCTGCGAAAAACCCTCCTCTGTAAGAGTATTCAATTAATTGCTTTTTGATTATAAAGTTTAACTTTGTCATTATCAGTTGCTCATTAATTTCAATTTTTTTTCGATTTATCGTGGTTTAACTTAATTTTAAATATCGTTTTGCTATAAAATTAAATAAAACGTATACTTTCAAATATATTTGTATATGACTAGAATACATCATAAACATTATTGGTAAAGGAATATAAAATTTAATGTGTCACAATAATCTTTCATGTGTACATTTACCAATCTAACAATGATGGTTTGTGGTGTCCGTTTGGTTTATAGTCGTTTCACTTCACGTAATCGAAATCAGACTAAATCGAATCGTCTCCTGTCAGTTGTAAACGCAACTCATTTTGTTTTGGCCCTACCTATAGAATGGGATTTTGCTGATTATGGATTGTGAAAATCGTATCGACCTACACCCTAACCACGTTTATTTGCCTGACAATACCTTCATTGTAATTCAATTTGTATTTTATTGAATCTACTTTCTATTAATTTTCTTAAAATCAAAAAACTCGTTTTATTATCTTTTGTTCAATATGTAGCAAAATCATTTATTCTGAAATTATTTTTTCTTGTTTCTTAAAGTTTTATTGAACAATTCTAAAACACAACTTTTTTTATTATTTATTATCTGGTACTTAATTTCAAAGTTGTTGATATATTACAGAATTTAAAAAAACTTGAGAATAATAGTAAAAAAAGTAACTATTCAAGGGAATGTTTAATAATATTTTTTTATCTAATATAATCTTATCTCGATATCCATAGCTTAAGATTGTATTCCTTAGAACAATTTTTATGTCGTAAGAGTCTATACGCTTTTGTTCGAAACTCAATAGTTAAGGAGTTATGGGCAATATTAAATTTGACAGGTAGGCCTTGTAATAGTTTCGTCATATTGCTTTTGTTGATATTGTTTATTCGTTGATAGTTCAATTTTAAGATTAATTTGATATGTAAATAAAGAACACAAAATAAGTTGTAACGGTTGCAGTTCACAAATAAATAATAGATAAAATTTAAAGTGACGGCTCTAGCGATGCAACTTAGAAAAGAAAGAACACAAGAATATTGGTCACGAAGTAGCATACTAAATGCTTGGAGGATCGTAAGTACTGGCTAAGTCGGTGAGATAGGGAAGGTCTTTAGAAGAACTAAAAGAAATAACTGCTGAGTAACGTGGCGCCACCTGCTGGGTAACGGAGAGAAATAAAACCGAACAGCAACAATTTAACTGGTTTTACTTAAAATCTAACACGCTACAACAAATGCAAATTTAAGAGAGAGGTTTAAGAGAGAGAGACACATAAATATAACACATACAGTTTAAAATATTAGAAGTATTTAGTAGGAACGATAAAGTCTGTCGCATAGAACTTGCGTACATTAGCAATAACCAATTACTTGTAGTACGCAATCAAATCTGAATTAGTTCAGTTAAGTTTCTAGTTTATTAACCCCAAAATATAGATAGCGTACCAATTTAAGGTTGGTGAATAAGAAACTTGACGTACACTCGTCACGTACACTTTGTGGCTTAAAACTACTAACACACGTTTCAAATATAGGATGTAGCTTCTGTCAATCTAAAAGGTCTTTTGATTCAGCGTACCCCTCGAAACTCTGAAAGAGTTAGTGCCAACAACAACTAGCGTGAGAGTATGGAGGCTACCCCGAATTACAAATTGTCTTAAATACTAAAGGTATAACCGCTTGATGTCGCGTGTACTTAAGTTTCAAACGCATGCAAAATATGAATTGGTTCCTTAAAACGATAACTTATCTATTTATGGTTGTACGTAATGCTGAGAAGGACGTCCTTGCTAACGACACGGCTACTCGAAGATCAGGATGAGTTTGCTAGGAAAGAATAGAAGACCCAATTCTAGGAGCCGAAAGTTGTCGTTGTAAAGAGCGAGCGCACCGCGTGCAAATACCCTAAACCGTTGAAGGAGATTCGGCCAGGTGTCCCCAAGATCGTCGACAATACGAACGCAGGCACGTTTTGTGTCACAAACGGAAGTGTAATTGCTCGTTCCAGCGTCCCCAGGAATTATCCAGACATTCAATTATAAGAAGGATTTGAGGTCCAGACACGTGCTAAATTATATGTCGTAATTAGCAATTAATAAAACCGCTAAATCCACCAAAATAATAGCAAAGAAACCCACTTACGGCGTAAATTGGTCGGTATATATTTCCACACTCAATTATTGTGAAATTATCAAAGCCACATAGCAGTTTTATGTTTAATTTTTAGTTTCGTACAGCACGGCCATTTGCCCAAGAGAAAAGGAACGTTTTTCAAGATGTCGGCCCGCCGCATTGAGTAGAAATCTCCAAATTTCGATTCACCAATTGGAAAATGCGGTTCAAAGAGCGGTAAATTTGATTCTTGTTGCAACGCGCAATTTGAAGATTTCGAACCGTAACAAAGTTGTCAGGATGTTTCACTCAAAATAGAGTTGACATTTGGTTCCAGCATAATGGCGCACCACCTTATTTTTAAATGTGAGAGAATTTTTGAATAACAATTTTGCTAATCGGTGGATTGAAAGAGGAAGTTCTCTAGCCTCCAAGGTCTTGTCCTTCACATTGTAAAGTATGAATCCTGCCAATATAAAAGTACATATTTTATCAGTTTTCATTCGCAGTGTACAAGAGAACATTAAAAAACGTCTTTTCAACAAAACAGCATTTAATTTTAACACGATTCTTAGAATGCACTTTGTTATATATTCTTTGCGCTGGCGTCAAAGAATTTCTATAGGAAACTAATAACCAGGGAGCTATTCAATCTCCTTCTTTCCCAATAAGAACGTTCCCTGATAAATGGCATATATTTCAGAATTTCGCCAAATTCTATTCTCATGATCGCTTCCAGGCCACGATGCGCCTACAGTTTTTTTTATAATTACATGTAGCTTACGTTTACCACAAAATCCTTTACAATTAAAATATTCTTGTCCATAAATTTTTGGTTTAATTATTTGGACATGGGTACAGCTTATCGCCCTTATTGCTCCAGGTATATCGCATCCTTCTTGTGCAGATTCAATATCTTGCACGGTTTTAGGGAAAACAATCCAAAAATGTTTCTTTAATATAATTTTTTTCTAAAACTTCTTTAATAGTTTTTAAAACCGTAGTTTGATATACATCTACATCCACATCAACACCAACACTTTCTTGAAAACCACGATCTCTCCTACACTACTTTAAAATGTTTCCATCTTCGTAACATTTGACATTTCCTAAGAACAAATTTGCCATCGACTCAACGTTGTTATTATTAAAACTAAAGAACTCGCGCTTTAATGTAGTTATTTATCTAAAATTACTTACCGATATAATTTTCTATATAATCTGCACCATACGTCGTACATTTGTATATTTCTCTCCGTTTCTTACCATATTCACAAATCACACACCATTAGATATGATACTCCATATTAAATTAATATCCCTTGTTATAATAAATTGTATTTTTTTATGTCATTTATCGTTAATTTTGTTACTTTAATTACCAACTTGATAAAACAATTATTTATGGATACCCTGTATGTAACATTACTAGCAAGGTAAGAGGATTTTTACTGGCGAATTGAGGATATAACTGACGAGAGTCGAAAGCGAGTGAGGTATCTGATTAAGCCAGTAAAACCCGTTACTTGTGTGTACTGTTTTAAATTTTATTTGTTTCCCATTTGTGAAAAGGTTAGATAAATTTAAATTTCGGTTACAAAAAAAATCTCAATAATTTGTCGTAACCGTCATAAGCTATGGAAGCGTTACCATGAACATGTATGTTTATTTTTCTATTCATTTGTTTTCGCGAAAGCAAAAATGAATGTGCCAAAAGAAATTATTGAGGAAGCCAGCAGTAATTATTGAGGAAGCTAGCAGTGTAGCTTTAAGTTTATTACCTGCAAAGTCAGCTTCGAGGTATACGAGCGCGAACATGACAACTTTAAGTGGCAGAACAAAAACTATCTGCTAGATTCAGTCTTAATGCTTTATGGACAAAATAGTGCTTAATGCTTAAAAGTTGCTTAGAAATGAAAAAAAAAAATGCCTCAGTTCGCTTCTTTAAAAAATTTATAAAAAAATATGACATTTAGTTGTCATTACAGAATTCAAAAAGTAATTGGTGTTTCTTAAACAAAATTCTCTCCTTAAACATGAATTGTGTAGAAGATATAAGAAAATTCGTTATTGTGACTACAAAAAATTTAACAACAAGAAGATTCACAATAACCATGATGGCTGCAGGTTCAAGCCCTGCATGTTATACAAAAGATATGTAAAGCT
Source organism: Abscondita cerata (assembly GCA_030710515.1). Classification (NCBI taxonomy): domain Eukaryota; kingdom Metazoa; phylum Arthropoda; class Insecta; order Coleoptera; family Lampyridae; genus Abscondita; species Abscondita cerata. The sequence goes on along the minus strand of JALBCR010000922.1, from coordinate 246,107 downwards.
TTGACCTCCTAGAATAAAAAGTCTAAGATATTTTTTTTTCTGACATACCGTCATGGATGCTGACCTACACACTATTGGAGGTGTCCCATAGCAAATTGCAAATATTTAGATTTAAGAAACCCAGAGTTACATAACGGTCACTCTTTTCGCAGAACTGGAGCTACTATGGTTGAGAATTTGGGTGGAGATATATCAGCACGAAAACGTGCGATGAATGATATCGATGATTTGGTCGTTGTGAGAAAAGTACAAATGTTTTGCTTGTTCTCAAGGTTAACAGTTTCTTAATCAACAGACAGTGTATTAATTCTTTTATCATCCAAAATCTGTGTTACTCCCAATAACAGTTGTACTACGATTTTCAACATATACATATGATATAATAATATGTACATAATACTAAGTACTAACTTGTAAAACTTAACTGTCAGTTACAAGTTAGTGACCTGATAAAATAAACTTTCTTGATTAATATTGTGTTTTTGAAAATTGACGTTTACAAATGAGTAATAAATAAAATTGTTATGTATACACTATTCAAACCACCAACGGTTGCATTTCATTCAAAAAAAGTTACTTAATAGTAATCACAACGTTGTCATGTCATTAAATATAAAATTTAGGCAACTAAACTTACAATAATAACGTTCATTATTGAATTGGCAACAGTGTTGATCCAAAAGTTTATGACAAGGCGTGTCTAACAAATAGTAAAAATAAAAAAAAATTAAATTGGATTCATGTTTATCAGTATTACCATATTGTAGTGCATTTGTGGATTTTAATATTACTAATTTACAAAGAAAAATCATTATTTACGATGAGCTTTAAATTTCTGTATATTTGTTTAAGATAATTATAAATTTATGTTTCTTTTAAGAAAGGTAAAAAGTTTAACCGATAAGAATATAACAATACTAACAATAGACAAAGATAAATTATTTAGCCCCATCAAGTTTATTGTGGTCTAAAGATGTCGAAAATTCACCCCAGAAAAAATCGTCTTGTTCCCGGCAAACACAATGATGAAGAGCCGTTTTCTAATACAAAACTTAATGAAACAAGGATCTGCATAACATATTTCCCGCTAAAAAAGCTATTAAAACATTTCAACCTACCAATAAACGCTGGTATTTCATGAATGGAATTTTGTTCCATTGTTTCTAATGGTGACCTTGCTTGACTTGGATATCGAGGCATCTTGCATCTTAGCAATGCAATACAATAATATTTTGATAATAAGTAAACATACATTGTGTTTATCGGTAGTAATAGTGTCATTAGATTGCAATGGCATTAAACAAATAAAACAAATTTGTACTCGGCAGAATACCTTTGCAATTATTTTTTGATTTTAATAACATTTTCTAAAATGTTTGACCTTTGTGTCACTTCCTAGTTTTAATCGATAAAGACGATCTTTAAGTATCTAAAATGAAATCATTTATATTGCTTTACTTAATAGTTACAAGAAAAGGACTCCACCTTGCTAAATGTCGAGTAGTTTTAATAATTTCCTACATATATTTAATTTTTTTTTGTAAATCACTCAATAACGCACGATAATTATTTATTAATTTTATTTTAAAGCTATAATTGGTTATGAAAAAAAAATTTAAGAAACGAACGTGTGAGTAAATTCATCAAGCTTATGGACATGTATGATTGCAATATCGGTTTGCCATCCATAAAATTCTGATGTCTTTTGAAACATTAAAATGTAACCACAAAATACTCTTTTTCTAGCTACGGAGTTCTTAAAAACTGCAATTTTCCTTTTTTTATGATAAGAACCAAACCTTTAAGTTCTTGGGCTAATTTAATAATATTGTATATTTTCGAGACGAAGAACCAACTTAAAAATTTAAAAGATAATTTGCAATTAGTTTTTTAAGAACGTGATCAAAACCGTATTAACAATGAGAAATGCGTTATGGTGCAAGATAAAAAATCAAATTTCCTTTGCCCAAATTATTAAGAAGGTCATATGTACAAATATTACACGCTAAAACTGTTAAGATGAAATTAAATCAACAACTAAATATTATTAATAGGAATAGAACATTTTATTCTTATCAACAGGTAGTGAACATTAATTTATATTTTATCGTCCACTTTCTAATCACAGCTCTCTATTATTGTACCCCTTTTGTTTTGTTGCCAAATTAATCAATTCAATTACATTGTAAGTTTAGTTACCTAAACTATATAATAAAAAATTTTCGTTTTATTTAATTTGCAGATTGTACATTATACAATTAGAGGGTGATTTTTTTTAAATATTTTAGAAATAGAATATTTTTTTTAAATTACATTCCAATCGGCCAAGGTCCGTTTGTTAATAACGGTTTTCAATAATTAAATTCCCCATACAATTAAACAAAATTACTCTTATTAAAGTCACGCAATAGTCAACATTAAGTTTTACTTGAAATGAAAATATTACCAAATATTTTTGAGAAAATCATAATATTGGTACACGAATAATGTGCAACCGTAGGTGGTTCGGATGAAGTAGTGAATCTTTTTATTTGTAATATGTACAATCTACTACTCAAAACTTAATTTAACAAAAAACTAAATTTTAGTGCAGCATAATACCATTAATCTATGAGGATATATTGAAAAATTCTTAGCCTACTATAGAACCAAACAAAATTTCAATGTCAAAATATTTTATTACTCAACATATTCTCCTCTTAATTAGATACATTTATTACAGCAAACCTGCAACGTCTCTAGACCTTTCAAAAAAATGTTTCTTCTTGCTCTGCAAACCAGACCTCCACAGCTTCTATTACCTCCTTGTTGGAAGAAAATGTACGACCTTTTAAATTTTTTTTCAGTTGAGGAAAGAGGTGATAGTCGGACGGAGCCAAATCGGATGAATAAGGGGGTGTTCTAGTAATTCAAACCCTAAATCACGAATTTTTGCATGGCAACATGAGATTTGTGTGCAGGGGCGTTGTCCTGCAAAACAAAACACCTTTGGATAGCTTTCCGCGTCTTTTCTCTTTAATATTTTCCCGTAGAGTGGTCAGTAATGTCGAATAGTAATCTCAGTTATTGTTCTACCCTTATCCAAAAATCAATCATGATTACTCCATGGCAATCCCAAAAAACTGAAGCAAGAACTTTTCCAGCAGATTTTTTTGACACGAAATTCTTAGGTCTTGGAGAACCAGAGTGTCGCCATTCCATCGATTGTTGCTTTGTTTCTGGATCGTAGAAATGTACCCAAGTCTCATCCATAGTAACAATTCGGTTTAAGAAGTCTACATCGTTTTCAAATCGAGCACAGATCGAACGCGATGCTTCTACCCTTGCACGCTTTTGGTCAACATTCAAACATTTGGGGATCCATTTTGCAGCAATTTTCTCATGTCCAAATTGACGTGAACCATATGATGAACGCGTTCGTATGAAATATTCAGTGCTTCAGATATCCGTTTTAGCCCAATTCGACGGTCTGATAAAATCATGTCATGAACTGCATCGATATTTTCGGGGACTGACACAGAAACTGGCCTTCCCCGATCGGTCATCATCTTCAATGGAAAATTTACCTCTTTTGAAGCTTGCATTCCAATTTTTGACGGTCGCATACGAAGGACATTGATCACCAAGGGTATTAAGCATATCTTCGTAAATCTGCTTACCTCTTAACCCTTTTAAATACAGGTACTTGATGATGGCTCGATACTCCAATTTTTCGATTTTCACAATTTCGGTGGACATCTTTTTTTATTTAATTTATTGCGTGACTCTGGTTTACTTTTTTGACGTCAAACTTTACACTGACAATTCTAATAAGTTATTGTTCGTTGCTATGGTAACGCAATATTTTGTTTATGCAAGGAACTGGTCTAGGCTAACTAGATATCAATACATCCTCGTAGTTTTAATGATTACGTATACAAGATGGTGCTTTTAAAAACGGGTCATAGGTTAATGGTTTTGGTATCAAAATGAAGCTAAAATTAGTCTGTATAGGTGTTGCTATTAGGTGAATTTCGCGTTGTTTTAAAAAATTTTGTCCAATAAAAAACAAAGCAAGTTTTGATAATGAAAGAAAAATAGTATTGGGTTGCCTAAACAATCAACATTCCTGCGTTTGACAATAAGGCGTGAAAGGAAAGTGATTAATAAGCAAATTAAAAGCTTTATTCTCAAGGAACAGCGTCGAATGATATTAGAACTAAATTAAATAGAAAGGTTACAACAAATAAACATCAAAAATTACTATTTTTAATTGATGAATTTTCAAAAAGACCGTGTAATTCAGCGAGAGCTATGCGCAATAATTTTAGCTGCGTTTTGATACCAAAACCATTTTTGTCACTTGAAAGGGCGAGCAGGAATTCGATAAAAACCAGTTCACAACGCTAAATTCCTATGACCCGTTTTCAGAAGAACCACCGTGTATAGCAAGAAAAAAATTAAAAGTCATATTTAACAGAGCTTATCTATAAGAAAATCTGTGACAAGTTAAATGGTGTTATACTACTAAACAGTCGTCAATTATATAGTTTGATGCCTTATCTTAATTTGCGTTTTATCAACTTTAATTGAGCAACAAGTAAAATAAGACATCTAAATGTTTATTTAAATTTAACTTAAGTAGTAAAAAGAGTAACAAAAAAGTGTACGTACAAGAAATTTGTCTATAAAACGTGTCATGACAATAAAAAAAAAACTTTTTAATTCGACAGTAACAAAATTTTCTAAAGAATAGGTTTTTTATACATCTTTAGTAACGTAATAACAAAATTTAAACTTTTTTAAAAATACATTTTAAGGATCCTATTGTAAGTTACGGTTTCAGTAGTATAAAGAACTCGAAAGTTTGAGAAAGTTTCAACAAAGGTAACCAAAAGTTTAAGGTTGTAACCACAAGCATTGAGATACACTCTAGTGCTCGTTGCCATTTTAAGCGCATCTATTCTAAGCAGTTTCAGGTTAGATTCAATTGTTTTAGTGGTTTTTCAGATATCGTAACTTCATTACTTCTTCTTCAAGTGTCCGGTTCAAAAGTGGAAAGTTTGAATTTGAAGCGAATTAACATGAAGGAAATTAAGAGTTCACGTACCCTAAATAAAATTTAATTTAATTAGATACGGTAAAATGTAATCATTATGTTAAAACTCGATTGTTAATTAAGTAAATTAGTAAGTTTTTGTACTTTATTAATTAAAAGTTTTAGATGTTCTCGAAATTAGCTGAAAGAATTTTATTCTTAAATTTTTCACAAAAATGCAAGAAAAACATGGATGATTATTAAATTCTAAGAACAAATGCGGAAGTAATATGTATCAGATGCATTGTTAGAATTTTCTAAAATATTAAATTTTACAATATTTTACAGGATATACGTAAGGAATCATATATACCTTTTTTGTGAGTTTTTCGTTAGAAAATAAAATTGAAAAATTCTTTACATACCTATTGCTCATTAATTTTGTAATTAATTGTTTCTGCAATAAAACCTTAGGTGACAATTCGGTTTTCAACGTTACTCTAATAATTCACATTTACTACGTATAAATAAATATTATGGTTGACTACTTCATACATCTATTTTGTTTACATTACTTCTGCAAAGTTTAGTAGTATTGCATAAAATCAGTGGACAGTTTATTGTATAGTTTATAAACCATACAATAACAAATAGAACATCCAATCACGTTCAAAATAGAACAAATGTAGTCATGCATGAGTTACATAATTTGCAAATAAATCTAAAAAAATTATTATTGTTTTATTTGGCTTGTCAGTAACAAACAGTGGATCAGGTTATACTGCCATTGACTTGTTTCACATTTTACATTACGTCCGTTTTAAATGTATGACGTGTATGATTAAGATAGGTGTTATTTTTTAATATTGTTTAATGCAACAAAATTTTCGTAACTGTTACGCAAAATAAACTTTGTGTGACCACCCATACGAACAGTAGCTCTTTTTGTAACTGCAGATAACCACAAATACCGGTAACACTCGACCAAGTTTATGCATATGTAACGGCGAATAAAAAGTGAATTTTTATATTTTTATAAAAATTTAAAAAAAATTATGTATGTAACACGTAACGAAACATCATTTTGTAAATTAAGCGTTTGATCATTGGTTACGTATTTATTATGAAACTAAAATTATACAATTGCGGTCACTGAACTACTTAAATTAAGATTCAAAAATTGGGCAACTACAGAAAAAAATTGAATTGATAGATGTTCCTTGAACAAGAAGGCTTTCATTAGGACTGAGGATACAGCAAAAGAATACGTTTATTTCATAAGCGTCTAATTTATTTAGGTAGATACATAAAAAATTTATGTAATTAGTAAAGCAACTTTGTCGACAGATATGTGAAATACGAACCATTTGCCTACGTGATCCCTTCTTACAGTCAAACACTAGATGTCATAAAACTTATAGTAATTAGTAAAGATCACAAAGTAAAACAATTTACGCGAATGTATGATAGAAATTAAATACTTGCAATAATGATAGTTAACAGTGGTGACAACATAATAGCCAAGCGAAATGAGGGAGAAAAGACTGTCTGTAATGACAGTTACATTTACATTACTAGTTTGTTCCACGTATTCCAATGGCAATTTGTTTTGTAGCGCCCCCGTTTTTGTTTGTTGAATAATGTTGGACAAAATTTTACTCAAAAGAGTTGTTTATTTTTGTAAGTATTAAATTTTATCATACATTCTCGTAATTTGTTGTTGTGATTATTACTAATTACATCATTTTTGGAAACCTGAATAAATTAGACGTCTTAGAAGGGCAACATCTTTGGATGTCGAAACGTGGACGTTTATGAAATAAACGTATTCTATGAAGTTTGTATTCTCCACACTCTTAAGGGGAAAGGCCTTCTTGTTGAAGAACCTATCAACTAAAATTTAAATGGGTAATAATAATAAATCAATAGCAGTAAAAATCTTAACGAACTAAATACGTAATATTTTTAATTTGTAATTTCACCATTTGAACTAGTGAACCAAGCCCATTCGGATCAGAAGAATTGGCCTAGAATAAGTAAGAAGTAAGATAAAAGAGCGTTAGAATGTGTCTATATTTCCTTTATTTTTAAAGATTTGGCCTCACTAGGAGGTCAAATGTCAAATCCAACATGTAAATAGCCTTAGTTCACCGCCTTAACCTCCTGAAAAAAAATGAGCCATCTACCATCAAAATCGGTTGAGTAGTTTTGGAGGAGAAGGCGGACAAACAAACAAACAAACAAATGTGGCTAACTAAGTTATATATTGAATAGAGGGCGAATTAATTAATTGTTTTGCAGAGATTAAACAATATATCAATAAAAAAGATTTCACATTATGTACGTATGTTATGTTTATTTTTGAGTGTCTGACTGAGATTCAACAAGAAACTGTTTGTTTTAAAATGTATGCAACTAACCCATCAGGTAAATAATAAATTCGTAGATAGTCGACAAAAAATTTTATTTGTTCCTCACTTGTAAACAGGAGCTTATCAACTCACTATAGTTACCTTGAAATGCAAGAGGCAACTAGCTACTAACTTGTAAAAATATAACTGGCTAGCCTGTAAAATTTTACAGGCGTCCTCATATTTTACGATGAAAGGTAAATATTTCCTCCTATAAATGATCAACTAATTGGATTGTTCTTCCTTGAGGAGGGGCACCAAAAAACTATTAAGGCGTTTTTTCAGGCAACGTTTCGTGCAGCCGAATGTGTACTTCTTCAGGCCTCTGTTTATTAAAAAGAAAGGAATACATTTAACGGTAAGTTATATACATAAACATCATATCCTTAATATATTAATCTAAATTATAAGTGATTGACTCGACTACTTACTTAAACAAATAAATGGTCTTGCCACTTGAATAAGTGTAAAATAGTATATTTCATTAGGAGTCCAGAAAAAGCATTTATGGACGTGTAATGAACGATACTTTTCATTATACCTCTCTGGAAAAAAAAAAGAAAGCAAAAAATATACACATTATTACAAACCTTTATTTTTAAGTATGAACGAACAAATACATACAACATGTATCTTTAATTTTTATCAAATGAAATATTTATTGTGCAATTTGTGTTGTTATAAATATGCAATCCGTTAGTAGCCAATTTATTTTGTAAAATTGTAGTTGATGAAGTCGAAGGTACTGTATTAGTATTTATTTCTTGATCTGCTCCAATAACAATGGTTTCTGATTTTGACGTTGGATTTTGTACCTGACTAAACAATTTACGAGAAACTTCCACCTTTCTGTTTACCGATTCTTCGATATAGCCTTCAGCTACAGTCGAAGAATGCCAACCACCATGTCGTTTTAGAGTAAGCAAATCCCCTCCGCTTTCGACTAATATAGATGCTGATGATCGTCTTAGGCCGTGTCCTGTATATTCTTCAGGATTTTGTAGGTTCAGATACTCTGCAATGTGTTTTGTTACACCACTTATAGTGTGACAACCTGCATGTTGTGCATAGCATCTACCATTGCGGTATGCAATAAATAATCTTCTACTATGCATACTTGTAGGTCTTAATTTAACGTATTTACGATATAAACTGCACGGATCAAAAGGACATCCTTCCTTTGTAATTGTGAAGCTTCTTGATTTGTGATTTTTGCCATCTCGAAGGAATACCACCAAAAACGGTCATTGTCTTCTACGTCTTCCAAAGTTAAACGAATCAAGTCATCTCTTCGACATGCTCCGAAAATACCAAATGTTAAAATTACTTTAGTTAACAACCACTTTTCATCTGGTGCTTCAAGTATGAATTTAGTGACTTGATCTGCAGTTAGTACTTTGGACTTTTTCGGTGTGTAACCAACACTTTGTCGTTTGAGAAACGCAGTAGTTTTTGGCAAATTAGTAACATTAAAATTTTCTTTTACTGCCAAACAACTTTTTACCATTGAAAATCGACTCCATAAAGTTGAAGCTTTCATAGATTTTGCTTTGTCGGACAAATAAACGAGAAGAATATCATCACTTACTGTGTCAATCTTCTTTTGTTGACGCCACTTGCAAAATAGACGGTACTCATTCTCATATCTTTCGCAGGACCTCTTGGGCAACAATCCTGCACTTATTATTGCCGCTTCACGTGATATTTCTTCTTCTGGAGAAATCATTTGATAAATACTTTGAACAATAATTCTAAACACTAAGAATTGTCACACAATACAAGCGTTGTTTAGTGTTGCTAAGGAAACTAAACAAAAGTCAACAAATGTTTTTACTAGTAGCGCACGGGAAGTTTTTCCCGTGCGGGCGCACTGGAAAAGTCGATTTTCGGTGCGCCAAATAAGCATGTAAAGATAGTGTTTTCAGAGAGGTATAATGAAAAATATTTTACCTTATTATAAGTAATTTGAAATGACAGACAAACTCTCTAACGTGATTTATTTGTTATTAACATTTGAAAATTGGGTTTTATTACTATCGTGTACATTAAATATCATGGTGCAGTGGCGATTTCTAGTAATATTGAAGTTTCCAGGAGATGTTATGTCACTTGTACTTGCGCATATATTTTCTGTAGAAGTGGATGGCGTAGATTCTTCAAGTGAAAACATTCTTTTTACCATTTTAATCTTATTATTAATTGAATCATCTACGTAGCTTTCTGCAATTTGTGTTGATTTCCATCCCCTGCACGCATCAACCACCACCGTTGCTCCAGTCAAAATGAATACCCTGTACAAAGTGCCGGTTCTTTTAATTTTAAATATTCAGCAATTTTCTTGGGTATTGCGCCTACAGTATGTTGACCTGCATTTGGGCGACTATTTTCCACTGCGGTACGTCAAGAACAACCGCAGATCTTTACTTCTTGAGGTCGTAGGGCCGCATATTTCCGATAAAGAGCACGGTTTAAAGCTACACCCATCGTCCGTTATTGTAAACCTCCTTGTGATTAAATTTTTGTCTCTCGTAAGGTGACAACAATATACAGGGTGTTTCCTAAGTAATCTAAAATATTATATGGGGCGCTTCGTCACTCAATTTGAAGACGAAAAGTTCATATAAACATGTGTGATAAGTCTTGTCGTTAATGAGATACAGTGTTTTATTATTTTATTAAAAGCAACAACATGTGTTAAACATAAACGAAAATAGTATATTTCAGAGCATGTGTTCAAAATGTCCACCTGCAGCTAAAATGCAAGCATCTGCTCGATGTCTAATTGATTGCCGAATACGTTCGAAGATACCAGGATTGTTGCGAATAACATTACAGCCTTGTATGATACGATTTTGAAGATCTTGTACGTTTAATATCGGGGTTGTGTAAATGAGCGATTTTAAATATCCCCACATACAAAAATCCAGAGGATTATGTCCCGGTGATCTAGGGGGGCCACGGGTATGGAGATCCTCGTCCGATCAATGGTCTGGAAAAACTTTATTTAAAAAACCTCGCGAACAATCACTGAAAAATGTGGAGGAGCTGCATCATGCATGAACCACATGCTCTTCTAATAATAAGAGGTACATCTTCTAAAAGAACTGTAAATTCATTTTTCTAGAAAATGAAGGTATGTCTCAACGGTCAACCGTGCAGGAAGGAAAAATGGTCCTATTAAATAATTTTCGATGATGCCAAGCCAAACATTGACCGAAAATGTTTGTTGAAACTCGTTTTACAATTATGGCATGTGGATTTTCATCTGCCCATATGTGGTCATTATAAAAATTCATAATGCCATGTCTTGAAAAGTTGGCTTTATCCGTAAACAGAATATCGGCAGCAAAATTGGGATTGTTTGCTATTTTATTTAAAATCCATTGGCAATACTGTATGCGAAGGGGATAGTCAGTAGGTAGCAAATGTTGTACACGTTGAACGTGATATGGATACAATAAGTTATCTTTTAAAATTTTCCAAACAGTTCTGTTACCAACATTTAGTTCATCAGCAATTTTTCTGGTACTCGTTTCTGGATGTTGATCAATCACTTGAAGAATCTGGTTTTCCAATTGTGGAGTTCTCACAGTTCTGGGTCGTCCAATAATATTCTTTGATTTGGCAAAAGTTCCAGTTTCTTGTAAACGAATATGTAGCTTAATTTTGTAATTAATTGTTTCTGCAATAAAACCTTAGGTACAATTCGGTTTTCAACGTTACTCTAATAATTCACATTTACTACGTATAACTAAATATCATGGTTGACTACTTCATACATCTATTTTGTTTACATTACTTCTACAAAGTTTAGTAGTATTGCATAAAAATCAGTGGACAGTTTGTGTATAGTTTATAAACCATACAATAACAAATAGAACATCCAATCACGTTCAAAAATAGAACAAGCATGTAGTCATGCATAAGGTTATATAATTTGCAAATAAATCTAAAAAAAATTATTATTGTTTTATTTAGCTTGTCAGTAACCAAAGCAGTGGATCAGGTTATATTACTACCATAAATTTGACTTGTTTTCACATTTTTACGTGCACGTCCGTTTTAAATGTATGACGTGTATGATTAAGATAGGTGTTATTTTTTAATATTGTTTAATGCAACAAAAATTTTCGTAACTGTTACGCAAAATAAACTTTGTGTGACCGCATACGAACAGTAGCTCTTTTTGTAACTGCAGATAAGCTTCTAAATACCGGTAACACTCGACCAAGTTTATGCATATGTAACGTGAAAGATAAGTAAAAATTGAATTTTTATATTTTTTTATAAAAATTTAAAAAAATTATGTATGTAACACGTAACGAAACATCATTTTTTGTAAATTAAGCGTTTGATCATTGGTTACGTATTTAGTATGAAACTAAAATTATACAATTGCGGTCACTGAACTACTTAAATTAAGATTCAAAATTGTGGGCAACTACAGAAAAAAAAATTGAATTGATAGATGTTCCTTGAACAAGAAGGCTTTCATTAGGACTGAGGATACAACAAAAGAATACGTTTATTTCATAAGCGTCTAATTTATTTAGGTAGATACATAAAAAATTTATGTAATTAGTAAAGCAACTTTGTCGACAGATATGTGAAATACGAACCATTTGCCTACGTGATCGCTAACACGAGTCGACACTAGATGTCGCTAAAACTTATAGTAATTAGTAAAGATCACAAAGTAAAACAATTTACGCGAATGTATGATAGAAATTAAATACTTACAATAATAATCAGTTCTTTTTTAGTAAAATTTGACAACATCATCCAACAAACGAAATGAGGGAAGAAAAGACTGTCTGTAATGACAGTTACATTTTTTACATTACTAGTTTGTTCCACGTATTCAATGGCAATTTGTTTTGTAGCGCCCCCGTTTTTTTGTTTGTTAGATAATGTTGGACAAATTTTACTCAAAAAGAGTTGTTTATTTTTGTAAGTATTAAATTTTTATCATACATTCTCGTAATTTGTTGTTGTGATTATTACTAATTACATCATTTTTGGAAGCCTGAATAAATTAGACGTCTTGAAGAAGACAACATCTTTGGATGTCGAAACGTGGACGTTTATGAAATAAACGTATTCTATGGTTGTATTCTCACTCGTAAGGAAGGCCTTCTTGTTGAAGGAACCCCTATCAACTAAAATTTAAATGGGTAATAATAATAAATCAATAGCAGTAAAAAATCTTAACGAACTAAATACGTAATATTTTTTAATTTGTAATTTTCATATTTGAACTAGTGAACCAAGCCCATTCGGATCAGAGAATTGGCCTAGAATAAGTAAGAGTGAGATAAGAGCGTTAGAATGTGTCTATATTTCCTTTATTTTTAAAGATTTGACCTCACTAGAGGTCAAATGTCAGGTCAACATGTAAATAGCCTAAGTTCACCGCCTTAACCTCCTGAAAAAAAAATGAGCCATCTACCATCAAAATCGGTTGAGTAGTTTTGGAGGAGAAGGCGGACAAACAAACAAACAAACAAATGTGGCTAACTAAGTTATATATTGAATAGAGGGCGAATTAATTAATTGTTTTTCGCAGATTAAACAATATATCAATAAAAAAGATTTCACATTATGTACGTATGTTATGTTTATTTTTTGAGTGTCTGACTGAGATTCAACAAGAAACTGTTTGTTTTTAAAATGTATGCAACTAACCCATCAGGTAAATAATAAATTCGTAGATAGTCGACAAAAAATTTTATTTGTTCCTCACTTGTAAACAGGAGCTTATCAACTCACTATAGTTACCTTGAAATGCAAGAGGCAACTAGCTACTAACTTGTAAAATATAACTGGCTAGCCTGTAAAATTTTACAGGCGTCCTCATATTTTACGATGAAAGGTAAATATTTCCTCTATAAATGATCAACTAATTGGATTGTTCTTCCTTGAAGGAGGGGCACCAAAAAACTATTAAGGCGTTTTTTCAGGCAACGTTTCGTGCAGCCGAATGTGTACTTCTTCAGGCATCTGTTTATTAAAAGAAAGAATACATTTAACGGTAAGTTATATACATAAACATCATATCCTTAATATATTAATCTAAATTATAAGTGATTGACTCGACTACTTACTTAAAACAAATAAATGGTCTGCCACTTGAATAAGTGTAAAATAGTATATTTCATTAGGAGTCCAGAAAAGCATTTATGGACGTGTAATGAACGATACTTTTCATTATACCTCTCTGGAAAAAAAAAAAAAGCAAAAATATACACATTATTACAAACCTTTATTTTAAGTATGAACGAACAAATACATACAACATGTATCTTTAATTTTTATCAAATGAAATATTTATTGTGCAATTTGTGTTGTTATAAATATGCAATCCGTTAGTAGCCAATTTATTTTGTAAAATTGTAGTTGATGAAGTCGAAGGTACTGTATTAGTATTTATTTCTTGATCTGCTCCAATAACAATGGTTTCTGATTTTGACGTTGGATTTTGTACCTGACTAAACAATTTACGAGAAACTTCCACCTTTCTGTTTACCGATTCTTCGATATAGCCTTCAGCTACAGTCGAAGAATGCCAACCACCATGTCGTTTTAGAGTAAGCAAATCCCCTCCGCTTTCGACTAATATAGATGCTGATGATCGTCTTAGGCCGTGTCCTGTATATTCTTCAGGATTTTGTAGGTTCAGATACTCTGCAATGTGTTTTGTTACACCACTTATAGTGTGACAACCTGCATGTTGTGCATAGCATCTACCATTGCGGTATGCAATAAATAATCTTCTACTATGCATACTTGTAGGTCTTAATTTAACGTATTTACGATATAAACTGCACGGATCAAAGGACATCCTTCCTTTGTAATTGTGAAGCTTCTTGATTTGTGATTTTTGCCATCTCGAAGGAATACCACCAAAAACGGTCATTGTCTTCTACGTCTTCCAAAGTTAAACGAATCAAGTCATCTCTTCGACATGCTCCGAAAATACCAAATGTTAAAATTACTTTAGTTAACAACCACTTTTCATCTGGTGCTTCAAGTATGAATTTAGTGACTTGATCTGCAGTTAGTACTTTGGACTTTTTCGGTGTGTAACCAACACTTTGTCGTTTGAGAAACGCAGTAGTTTTTGGCAAATTAGTAACATTAAAATTTTCTTTTACTGCCAAACAACTTTTACCATTGAAAATCGACTCCATAAAGTTGAAGCTTTCATAAATTTTGCTTTGTCGGACAAATAAACGAGAAGAATATCATCACTTACTGTGTCAATCTTCTTTTGTTGACGCCACTTGCAAAATAGACGGTACTCATTCTCATATCTTTCGCAGGACCTCTTGGGCAACAATCCTGCACTTATTATTGCCGCTTCACGTGATATTTCTTCTTCTGGAGAAATCATTTGATAAATACTTTGAACAATAATTCTAAACACTAAGAATTGTCACACAATACAAGCGTTGTTTAGTGTTGCTAAGGAAACTAAACAAAAGTCAACAAATGTTTTTACTAGTAGCGCACGGGAAGTTTTCCCGTGCGGGCGCACTGGAAAAGTCGATTTTCGGTGCGCCAAATAAGCATGTAAAGATAGTGTTTTCAGAGAGGTATAATGAAAAATATTTTACCTTATTATAAGTAATTTGAAATGACAGACAAACTCTCTAACGTGATTTATTTGTTATTAACATTTGAAAATTGGGTTTTATTACTATCGTATACATTAAATATCATGGTGCAGTGGCGATTTCTAGTAATATTGAAGTTTCCAGGAGATGTTATGTCACTTGTACTTGCGCATATATTTTCTGTAGAAGTGGATGGCGTAGATTCTTCAAGTGAAAACATTCTTTTTTACCATTTTAATCTTATTATTAATTGAATCATCTACGTAGCTTTCTGCAATTTGTGTTGATTTCCATCCCCTGCACGCATCAACCACCACCGTTGCTCCAGTCAAAATGAATACCCTGTACAAAGTGCCGGTTCTTTTAATTTTAAATATTCAGCAATTTTCTTGGGTATTGCGCCTACAGTATGTTGACCTGCATTTAGGGCGACACATTTTCCACTGCGGTACGTCAAGAACAACCGCAGATCTTTACTTCTTGGAGGTCGTAGGGCCGCATATTTCCGATAAAGAGCACAAGGTTTAAAGCTACACCCATCGTCCGTTATTGTAAACCTCCTTGTGATTAAATTTTTTGTCTCTCGTAAGGTGACAACAATATACAGGGTGTTTCCTAAGTAATCTAAAATATTATATGGGGCGCTTCGTCACTCAATTTGAAGACGAAAAGTTCATATAAACATGTGTGATAAGTCTTGTCGTTAATGAGATACAGTGTTTTATTATTTTATTAAAAGCAACAACATGTGTTAAACATAAACGAAAAATAGTATATTTCAGAGCATGTGTTCAAAATGTCCACCTGCAGCTAAAATGCAAGCATCTGCTCGATGTCTAATTGATTGCCGAATACGTTCGAAGATACCAGGATTGTTACGAATAACATTACAGCCTTGTATGATACGATTTTGAAGATCTTGTACGTTTAATATCGGGGTTGTGTAAATGAGCGATTTTAAATATCCCCACATACAAAAATCCAGAGGATTATGTCCCGGTGATCTAGGGGGCCACGGGTATGGAGATCCTCGTCCGATCCAATGGTCTGGAAAAACTTTATTTAAAAACTCGCGAACAATCACTGAAAAATGTGGAGGAGCTGCATCATGCATGAACCACATGCGTCTTCTAATAATAAGAGGTACATCTTCTAAAAGAACTGTAAATTCATTTTCTAGAAAATGAAGGTATGTCTCAACGGTCAACCGTGCAGGAAGGAAAAATGGTCCTATTAAATAATTTTCGATGATGCCAAGCCAAACATTGACCGAAAATGTTTGTTGAACTCGTTTTACAATTATGGCATGTGGATTTTCATCTGCCCATATGTGGTCATTATAAAAATTCATAATGCCATGTCTTGAAAAGTTGGCTTTATCCGTAAACAGAATATCGGCAGCAAAATTGGGATTGTTTGCTATTTTATTTAAAATCCATTGGCAATACTGTATGCGAAGGGGATAGTCAGTAGGTAGCAAATGTTGTACACGTTAAACGTGATATGGATACAATAAGTTATCTTTTAAAATTTTCCAAACAGTTCTGTTACCAACATTTAGTTCATCAGCAATTTTTTCTGGTACTCGTTTCTGGATGTTGATCAATCACTTGAAGAATCTGGTTTTCCAATTGTGGAGTTCTCACAGTTCTGGGTCGTCAATAATATTCTTTGATTTGGCAAAAGTTCCAGTTTCTTGTAAACGAATATGTAGCTTAGTAAACTTATCTGAACATAGTAAACGATTATTAGGATAACGCTGGGCATACATACGTCTAGCCTCTAAGGAATTACCATTCGCTAATCCATACAAAAGTGCATATTAGCCATTTCGGCATTAGTAAACACAGGCATCGTTGTTAACTTAACACAAAAGATCGTATTATTAACAATTTATTGTTCGTTGTTTGCGTTAGTTTTTAGGTTTGACACAGTTGTCAACGTTATTCCAAAGGCCACTTAGAATAAGCATGTTTTTCGAAAACCAGTAGCGTCACCACCAATTATAAACAATTTAACACCCTGTATCTCATTAACGACAAGACTTATCACACATGTTTATATGAACTTTTCGTCTTAAAATTGAGTAACGAAACGCCCCATATAATATTTTAGATTACCTAGGAAACACCCTGTATTTCTCCAAATCCTCCACGTCATTTACAGTGAGGGATAGAAGCTCATCGCACCGACAACATCCAAATATACCAAAAATGGTAATGACTTTGGGAAGTAACCACTTATCGTCAGGAGCTTCAATGATTAACTTTTCCACTTGCTCTTTCGTCAGAATCTAGTCTTTCTTGGGGACGTAGCGTTCATTTCGTCTTTTCAAAAACGCAACCACTTTATGAAATCTAGAAAGTGACATATGTAACTAAAAACCTGACTAATAAATATAAGGAAACAAACCTGCAAACATCAATGTTTTCTCTAACTGCCAAACAACTCTTAATCATTGACCACTTCGACCATAAAGAATTCGGGCTGAATTTGGCAGACAATTAATGATATACGCTAATATAACGTCTTCCGTAACATCAGTCATGTTGTTTTCCTTTTGCCACTTTTTGAACTCCGCGTACTCGTATTCATACCTTGATGAAGATTTTTCGGGCAGTAATCTTGCAACTACATCAAAGAAAAGAAACACCAACCGCAGCGTCTATTTAACCAACAGAAAAACACCAAAAACTGCACCAAAAACTTTACTCAGACACGTGTTTCAACAGCTAAGCTGTCATCATCAGCGATACCGATACTAAAATTAAAACAGATAGTACATATATATAAGCTTCCCGTTGTTTTAATTTTAGTATTGGTATCGCTGATGATGACAACTTATCTGTTGAAACACGTGTCCGAGTAAAGTTTTTGGTGCAGTTTGTGGTGTTTTTCTGTTGCTTGCAACTACACTTGCTGCTTTATCAATGATAGCTTGGGGGACACTTATTTCAGTAAATCTCACCAGCAAAACGTTCCGGAAACGTTAAATTGAAATGAAATAATTAATCAACAAAATAAGTGCCGTGCGTTTCCAAAGCAATACGTCTAAAGCTCACATGATTTTTTCTCCGATTTTCGAAATTTTTAGAATTTTTAATGGTTTATTATTCATTTATAATAATTTTTACAAATGAGGAACAAATAAAACATTCAACAATACACGCAAGGTAACGGGTTTTACTGGCTCCAGAAGGTGGCAGACACGTCATCGACTCGTCAGTTATATCCTTCTGTCCGCCAGTAAAAACCATTTTACCTTGCTAATAATATTAAATACTATTAACGTTAATTTTGTAATTGCTTACTTCCTAACTTTTCACATGCATTGTAATTAGCGCATTACAATTAGATTGTAATAACCTAAAACTGTAAGTGGTTTTCTTTGGCATCAAATGCCATTTCGCCTCTGGAACTTACAGTTCTTGTCACGTCACTATTAAAGTTTAATTATTTAAGTATTCTACATGTTGTTACTTGCTTCGATGCTTTGATGTTATATATAATTTTTGTTTGTTGTAGAAATATGCACAGTCTCAAAATAGTAACATTTAATTCTTTATCATGGTCAATAAAGAACTTAATAATACGAAGTACCTTGGACTAATTCTTTCAAGTGCAAAAAACGTGTAATTAACGGATTTTAGTATAAATCGGGCAATATCTATAGGCAAATTAAAGTACGTATCCGTTTAATTAAAAGTCTGAGAATTGGTATTAACCATTGAAGAAGTTTGAACAAAGTGACAAGCCAATTCAAATACTTGGTAGATTGCTATATCTATCAAAGAAAATTAAGTGGACAGTAACACCAGTAATCCCTAATGGCGTCAATATTCGGATCTACTATAATCTCTAATTTAAACTACATATCCGTTTAATTGAAAGTCTCAGAATTGGTATTAATCATTGAAGAAGTTTGAACAAATAATTGGTAGATTTCTATATCTATCAAAGAAAATGAAGTAGACAGTAACACCAGTAATCTTCAGTTGAGTCAATATTCAGATCTACTATAATCTCCAATTTTTAGATACAATCTAGCGAGAAGTAGATAATTGTTCAGGAGAAAGATAATATGTACTTTTCGAAACTGCCAAACAATAAACCTTGCCTTGAAATTATTAAAAAAATATGAAGTGAAAGAACACTTACATTTAATTATAACAAAATGAACTTCTTTACAAAATGAAGCAACAAACTTTTACAATATTTATAAGGAGCTAGATAACGTTTTAACATATGTACTCAAAACACCATAGACACATTAAATTGAAACTGCTAATAATAATATAAGAGGTAATAGAAGATCCACCCCATGACTTTTGTAATATTTGTAATAGAAGAAGATTACCATATCTAGACCAATTACGTCTGTACATTAATAGAAACTACTATCATTCTTAGAAACTTTGTGATAAAGCTTCAAAAACAGAGGTGCGCGATACATGCGTATAAACAATTTAAAATGAATAAAAACATTATAATATGTGCAATTGACTAAAAATTTAACAAATAGATAGAGAAAACGTGGAGTGCCGAGATATGCACTGTGAGTCCTCTAAAACTGAACATCGGGAATTTAGGGTGACGAGCACCAATCGGATAAGTTTACTAAGTTAGTTTTGCAACTACTTTAGTTACAACTAAAGAAGTATTATACTCATCGACTAATTTACTACATTAGTTTTCCTTGGCGAACTCATTTACAGAATACTACTTTAATTGCAACTACATTAGTTTTCTATCAATACTACTTTAGTTTTTGTTGCTCCCTGGCTTCACGTTTTAGTGAACAGTAACTTTAGTATATGAAGCAGTGATCAAAGTTTATTCAAAAGTTTTGAATTTACAGCGCGCAGGTTATGGATGAAGAAAACAAGAAAAAGAAAGGAAAACATATCTCCGATTTTGATAAAGCAAGATTTTTATAGCTAATAAAGTCACATGGGAAAATATTGGAATCAAAAAAATACGACAACAATGCTATAAAGAACAAGAGACTTGGAATAATATTATGGAAAAGTATAATGTTGAGGCATCTGATAAAAAATCTCAGAACCAGTTAAAAATTTTATGGAAGGATTTGAAAGTGAAGACTAAGAAATCGGATTCTAAACAGAAGAGAGAAACGTTGAAAACGGGTGGAGGAAGAAAAGGTCCTGACTTAGATGAAAATACTAAACTGATTGTAGATTTAATTCCGCAAGTATTTAAAAGCGTTCTAATGTAGTAGACGATGACAACGAAGGTTCATATGATAAGGTAATGACGATTCTTCTGAAAAATTTGAGGTGCTAAACCAAAAAATTAAAGTGTTAAGAGACACTGAAAACATTGAATTAACAGCTCAAGAGGTGAATGGACAGTATTCTGAAGCAGCCAGCAATAATACATTAAACAACAGTAAGTAACCCTACATGCAATAAACATTGGTAAGGGTGCTGATCATACGATCGAGGTGCTCGGTCGTTGCCGAGGTCAGCCGGGTATCAGCAGAGCCGGATGCTCCCGCGGACGATTTTGAGTTTACGCCGCGCTTGACGTCATTGCAGAGTAAAATCGCATGCGACTATCGGAATAATAACGAATTCTGGCGTTTTTAAACTTGTTTTTCAGGACATTGTTAATTAGTAAAAGTACATTTCTTTTGCTCATTGATTTAATACTATTTTAAGACCCTTTCCATCATTAAAAGAAATAAAACAATACATAAATAATGAACAAATTTTATTTATAAAAATAATAGATATTTTTTAAAATTGTATAATATATAGTTTAAAATATAGTTCCTTTGGCACATACATATGCAAACAAATACCTACAACATGAATAATAATTTCACTGTAATATTAACAAATATAAAATCAGATAATACTGTTATTTATATAAATTAAACTTATTTTAAACAGAAATAATTAGGAACATAAATAAAGTTCCTTTAGCACATACATATGCAACACAAATACCCACAATAAGCATATTAATTTCATTGTAATATTAACAAATATTTAATTATTTAATCGTATGGTACATTTTAAATATTGTATTGTGATGTAAGTGTTATGTATGGTGCCCCAGAAGATCAGTATAAACCTGTACAGTGTGGTGACGAAACCGTGCGCAATTGTGGATTGGTCCGTCTTAGCAAAGCATTTACTTCAAGGTTTAGGAAAACTACTAAAACCTAAACATGCCAACCCTTACCCAACCTAGTATTCACATGCAATAATATTAATTAAGTGTGTAATGTGATTGTGTTTTGTGAAATTGTGTTGTACATTTTTTCCTAATTATGCGGGAGGGTCTTAATGACCAGGTCCGGATACCAAAGCGGTGATTCTTAGAAACATGTTTTTCTTGTTGACCATGGAGTACTGTAAGGTACAGATCACCTTCCATATTTTATATATTTATTAACAAATATAAAATCAGATAATAATGTTGTTTAAACGGGGTCAGTCTTAAGTTAAGTCATTATTTTTAACACAATAAAATATGCATTATTTTAAGGATTTTAAGCTTATATAATGTAGGTCAAAGTCGTTTATAAAGGAAAATTGAGGGCATTAAGATTTTAAGTCCGGTCCGGATTTTTTTATTGTCTAATTAAATTCATGCTAGTTTTTTGACGTTTGTCAGTGTTACATAAAAGGTGACATTCAATTATTGAATATATTATTGGTGTTATTATTGTAAAGAACTAGGCCCGTACTTAACATGTTTTTTTTAGAAAAATTCTAATTTCGTTATTATTTACCGTTTGGCTCTACAACTACGTCACGAAGCTCCGCCTTTGCATGCGCAACAGCTTATCTATTATTTATGTATCTTGGGGTATCAGTTAGTCCGTGTTACACACTTGTTAGTAAAGTAACTTCTAGGAATTGCCAAACGCGCCATCGGCATCATGCGGTCAACTTTTCTTTCTTAACTAAGCTTTATTTTCTGATGAATAGGTTCAGAATCAAAACCAATAAAACAGAAGGCCCGAACAAAAGAAGCATCACACTCCACTACATATTCAAATGCTGCTGAATTTCATAGATTGCAAATTAATTTGTTAAATGAGGAGGATCATTTTTTGTAAATTGTATGACAATGTGACTACTCCCATTAAAATTTTTGAGGGACCCACCGTTAAGAGTTCAGGGGAGCAAGTTTTTAAAATTAGCAGCTTACAGAATTTGAGATAATTAATAACCAGTCCAGATAATGTATTTAATTTAACGGCTTTTTAATACGTCTATGACTACTTCATAATCAGGACTGTACACAGTTTTATACTATTTTTCTGTTTTGTATTAAAATAATATAATTGTAATATTTAAATATTAAATTATTAATTAAGTTTGGTACCATATTTTCATTCAGATTTATTTTCACATGAACAATTCAGTTTAACAAATAAATTTCGTAATGAGATTGGAAAATGTGAGTTAACGGAACTACCTTAATAAGAGAAGTAGTCCAGAATTACAGCTCTCCTCACTTGAACGCCACCAATATCTGCTACTTCTTCGTGATACGGTTTATTCTCAATATCCACTTCATCAGCTTCAAACACATCTCCTACTTCTATTCCAAAATTATGGAGAACGGCTGATGCAACTACAACGTTTTCACATTTAGTTGGATAAAATCTCATCGCATTAGTAAGTATTTGAAATCTTCTTTTTTAAGACACCAGAAGTTAGTTCAACTACATTGCTGCTTGAAATTTGGGAACGATATAACGCCTTTCTCCTATGGTTCTTGGTGCTAACACTGGAGTCATAAAGTGATTGGATAGAGCATAGCCGCTATCTCCAATCAGGAGGCCCTCATAATCTCCGGTTTCAAATCTGGCCGCCACGGCACTATTATCCCATACTCTAGCATCATGAGTAGAACCTGGCCAACGATTCACCACATTTAAAATTTTCATATTGCGATCACATATCATTTGAGTGTTTATTGAGAACCAACAACCTTTCCTATTTCCAAATAGTTCATTGTCAGGGGCTGATGGACACATTATTTTTATTTGAGAACTGTCAATTGCACCTATCACATTTGGAAAGCCACTAAGTCCTGCTGTTGTTCTGTAAACATTTAATAAATCACCTGCAACTATTTGGTATGTTCCTGCACGGAAAATTCGTTGTGTGCACATCAACTGCATCCTGGGCGACAAAGCGAAATTACGGTTTAGATGTGGTCCTATCATATCAAGCAATGTAGACTCAGGATTTTTACTAAAACTAAATCGTTCTCGGAAGTTTGCATCTCCATACATTTGAAAGGGATCTCTTCTATCTCAAACTGTCTTCTTAGTGAAGCTCAATTAAGGTGCGCTGTACGCAGTTTCGAGTTATCAGTGGTCTCCTTTTCGTTGATATTAATTAATATGATTTTCCAATTTTTTATTAGAACTTTTTCAGAAGTTGACTATGGTCTCAACGTTGGTTCAATAATTAACATGGTGTCTCTTGATCCATTCTATAGTCAACTCCTTAAGAACTTTTAATTACAAGAAGGAAATGAAGTGTAATACAGCAGAAGCAGCCTGCAAATTAACTAAATATAAAGAAAATGTTCTCAATCATGCAAAAACTGAATGTGAAATACGCATTCGACATATAAGAAAGTGTTACCTCTCATTGCGATAGTGAACAATAGATCAATTATTCTATTTTTTAATCAAATGGATGATAAACAAAAATGAAAAATTTTGTCAACCATTTTATACGCAAAAGACTAACGTAATGTAGCTTGCTTCTAATAAGTTGTGCTCGGTTAAGTGTATGTGAGTGTAAGTATTTCGCCAACATTTTTATGAAAGCCTATCTCAATAAACAACATGGTAACATCAAGTTAAGTATTGAAATTGAAGAAAATGATTGTTTTCCATCTCTTGACGTACTTTTCACTCGGAAACCCAACTGTGAATTAAGTTATTTGGTGCAAACTTTCTTATGCTAACAGGGATTCTTCCCACCATCATGCTGTCCAAAAAAGTCTGTTGTTGAATCTCTAGTATTTCAAGCATTTTATATATAGATAGAGTATGGAGACACCCGAATTTCTGTCGTTAAAATTTATTTTTTACTAAAATGATTAATACAAAAGTTCGTCGACATAATCAAAGTAATCGAAATAATCAATTGATATAATTTGAAAAATTTTAAAATTAGCGCTCTCATACAAAATAAATAGGGCGAATTACAAAATCTTTTAAACTATTTAAAATTTAACTTTCATCTACGAATTTACAAAAACAAACTCCCGAATTTCCAAAAGCACTAGTTTTGTGACCATTTCTTTCTGATGCTAAGCGTAAACTCAACTACTTAAATATATAATAGTAAATAAAATATACGTAACGTAATCTTTCAAAAGTCTTCAGTATACCTTTTTATACATTTTTTTTATATAAAAGCAATTTTAGAATTAAATTGTTTAAAAATTACAATTCCAACATATTACTTGAATAAGTGTGTTAGAACTGAAACTGACGATTTTAGTATCTAAAAGCTTGTTTTTTAGAAATTTTGTCATAATTTCCTAAATATTTTAATTTGTGTTTTATAATAATTACCTTCAATGTACCTTGGTCAAAACATTGTAACAAAATAGTTGGAGTAAAAACGAAAAAATTTTTGTGCGAAAACGCGATAGACCTTAAGCAATAATAATTATACATTCTTTTAAGGCCTAAGGAAGATAATTTATTATTTAAAGTAACATTGTAAATATAAATTTATATTTTTCTTCAAAACGTATTCATGAAGTTTAAAAAATGTCAGTACTTTAGTAGACACAATTTCCACAAGCATGTAAATGCATTCGAATTATTTATATTATCCAAGTTTTCTTTTGAAAATTTAATTCTGACGACCGTATTTTGTATGTAAATTTTTGTACCTGTGGCAATGCATCGTTAACCTAGTTAAAATTTTACTAGACAATCGTGTAACGTGAAACTTCAGGATAAAACAGAAAAAATAATACTTAAAGTGATGTATTTTTAATCTTTGAAAAAATTTAAATTTCGAAGTGTTTAACGTTTGTTTAATATTTAGTGGTAATAAAGGTATGCAACTTTACTATGGTTATTAAAACCTGTTGTTTGGTAGAATCACGGAATTTGAAGTGAGTGTGTTTATCTGCGATTATACGGATTTACGCTAAAACTACTACTAGATATAAAACGTACGTGCAGTAGTTAAATACCAACGCTATTTCTCGTATAAAATTCTGGAACCTAAAATCTAGTTTGAGTTATACGAAAATGTGACTGAAAATTGAATATCAATGCGGTAGTTTATTTTGAGCAATTAAAATTAAAGGTAACTAGGACGTTTTATGCGAATAGTATTTTATCTGGCATCAGCCAGTTCGTTCTCTTCTTAATTCCCTTAACCCTCACTTTAGTAGGTTTTATTATCCCATTAGAGTAGACCTACTCCACTCGCTCTGCATTAGTATTGACTGTTTTGTTTAAAAGCTTCTCTTTACAAGCAATCATGGTTTAGAAAGGTTTCATTAAATAAGTGGCGCTTCAAATCATTACGTAGAAAATTTGACGGGCATTGAAAACGGTTGAACGAAAGATAGTACTATAAAGAACCCACAAATTATCGGTAAAAGTAACTGAATCGATTTAATTTTGCATAAATCATTAAGGGTGGATTAAAATTGCGAACATTACTTTTTCATAAATGGAAATGTAAAGAGAAACGTATAAAATTGATCAGGATGGGTAATATTAGTGTACTTTATTACTGATATATTTCATTCATTAATGTTACCTTTAATTCGATACTAAACCAGTAACGGCTCGTAAAGATATGCTTTTACTGCCACATGCATTAAATTACAGTTATGCTTTATTACTTTAAAAGCTAATTAAGAACAAAAAGAACCAAACTCTTATTTTGTCCTAACAGTGTAAGCATTATCAAATTATTTTCTTAATTAAAATGGATTGCAAACTATTTATTTTTCAACTTATATTTAAATGTACATAAATACATATTTCATGTAATTTAAAATACATCATCCGAATATTATTCATTTTATCTTATAAACGTAAAATATAAATTTCTAATTCAAAACACATTTTCTATTCGTCTAAAATATAATGTATCAATTGACGCCCGGTTTATAATAAAAACTAGAAGTAGGTAATGCATACAAAACCGTTGACAAAACAAATATTTGCATTAAAATTTTCTGAAACAGGGATATTTTGATAAACAATATGAGAGTGTGTGTTTGTGTGATTGATGGTAGATTTAGCCATTAATTCTGTTGCAATTTCTAATATTCCCAATATTAGTAAAATTGTTAATTGCAGACGAATTTACTGAAGTATGAAGCAAACCCTTTATTTCCCCTTTCGGCTATTAGTTTAATAAAATTTAAACTTTTAATAACTTTAAATTCAGAAATATCTTCGTAAAGGTAAGTAAGAGGTCGAAAATTAACCACTGCTTCACAATCACATACAGATTGAAATTCTTCATATCCTCCCCACTATGGTGCAGCAACAACATTAAGTTTCCATGTAATTCTTTCCACGGTATAATTGTACTTTAGGTACAGTGCTCGGAATTGCTTCAAATTTTTACCAGTGATAGCCCTTGGTCTACTGATCATAAATATGCAATAAAATTTTGTCGCTCTCAAATACTGAATTTTTAAAAATAATTTTCATTTGCATTTTTGCACGTTTCAGACAATTCTAAGACTTTTATTTTTCAGTGAGAAAAAAAAAATTTGGGGACAATTATATTAAATTAAACTGCATATCAAAATCGTCAGGGTCGTCTCCTTCTTTAGTTTCGATCGGTAGAACAGGCATGGCTGGGTCGTACAGGTCTCGGGCAAGCATGAAGAATAGAATCAGTGGGTCTTGATTCAAAGATTTGGCGTGTCGCCTAGAATAGTGGGGTTGGTTAGGTTAGGTTAGGTTAGGTTAGGTTAGGTTACCATGTGGACTCGATTGAGTTGGTGTGAACTCCGGTTTCGCGGTCCTTGAAATGGAGGGAGTGGTTCACCTGCAGGTTGGTGTAGTTGAGGTGGTCGGTGAGCCCGGAATACCCTTTCCAGCAATCGGAATAAATGGTGGTTCCCGGTTCTATGTATTTTTCAATACATGCCAACAGGGTGTCCGCAGTACGGTCGTTCACGACTTCCATGAACACCCTGCCTAACCCCCTTTCAATTACCCCAAACAACCAAGCTCCGTCGACATTTCACACTTTTTTTTTGGTTGTCGGGGGTGAACGGTGTTGGTTGGTAGGTTACAGTTATTACAATTTTCTTCTTAAAAAAATTACATGTTTGCATGTGGTTTGAGGTAAACGGTGTTGGTTGGGAAGTGCGATCGAGGGTGAACGGTGTTGGTTGGTAGGTTACAGTTATTACAATTTTCTTCTTAAAAAAAACTTGTCGAATGTGATCCATTTTACAAGAAACACAACAAACCCACCTGCTCTTACTTTCTCTTTTTACTCTACTTCAACTTCCGCGCTCCCTCTTGTGTCACACCTCTGACGTATTTGGTTGGGTTAGAGTTAGGTTAGGTGGCCCAAAAGTTTTTGAAAAGTTTTTTCTCACTGAAAAATAAAAGTCTTAGAAATTTTTTCAAAAATTATTTTTAAAAAATTCAGTTTTTAAGAGCGACAAAATTTTATTGCATATTTATGATCAGTGGCATGTAGGCTACTTTTGGTAAAAATTTCAAAAAAATCCGAGCACTTTACCTAAAGTACAATTTTTCCCTTTCCACTTCACTAGACTGTATAATTTCATTCCAATTTAGAGATTCTAAGGCATTCTTACAACCTATGAAATTTGTTCCATTATCTGTATATACCACTGAAGGTCAACGTCTTCTTGCAATAAAACGGCGAAATGCCAATAAGAAACATTCCGTGCTAAGATTAGACACAATTTCCAAATGTATAGCTCTGTAAATCGCACATGTAAAAAAACATACCCAAACCTCTTCTTTATTCCGTAAAAACATGTGCCCAAAAACATCAATCCCGATCACTTCAAAAATAGCGGCATTTTTCACTCTATTCATGGGTAATGTCACAGGAATCGCTTCACAGAGTCTTGAATCTTGTCTTTGACAAATGGTACATTTAGAAATAACAGTTTTTCGCCCACCTATAATCCAAAAACGTTCTCGTAATTTTGACAACAAAATTTGAACACCGTCTTGATCCTTTATAGGCAGCAAACTGCTTATACTGATTTCGTTCTTACCAAAACACTTGTACTGAACAGACTTGATTAGTGCTATTTCTGCATTTTCGATCTCTTCTATGGAAAGACACTTGGAGTTTTGTTTCATGAAACGGAAACAATTGTAAATAAATATCAATATCCAAGTCACAAGCCTAACGATCTTAGTATATTTTTTAAAATACTTAAAACTTCAAGAAAAATCGGTTTTTGGCTGTGTCAAGAGTGAAGTAATTGTTTTTATTTTTTCTTCATTTACAAGAAAATATTCGTGATGCCCATCTAGGTTTGTCTTCGTACAACCAACGGGGACCCTCCCACCACCTAGAAAGTACTGTGTTGACGAACATCTTCTTGTTGCCAAATCGGCAGGATTCATAACACCAGAAACATACATTCACAATTCTTGGGCGGTTATTTTCCTTATTTCTTGACACAAAAGGTTTCCATTTCTCATTACTTTTTATTCAGGCCAAAGTTGTTGAGGAATCAGTCCAAAAATACGTTTCCACCTCTAAACTTAGTTTTCTCTCACAAATAATCCTAATCTAGCACATATAGTCGCTGCCAGTAACTCCAACCGAGGTATGGAAATTTACTTTAAAGGGGTCACTCTTACTTTGAATTGAACAAATCTGACAGTTATGTCATTATCAGATTTTGTTCTTAGAAAAATAACACATGCATAAGCATCTTTACTAGCGACGCAGAATATATAAAGGCTTAAATCTTCCGAAGTGGTGTATTCATGTTAAAGTCATCTAGATATTGATAAATTTTTCAGTTGTTCTAACCCATTAAACTATTTTGAAAATCATATCTTCATGTCTTCCGGAATTTCTTCATCCCAACCAATTTTCATTGTCCACAATCTCTGCAATAAAAGTTTAGGTGTCAGAAGTACTGCTACAGTGTATCCAACTGGATCGAAAATTTTGTTTACCACCGAAAGAATAATTCTCTTTGTTATCAAGTCTTCTTTGGGTATCTGATTATTTCTCAGGGATATTCGTAAAGTATCATTTTGTTTATTCCATTCGATGCTTAAAATTGGAGTGAACTTAATTGGCTCATCGTTGACATTTCGAACGTCAGTATGTTCCCAAAGGCTTAGATCAAATTTGGCTTGTTTCTTAATTTCAACAAAGGTTACAAGTTTTTCTTCTGCGTCAACACTTGTCACGCAAATGTCTACGTAAAAACTTGGCAATAGTTTTCGAACAATGTTGACATATCTATTTGCTTCGCCGAGTGATGATACATTTTGAACTTAGAATTTAAAAAAGCATTAAAGTCAAAGGAGGGCATTTGGAAGACATGATCTTTAAAACTTGAATTGTTATTTACTTTAGTTATAAATCCCACAGAATAAGCTACATATTAGTCGATTAAAAGTTAATTTACTTTGATTAGAAAGTTTTTATTCGACTTTTAAATTGTATAGTCTAATATGGGGAACCCAGTATAATAAATAGCTGTTAGTAACTTTCATTACATAAAGATTAATTCTAGAATAAGTTAGATTTCTTAATTTGACTGTTTATTTCTAATTAGTGAAATAAATAAATAAATCTTTATTGGCTGATTCTGATGGAAATATGTTTGTGAATTAATGAGCAACAATATGAAGATCAAGAATTTAAATGATTAGGTCTATCTATATACTATTCTAAATCTATTTCACGATCGTATGATTAATGAGCAAAGTTTTGACAAAAAATTACAATTGTCGTCTCCAGGAGTTAGTCAAAAATTTAAACTTTGAGACACGGAACTGATAAATTAATGATGAGCTATATAAATATAAAAACGGACATTATGATCTCGTAGACAAATTGTGTGCGGATTTTGTGAGTATTTGAGGTATTACATCACCAAAAACTTTTTTTATTTCTATTTATTGTTAAGTGAAAGGTAAGTGGTTATTACCACTGCTTATTTAGCTTGAGAATCTACAGTGAACAAATACGAGGCCAAGCCCTATTGGTCGCTAAATGAAAATTAGGGTAAGAATCAAGAAAATGTTATATGGAACACTAAGATACTTTTCGACGTAGTCGCCGTTAGCTGTCTGTGACCAAATTGTGTCCTCTTAAGCCACACTTTGTGGGCGAAGAGATAAACATTTAGGGATGGTTGTTTCTACTGCAGTATACGGCCGCGCATTGTCATGGAAGAAGCCTGTCAACAACATTCTTCTTCTCATGTTCTAAATTTCCAATCAAAGACTTTAAAAAGTCACGCAACAGTACGCCTTTTTGGTCCCGAAACACATTTGGCGGAAGACTCTATTTTTTGAAACATGTTTATGTGCTCCTACGTACTCAGAAATAACAACTGCGAATCAATGGGCCAGCTAGAAATACTGCGCAAGACGTCTGCGCAAAAAGCTAGCGGATTTTTCCCGAAGCTTTCCTTTAGCGACCAATCTGATCTAGAAAAAAAAATAGCCTTTGTTATATCCTACCAAAGCTGACATGAACTGTTTCAAGTACAGTTTCCCAATCATGTAATTCAACACGGTTCTTTTGCAAAATGAGGTTTCCTAGTACAGGTAGTGTTATAAAATGGAAATCAACAAGTCGACCTAAGGTTTTTTAACTGAAGAACTGACACAAAAATTTTTGCCTCCTAATTTTCCACGTCGAACATAGTTGGGTATTGTCGACAATAAAACGATGTCTTAAACGATGTGTTACACCTAACTTTTTTCAGTGATGAAGCTTGGTTTTATCTCAGTAGATATGTAAACTCTAAAATTAGTTTCATATGTTCAACAGAAAACTTGAATCTTTTTACAAATGAACTACATATATGAAAATGATCTATATCAGCGTCATTGGCAATAAGATGAGCCCTAAACGGCAGAAATAACAATAAACAATTGAAAAAAGTGAAATGACGTACAAAATCACCAGATTTAATCAATTTGCTATTTACTTCTTAATATTCGATTTTCAAAAATAATGTATATTCGAAATATCTCACAAGTTAGAAGAATTGCAAAATTTTATTACAGAAGCTGTTTACATTAGCTATAGTTGATTAGTAATACAGTACCTATCATGAACCAGAACGCAAAATTTGAATTTGTGGTGGGCGAATTTGAACTTCGGTTGCCTTCGTTTGCCGTTGGGGGCGTGCGTGCGTCAACAATAAATGTAATTTTAATTTATAAGCAAAATTTACAATAGTAAAAGAAAAGTGCTGATGTTCATTATGGTTTAATGCTAAATACAGAGCAAAAGATAAGCTGCTAAACAATTAAACAGAGAAACATCTAAACAGATTTGTTGTTGTGATAGCACTGAAGGTGTTGATATTGTTTCACTGTTGATAATATGAAGTCTGTTTATATAGGTACAGGTCTGTTTATATTGGTACAGTTCTGTTTATACAGCTACAAGTCTGTATATACAGGTACATGCCTGTTTATTATCAAGAGTGAAGCAATATCAAAACCTGCAGTGCTATCACAACAACAAATTTGTTTAGTTATTTATCAGGATATTTATTGCGCCTCATAAGCATATCAGCATTTCACTTTAGTAAATTTCGCTTATAAATCAAAAATACCCTAAATAATAGCTAACCAACATCTAGTTTCAAATAACGTTTCCAAAGTCTAAAATTCGCATATAAATCAAAATTACATTTATTGTTGACCTAAATAAAGGTTAACACGAAAATATTTATCTACCGATTTCAGCAGTTTATCGTTATATTAGCCAAATTGGGTAGATAAAACTGCTAGTTAAGAGAACACGTAAATATACCAATAATGAAGAATTAATTGCATCAATAATTTTTAGCGATAATTTGGTGCTTTTACATAAACACAGTAAATTAGTTGACGATAAATCGGATAAAATAAGCTGCTGTTGTTAAGCATCAGTAGAAGGTTTGACCGTCTTAGGTAATTTTTAAAATCATCAAGTTCATCTTCTTGTAATAGCTTAAAGTAATGACATATGGATTGGTTCGTTTCTCATTTTAACTACAATTCAACCCATTTTGTACGATTTTTATTTATTCAATCAATATGACAGTTCTAATATTGATGTTATTCATTCTTCACAATCAAGTGCCAAAACACGAATTAATAATTCGAATAACAATGGAACTGCAACTAAACTAGGCACTTCTGATTGGAAATTTAATCGGTTATATTTTTCAGAATTTCTAACAGAAATATTGGCCCAATAAACTTAATGTTTGTGATTTGCTTTCGATTTAACTGTGAGATATTTTGCATCAACTTATCTAACGATAATTTAACTCAATTTATCGAATCGATATATCTTTCCGTGTGTATCCAACTAATGATCCCAATCGCAATAGATTGCAAACTATCCCGAACGTTTCCCGAAACCCTATCACCCAATCAAGCACGGCACGCCCCCGACGGCAAACAAAGGGAACCAAAGTTCACCAACCAGAAATTTAAATTTTGCGCCAAGTTATGGTCTAGGATTGGTACTGTATTACTACTTTCATGCGTTTTATTTATCCCGATTGATCTATTAGTAAAGCGCATACTTGTGTATGGCTAATCTTTTTTATTTTTAAATACAACATATACCGGGTGATTCAGCTAACCCGTTCATTAGAAGTTTATAGACTTTCCGTTGAAATATTTGTTTAAAAATTTGGAATAGGGGATTGCTTAAAAAGTTCTATTTAATTAAAATATTTCAGCTCTTCTAGTACTTCCGGTTACACCGGAAGTGGCTACCAACTTTCTTATTTTAAATAGAATGATATATTTTCTTTGTATATTTGGATTGTACGCTAAAATCTGAGTTACTTTTATGTAGCACAACCTGTATGAAAAATCAATAGTTTTTGAGATATTTTCATTTTCTTAAGAAAAATTGGTTTTGTAGTATTGTTTTCAAACGCTTGTCAATGATTGAAAAAGAAAGTCATAGTAACAAAATTTGGGCTATACTTAGGAGGACTGTTAAGTTTTTAAATGATGTGTAATTTGACATCTCATTATTTACAAAATGTTTGGCTAAATTTGACTAACTTCAACTGCCCAAAAGTCATTTTTTTTTAATGGAACACCCTATATCTTGTTGCTTTATGTGATGGAAAATTAAGTGGTCTTTCAATCTTCATAAGAGTTTCCTATACCTATCTGTTACCATTTTCCTACTATCGATGAATTTACATTCGACACACAATATTTCTCTATTTTATTAAATAATTTCTGAGATATCCGAAAATTTCTTTTGGCAAATAAATTTAGCATATCGAATGACAAAAAAAAGTACTTTGACAAATGTCATGTGATCATTGTCATGGCGGCAAATTAAAAAAATATTACCTAAATATGTAAAACATGAGGTTAGTGTACAAGATATTGAAAAATGTCTAAGAAAAAAGTTGTTCAGAATTAGATTATACGTCATTGTGCAAAATTTTAAAAGAAAATAACGACTTTTCAAAAATATCAGTTTTTTAGCATTTTTCCGAAAATTTTTGGTATATTTTTGTATGAGCTTATTATCCAGGTAATATTGTAAAAAATTGTTTAAATTGGGTTTAGAATGGAAGAATTGATCATTTTCGGACTATTTTAAAATAATTTTAAATTTGTAATTTCAACCTTTTGTTTTCTGTATGCCATTGCAACCAAGTTCGTCCTAAAAAACATGGTTTTTTGTTCTTTACCGTCCATTAGTAAACTAATAAATAAAAATTACTAGATTGTAAAGTTTATTTGTTGGTTTTAAACAATCAAACCCAAAAAAAATTGGTTCTCAATATTTCCGGAAAAAATTCCGGAAAACTAATATTTTTAAAAAGTCGTTATTTTCTTTTGAAAATTTGCATATAGACGTATAATCTAATTCTGAACAACTTTTTTCTTAGGCATTTTTCAATATCTTGTCATCTAACCTCACTTTTTACATATTTAAGGATAATTTTTTTAATTTGCCGCCATGACAGTGGTCACATGACGTTTGTCAAAATGTTTTATTTTGTCATTTAATATGCTGAATTCATTTGCCAAACAAAATTTTAGGATATCTCGATTACAAAAATTTTTGCCATTTGATGCAAACTCTTTGCCGGTCACTGTATAAGGAATAGAAGATTCATAAAACTTTCTACAGAGCAAAGTTATAAACTAAATAAATCTGAAGTAAATAACGGTAAATTTTGTGTTAAAATCAAATACCCACCCTTACAGAGAATGTTCAATATACATCAAATGTAAATCAACAAACTTAAATTTTATTGATGAAAAGACATCAACTTGGAGAACAATTAATCATGTATTGGATATATTTTTTAAGTATAATTAAATAAAACAAGCTTTCAGTCCATTAACCAATACTAATTTATTAATTAATTAAATTAGTATTCGTTAATAGACTGAAACCTCGTTTCATTTAATTATACTCAACAAAATGTAACAGTTGATAGTAGTAATCAGAACTTTGTCAA
This sequence comes from Abscondita cerata, assembly GCA_030710515.1. NCBI lineage: Eukaryota > Metazoa > Arthropoda > Insecta > Coleoptera > Lampyridae > Abscondita > Abscondita cerata. The sequence goes on along the minus strand of JALBCR010000922.1, from coordinate 211,359 downwards.
TAATTATGTCACTAGAGGAGTAGTACAATTAGAGCTCCTGATAGGCTTAATTACTTTGTAATGTAATGTTAAAGAGAGATGTTAGGATATGACCACAGGTTCCAAACATATCAAGAGGGTGGACACTGTTGTCATTCCTAAATATACAGTACGACGAGAATGTCACTTTGCTTTTCTTTATAATAAATACACGTATATACAAATATAACTTAACAACAAGCACAAATTTTGTCCCTAAAATTTAATTCTACATTCATTTCTGGCGTCATAAACAGTAGCTGCCATTTGAAAAAATGAAGTATTTAACAGATTCTGATTATCAACTTTGAAAAATCCCAGTAGACAAATGCAATAAGACAGAAGTGTCAGGGTGCTGATCATAAAATTTAATGTAGAATTCAGATATGGTGTCAAAATAGGGTCATTCCATTTAAAAAACATGGATGGCGTTAATTTCCGGTATATCCAAAAATGCCGCCGTTTTGAAAATATTTTAGCTAGACTAAGAAAACTCAATTATGTTCATATACCAAATTTATATTCATAGAATTTCAGGAGGTCTATAACTTTGTAACAGACGGGCTACATGAATTATCCTGTATAACAGGACACTCGTTATACGTAGTTACTATTATTAATACGTTGTCAAGATATGAGTTTTTGAATTTTCTTTTGGTACGAACACGCAATTGCAAATAATTCCAATATTTATCCATATAATTTCAAATCCATTGGAAAACTTTATTAAGTGGTTCAAAAACTCTTATTTTGAAATGTTTACGCCACGTGATTATCTAAAGAACCGAAATACTAAATTTATTTTATAAATATGGATTTTAATAATACAAGTTGTATTTTATAGTTTAGTTTTTCGATATAAATTTCTGAACATGTCTAATTTTACTTACCGTTAAAATAAATAAGTTATTTATGTTTTGTAAAATGTAACTTGAGGTCACATTTATGAACACCTGCGTGCTTTATATAATGCATATATTGGCATTTATTTGAATTTATGTTTTAAGTTTCTGACAAATCGCTTTTTTAAATTTTATTTAAAATCACAATTACCTACACAGAATAAGGTGATTGATTTGCGATAGACAGATCGGTAGTTTACGCTCGTTGTGATACACCGTGTATAGAATTAAATTTGTCATTGCGCAAAACTGTAAACCACGATTATTATAAATTAAAACGCAGATCTATTTATATATTTTTGAAACGATATTTCTAAACTAAAATAGTTAAATGCAAATAACATCAATTGTTTTATAAATTGATATGTAACGTTTAATCTTTTTTATACCTTCTATGAACATGTTTACATTAAAATCCATTTTACTTTAGATCGAACTGTTGTAATCTAAAAAAGTACTAAAGCACGTAACGAAAAATATACCATTAGTCTCAATGTGATATTTTGCGTCTGATATCGTCTTGACACACACTGTCAATTACTATATCTCTTAACAGACTCTTTTGTGTTTTGCCTTATAGTACATTTCTTTTTCGAAACTCGATTACAGCACGGCAAAAATCATTTAATCAATTTCTTTAACTGACAGTTGCGCAAATACCCTTAATTTTTGCTGGAGTAAAACGCTGCGCCAAATTCCTTTTAGAATGGCGATATAAAACACTCGTAGTTACACTTTTTCCAACGCTTCAGAATTACTGTCACGCTGGAGCATGTACATTTGAAAAATGATGTAAAATTCGTCATTTTAAGTAGAAAAACCTCAAAAGTATTTTTATGTTGTCATGTTTTACATTTAATTAATATCCTTATTATATTTCGTTTGCTTGCTTGCATTCAGACATCATGATGTTTTCTTAAAGTTTAAATGTATAGGCGCATTTACATTATTTCCATAAATATGAATTTTCAACAAAACTTTCAGAATAGATTTATTTTCATCTACAAACTTATGATAAAATATAAGACTTTTTAAGAAATTTGAAATTTTGATAAACGATTCTTGAACGTTCAGCTTTAAATGACCGTCATGTCGTTTCTATGTGATAATGATAACGATTTCTTAATTGTATCATACAATAAACTCTATGCACCTATGTACCTCCTCAGAAATTATGAAAATTTAGTCGAATGTATTTTCCTCACAACTCTTCAAATAAAGTCGTAAGAGAAAAATCACACGGCTCTTGGTCATTTTGTATCAAAATATTTTACTAAAGTCTGTCCAGAAACGAAGCTAAGTAATAAATTAAAATAGTTCATTTATTTTACATATAAGCGGTACACGATTTTGTATAAAATACATAAAAGATTTTAAAACTAGTTTTAGGATATACCGCTTCCATACTATAGTGTTACAACGTAAGTTATTTATGAATAGCTCCTAATCCGTTAACAATGGGACGTACCTGTTCTTGAGGTCTAAACTAAAGATCATAGGCGTGTACATGGGTTTTGCTGACAAAAAAAATTACGATTGCCTTTTTATTGTGTTTCATTGAAAGTAATTTTAAACATATCATTGTAATTATAAAATACATCGTTTGTTAGAAACCATTTTATAGAGTTTGAAAATTTAAGGTATAATAAAATATAGCAAGAACAAACTAAATTTATAGGAAAAATAATAAATATATAATTTTAAAATACAATTATTCTAAAAATTTATCTGTTTCTTCGAAAGAAGTATCATTTGACCGTATTGAAATTACAATAGACTTATAGTAACTTCTATCAAATTGTCAAGTTCCCACGTTTTTTGTTCCTCTTTCATTACGTGTTCTATACACGTTTTCCATTTTTCCGCAGTCACATCACTTAAAGAAGTCATTAAAAGTTGTCGAACGTCACTTAATTTAAACGTGGTATTATTTCTCGCTACTGCACCCTTCACCTGCGCCTATATTAATTCTATAGAGTTTAATTCACAATGGTATGACGGTAAACGTAGAACAAAAATATCACGTTTTGCTGCTATTTCGTCAACTGCATATCTTTTAAACTTTGTCCTAACACCTTGTACTAGACTTAATTCCTTTTTTACCATATCATTTTCGAAAGCAATATTTTTTGAGGAAACCATTCCATTATAACGTGTTTTTTCCAGAAAGTTATAGATAAACGTTTGATTTGTCTGGAATGGTAGCTGACATTGTCCATAACAATTACGGAACCCTTTGATATTAAATCATTTGTTCAAAATATTCCTCAAAAACATCACCATTCATATCCTTGTGGTAATCACCGGTATTTTTTGATTCAAATAGCAGTAAACTTCTCTCAACAAAACCTTTGTCACTTCCTATATGCGTAATAATTAAGCGTCGCCCTTTTCCTGAAGGAAGTCTTAAACCTGTAGATAATCTTTCGAAAAAAGCCTGTCGTCCACTGGTTACATTTTTGTCTTGCCACATTTTCCCCACAGTATAACCTTCATTTACCCACGTTTCGTCTAAATAATAAATTTTCTTGCCTTCAGAACGTAATTTAGAGATATTTCGTAGGTAATTTCTTCTCCAACATACAATTTCTTCCTTATCAATAAGAGCTGATTTACTATTCATTTTTTTCCATGAAAAATTCGTGCAAAACTTGCACAACATTGTTCTACTTATATTGGGTATACCCTCTTCCTCTTTACAACTGACACAATTTTATTTAATGTGGATATTTCTTTTTAAAATAAAACAAATGCACTATTCTTCTAATTGTACTTTTCACATATTCGGGTATTTCGGTTTTTTTCTACCATGAGATAAACTCATGCACAGAAACTTTGTCTTCACGCAAAAGTCTGAAGATTGTTGTTTTTCCAATGCCAGTCATATGTGAACACATATCAACTGTCTTTTGAACTGTTTTCAATGGATTATTTTCAAATAATTGTACACATTGAGCACAATAGTTTTTTGTTGGCAGAAAGCGCAGACCTCTTCACGCGTTTCCTTGGAATAAATTCAGGACTCGATGCCGTTCCAATAATCATTAGTTAGGCTATCGTTATAATTACATACCATATTTCACCCCAAATTATATCATTAAGAACACATTAAAATCTATTAAGAGTCATTACATAATACACTACATACTTACTAGTGCAATTATTAGTAATTAATTAGTTAAAATTTCTAAAAATGTGATCAATAATGATATTAGCAATTTCTGATAAACAAGGTAATTCATTAGTGGTGGCCAAAAATAAACCCACGTATTAATTGATAAATATTTTAAATTGGGTTTTTCATTCAGTTTTTATCAGGAAAGCTTCCTTAAAAAGTTACAGGGTGGTAAACTTAAAAAAAACTAATAATTTTTTTAGAATACCTCAAAAACTAGTTACTATAATAAACCGAAATGTTTAGACAAACCCATGTGTCAAATTTCAGTTTATTACAGTCAGTAGTTTATACCATTGCATGGAAGTAGGTGGAGGTTAATTTGAACATTTAATAAGATAAAATGTGTCAAAATAATTAATTAATGATAAAAGGTTACACATCTTCTACATTTTTAACCCCCTTTTCGAAAAAGTAACACTACATTGGTACGCCATTGGAATCTGTTAAACATGTTGATTTATTACTTCGTTTCGTTTCTGGACCGACTATACATATTGCTTTAGTTATAAAAATAGTTTCAATACATGTGTTCTCTTCAAATTAGTGTACACAGAATTGTGACAAGTAAATCAAAAACTAACACTCTTATTTAAAAATACATTAAGAGATTTCTATATATATATATATATATATATATATATAAACGATAAGTTTCGCAACATCTAGTGTCGACTCGTGAAAGCGTTCAGGTACGTAAATGTAAGCAACTTTTGCCGACAGGTATGTAAAGCAGTTACATAGTCGATCCTTCAATAATTATAGCCAACATAACAGTTGGCAAGTATAAAATTTCGAATCGCCTGCAGTAAAGTACGCAAGTGGTTGCACAATAGCAAAACTATCGTTTAAATATAATGATCCCTCCAGTAGGGCATATAGTCGACAGCGCGCGTTTGTACAATAGTGAACTTACACTCGAGTTCTCTCACTCCCAATGAGTCCCAAAAGGACGAAACAGCTGTGTTTGCTATTGTGCAACTACTTCCGTACTTTACTGCAGGTGATTCAAAATTTTTATACTTGCCAACTGTTATGTTGGCTATAATTATTGAAGGATCGACTATGTAACTGCTTTACATACCTGTCGGCAAAAGTTGCTTATATATATATATATATATATATATATATATATATATATATATATATATATATATATATAATATATATTTTAATTACATATATACTGATATTAATTATTGTTTAATTACAATCTGGTCTAAATTAATTTTTTGAGCATTTACGATATCATCCAAAATTTGTAAATGAAATCTATTTAACTCTAAAAATCATGAAAAAATGATAAAACGCAATCTGTTGAGAATGTCTCAAATGTTCACTTATCTAAACCTTTGCGTTGCAATTACGAACAAAGCCGTAAAAGGGAGTATCCAATTTGGTTCAGTCGTTTTAAGCATCTAAACAATGATATATTTTTAGAAAAACCTTAAAAAATAGAATTTCATAAAGTATTAAATTTTTATAGTTATTTATGTACCGAGGACGTACAGATGCATCTGTTTGGCCGAGTCAGCATTGATAACCGAAGACCAACTGAGGTCAGTAAACTGGCGAGGTCAAAAAAAAACTTGAATATTAGAGGTGAATATTAAATTCTTCCGGAGGTAAAAAATGGACAAAACAGTTTAGTCTTTTGGTTACCGCACCTATTCATAGTACGTCATCATATTTATTTTGACATTTGGTAGTTTCTTTAGCAAACTAGTGTCGTCTTGATTCAGATCAACATCAAAAGTCTGATGATAGTCGATAAAACAATTTGAACAAAAATAGAGGAAAAACTGATAATCAGGAACGTCTGGGCCCTGTTTAATAAAAGTGATGAAAAAAAGAACTTGTCAGTTCCTGGTTTAAGACGACGTTTTGCAACTAATGTAGTTGTTTCTTTGGGCCTAAACCAAAAATGAATTAATTACACAATTAATACATCTTGGAAGACCCAACAACTAAATCTTTGTTATAGATATAGATGTACATGCTAAACTACAGACTAAATTAATTTCAAAAATGTTGAAGAAGTAACAAAAAAACCACAAAATCTCAAAAATCCCAAAAAAGATAAGTGAACAAACAAAAAAGTTACTAGACAAAATGTGAGTTAGGAAACCCAGCAATAACAAAAATCTAATAGATTAGCAAAATCCAAAATCATATCAGAAACCATTAAAAACAACAAAGGATCTAAGATTTTCAAAAAAAAAATTAGTATTGGATAAAGAGAAATGGTGTTACTAGTCCCATAAATGCTTAAAGAAGGGGCCAAAACTAAGAAATAAATTAAAACCACTTTTTAATAAATGTCTAAAACAAGGACAAATACTAAAATCCTGAAAGCAGAAGTCATTATCATCCACAAAAAAGAGGATATCAAAAACCTTGACAACTATGGACCTTTCAGTCTCCTTTCACAGATGTATAAACTGTTCAAAGACTACTTCCCAACAAATTGACGAATAAGTTAGACATGCAACAACTTCGCGAACAGGCTGGTTTCAGAGCAGGTTACAGCACTCTCTAAACGCCTGTAAAGTGGACAGCAGATACCCTAAAATAATTGAAAATATCTACTCAGAAGCAACAATGCAACTAAATCTATGAGAATAGACTAACGACATCCCAATAGAAAGAGGAGTAAAACAGAGCGACACTATATTATCTAAATAGAGTAATAAAAGCATTAACATAGATGTAGAACGCATTCTTTATCTAAGTTTTGCGGATGACATTGTACGTATCAGTAGCGATCCTCAAGAACTACAAGATGTGATCCTAGAATGGAAATAAAGCATTATTCCAGACTGGTTAATATCATGATGAATAATACCAAAACAAAAATCATGATCAATTTACAAGCAAACATCAATATACAATTAAAAAAACAACAAATAGAAGAAGTCATCAGTTATATATATATATATACTTAGGACAGAAAATGATAACCTATAAAGACCACATGAATGGGCAGCCTTCGGGAAGCTGAAACAAACATTCACATCAAGAATACCAAAGAAAGAAAATTATACAACCAATGTATACTCTGGGTCCTAACATATGCAGAGAAAACAAAATTGCTACAAGGCAAAGAGCTCATGAAAGGCTGGTATTAGGCATCAAACTCACAGACCAAAAGCAGAACACCTAGATAAGGAAGCAGACATGACTAACAGACGTCATTGCGAGAGTGACGGAATTGAAATGGAGATGGGTCGGACACGTAGCGCAAAGATTGGACAACAGGTGGACGAGAAGAATCCTAAAATGGAAACCCAGAGAAGGGTAGAGAAATTGAGGCAGACCGAATACGCGGTAGAGGGATGATTTAAAAAGATGAGGAGGTCCCCTTTGAATGAGGGAAGCGAATCACAGAGAGACAAAGAACGAAATGGGACAAGTCTACATCCAACAGTGGAGAGAAAATAGGCGAATCGGGATCGTGACTGCTAAACCTACGAAATTGTTTAAAAAAAAAGTTTCTGCAACTAATTAAATTACCAAAATTTTTACTCGATTGCCTGGAATAATATTATGCGCATAATAAGTGAGTGAAGCAAATATAAGGTCAAAGGGTTACCCAAGAATTACCTATTTTGAGTGATTTATGCACCAATTTTAACTAAAAGAAATCTAGTACAGTCGCACCTCTTACATAAATCATTTCTTATAAGTGAACTATAGGAAGTACTAAAACGTGTAAGACCTCTTCCTGTCTGTAGTATACATAATGTTGTATCATATGTCGAAAAATGTAGTTGTTTTAATCTCTAAGCACATATATCCGTCTGTATTTAGGAAATTTAAAAAAAATGATCAAAAACAGGTTAAAGTGGTGGATGGAAGACAATAATTATTTGACATAATAGCATTTTAGTTTTTGGTGCAAAAATGGTATTTTTCGTATAAAATTCGTATATAAAATTTTAGAAATGTTGCATAAGAAAGTTTTGTTAAAGCAATGTGTGTTGCCTAACATTTTAAGCTTGTTACGTTATTTTTTTGCGCCAAGTTGCAGCTGTCGGTTATGCGTGATCGTATGAACCGAACTACGCCATTCGGAAATGCTACTAATTTTTTGTCCCTTTCTTTCATAAAACACATCCTAAGTAGCACCAAATATTTCAATAACATTATATGAATTTAATCTACTTCTTGTCTGTTGGAAATCTGTGTTAAATATTTCTACGTGCAGATTTATATTTAACAAATATTTGGTATCCGTTGTTTATAATATTTACACGAATTGTGAATTAAATGTTTATGTATAATTATTTAAAAATATTTAATCCACAGCATTTAGGAAATATACATTGTATAGAAAAGTTTGGTGAATAAAAAGTTGAATATCGTCAAGGAGCACATCCGCTAACATTAAATTTTATTTACCATCTCCACTTCCGGTGTCGGTTCTTATTGAATATTTTAATGTTGCTACCTACTACACCCACCGGAAGTGAGGATTGTGAATGAAATTTATTGCTAACGGATGTCCTTCTTGAAGATATTCAACTTTTTATTCAACAAATTTCTCTATACAATGTGTATTTTTTGAGATATTCATTATTCCAGGTTGACCATGTATGAGATATACCTATAGACGGTTACAAGCACGGTTTGTTGCCTACATTAAGATCTCAAAATATTTTTCCAATTTTTTTCTATCGTTTTTAGAAACGTTCTAGAGGGCGTCGGATGAAAAGTGAATTTTTGTTCATATTAAGAATCACCATAATATTAGTCTTTGGTATTTTCATCAAAGCAGGCGTAATAATAAAAGCGTTTGTCATAGTTTGTAGCCGGGGGCTAAGAAATCTTTTTTGCATATCCTCTTAGTTCATAAAGAAATGACATGAATGTATAAAACTAAATTGTGTTTTGTAACTATTTTGTATGTTACCATCGGTCAGTATGTATACGATTCCTAATGTGGGTGTTTTTGTTTGTGTGAAATAAATCGAATGGGGTCAAGTATAAGTGCAGGAGCAGGACAAATAACAAGTAAAAGTGCGGAAGCAGGACAAACAGAAATGTAAGTACGTTTTGTTTTCAATTTTTATGTAATAGGTAATTATTCAAAATTTTACATCATAAGTGTATCAAATGGTACCACTTAGTTAGCGTTTTTTTTCTCTTTCTTTTTCCAAACCTATTCTTTTTCTTTGGTGTGTTAACTACTGGGCCGCTTTATTTTCATGTTTTTGGCATAGGGAGTACATTTGTTTACAGTAACAAAAAGCCTTGAAGACTTTTTTACAGGTCGTGATTGTGAGCCAATTATAAGTTTTACTAAATAAACTAAATTATTTCTTAATAAACGAGAATTAGACAGACCCTAGAGACCATTATCCAAAGCATACTGCAAAATTTAATTTAATGTAATAACTCAATTTAATACTTTATGCATTTATTATACCTATATCACACACTTTTAAGTGGCGACAAAAAAAAAGGTTTCGGCGTCCCTGTTTTTATCAAACAGATGTAATCACAACAACCAACCAATAATAGATATCCTGTTCTTAAATATTGAATTATTTTGTATTAGGTTTGTTTGTACAATTAAATTTTAAATTAAATTTAATTTGGTTTCTATTTTCTAATTCTCGAAGGCAAAATTTATGTTCATATTAAAATATAGTTTTGAATATAATAAAAATACATCAGCTTTGACAAGGACTCAACTCAGTCCTGGTAATTTTAATATTTAGAATGTTTTGTGTGGGCCTTATACTTAAAAAAATTAATACATTTTACTTGCAGGATCATAATTTAATATATATTTTGTAGTTTCTAGTGTTTATATTTTATGCTGCAATACTTATGAATTAATAATATTATTATATTATTTAGAATGCTGCATAAATATCATTTTTAAATGTTTAGAAAATATTATAAGAAAACTTAATTCGAATATTTTAAATACATATATTTATTTAAAATATAATATTATTATTTACTTAAATATTTTTTATAAGGCAATTTAAAAAATTTAATAAATGTTTGCTTGTAATATCTACGTAAGATTTATTTCAAATATTTTGTATATGTTTACCTAAAAGTATTATCCTAAGATATTTCTTAATATATAAAAGTGTTACAACTAAATGTTTTATTAATATTATTTACTAATATTTTGTGTTGCTTGGAATGGTTGAATGCTGATTCAATCCACGATTTAAGCACTCATTGACTATAAGTGCCGGATAATTTGCGCCCGTTCCCCTTCACTATAGTCGGTAAAATTTATCTTTTTCAGTTTCGGCTTAGCGCTTTATTTTACTAAGACATGGAATTAAGTTTCCTATTCTTTCTAACATGTGCAATTTGGAAGAAATAAAGTAGGAACGTAAATTTGTCACATGCATTAAGAACTACACTATACGTTTAAAGTATTCGTCATAACAATCATCAAGTTAGAAAGAAATAGAAACACCCAAACACGTAAGTTTTCTTGCACGCACCTCAAGCCATAAATGACAACAGTTTATAGGTATTCCAAAAGTAATCAACAATTTTTAAAGAATTGTTATCGTAATATTATGATTTTATCTTTTTTATCTATTTATATTCTCAAGTAAGCAAATAATGTTTAGGAATTAGCGAAATAAAAAAATAAAATATGTTTCATTTAGACAGTTTATATTCTTTGTAGAATTAAATTCTTTCCACATATTCAGTACACTTTTTTCACAATATCCATCACGTTCAATGTGTTTATCGTAGTATGATTTGCAAATGCTCCAAATGTTTTCGATCACGTTGAATTGGTAGTGATATGGTGGAAGTCTAAGAATGTAATGTCCGTGTTTTTTTAATAATTTCAATTTGTAAATCAGAATTTTTCCACGCTCCGGTTGGCGATTTCTCTATAAGGTGCGAATGGTATGAAGCTTTATTCATTATTATTAAAGAAGGCACCTGCAAATTTGGTAGAAGCTGATCGATTAACCACTTTTTGAATAGATCGGCGTCTATGTTATCATGGTAATCGCTAGATTTGGATTTAGCGTGAAATATTAAACTGCAGTTTTCCACAAATCCGTTTAAAGCTGCCTGCATGTAAAATTATGTATCTTTTGCCTGTTGACGACTGATCAGGGTTTTTTACTGAATTTATATTATCGTCTTGCCACGACCGTTTTGGGGATCCTCTCGGAAATACCCATGTTTTATCTAGAAATACCACTGGCAGACGAGAAGCCGATTCCATGTTTTTTAGATACTCTCTTAAAAAAACACGCGCAATGCGGCTATATGGGTTTTTTTTGCAAAGTGCTCTTCGGTTGCAGTATTTTCTATATTTAAATCGTATGTTGTTTAAGATTTTGCTGGTAGTAGATCAAGATGCAGTTAATAATTTCTTTTCTTCTAGGATATCTTGCAGTATACTTAAAGTTACATATTTTTTGGCAGCATAAATATTATAAATGATATCCCTGATTGTACACTGTAAACCCTCCGGTATGTCGCTGTTCGGTTTTTTTTTTCAAGATCTCTTTGTTTCTTCTCTCTTCCCCTTTATTATCAGTCTTAACGTTGGAAGACTAATTTTTAGTGCTTCTGATGTTCGTTCTATTGCATCCTCAACATTATGTAGGGGACCAAAATTGTCTTTTTCCCTTAGAAAATATTGATAGACATCAAGTTCGTCGCACTTTTTGTTTAAACATTTTCCAGGCATTTATTTAATGTACACACAGTTCGACGGCCTGGACGGACTAATGTAAATATTCTTGCACCCTGAGAATAAACCTATAAGTACTTCAACAGTATTTTTCCAGTAAAAGGATTAACTTTAATGGTTACTCATTAAGAGGATTTCAAATATCCGCACTAAGTACCTGCATATATTTTAAAAATAATGTTGGGAACTTGTTATTAATGTGTTTGTATTTAGTTTTTAAATAGGTCTTTTGCTATGTTATCTAAAATAGTTTGTGGTACGTAATTTTCTTTTCTTTCTATAATTTCGTATACATTATTAGTTTTGTTAAGAAATAACTACATTAAAACGTATAAAACCGTTTCATTCTTACTTCGTTTGTTCAAAAATTTTAATGAATACATTAATGCATTATGTGCCCATAATAACAATTATGAGAATAATTCCCTAAAAATGTTTACTATTTCTGGAACACCTTTAATCCGTTTATACTTTGAGGTTGGTACAAGCAACGTACGTGTTTGGGTTAAATTAACAACAAAAGATTTTGTAATTTAAGTCCACAAAGAATATAAAATGTCATAAATGAAACATATTTTATTTTTTTATTTCGCTAATTCCTAACAATTATTTACTTACTTGAGAATATAAATAGATAAAAAAAGATAAAATCATAATATTACGATAACAATTCTTTAAAAAATGTTGATTACTTCTGGAATACCTATAAACTGTTGTCATTTATGGTTTGAGGTTGATGCAAGAAAACTTACGTGTTTGGGTGTTTCTATTTCTTTCTAACTCGATGATTGTTAAGACGAATACTTTAAACGTATAGTGTAGTTCTTAATACATGTGACAAATTTACGTTCCTACTTTATTTCTTGCAAATCGTACATGTTAGAAAGAATAGAAAACTTGATTCCATGTCTTAGTAAAATAAAGCGCTAAGCCGAAACTGAAAAAAATAAATTTTACCGACTATAACAATAAAAAAATAACGTAACAAACTTAAAAAGTTAGGCAACACACATTGGTTTAACAGAAAAATTAACACCAAGAGTAAAAACACTATAGCTTTGAATGTTTAATTTATAAGATCTGAACTCTAAACAGCAGTTACTTAACATAAGAGAAAAGCAAACGTGTCTTTTATAACAAGCACCTATCTAATAAATTACTCAGCCTTTCCACATTTATTCTATAGCGTAACTTTTGTTCTTGTGGTTCTTCGTTTACCATGTGGTTTATCCAAAGCTCTCTTTGTTGAATGTTTACACTGGTAAATGATCATTGCCGAGGCAATGGTTCCATGGTTGTTATTGTTCTAAACACTTAAAATGCAAATAGCTACTCTAAATGTCTTTCTCTTATTTGAATTTTATAAAAAAACTTATAAAATTCAAATAAGAGAATTAAAATTTGAACACATGTAACGCTAAGTTTATTTTATTTTAGCCTGTCAAGTTTTGAAATAAAATAAAATCATGACTTTGCCTGCTTAATTTTTAATAAAAATTAACTACTTTAGTATTTCAATATTAAATAAAAATCATCTCAAAAACTTAAAATTAAATTTCTGTGAGCCTTTCAATGCTCTTAATAAAAAAACATATGATGGGGACTTTACTGTATAATAATTTATATAATTAGTCGTAAATTAAATATTGCAGAAATGTACCTACAGTAAAAATTAATTTTATCGATAGGTCGTAAATTCAATAGTTACAAAACCTATTCAGAACTCTCATATACTGAACTCCCGGATTTATCATCTTATTATTTCTGCAATATGTATTTTAGGAATAGGAGTAGATATAATACTTTTCAGGTGATTTCAGTATTCCTTTAGATAAAATCAATCAAAACTTTATACTAGCAAATTTTTTGAGTAAATGCAAAAGAGGTGCATTAACATATATACCGATGCAGATGCAGAGCAAAATTTGGAATTATAATGCAATCACACTATTTTCTATATAAATATTACTATAAAAAAATCTAAGTCTAAAGCAAAAATTATGGTGAAATTATTTATTATTCCCTGGAAAAGGAAAACATTGTTATTCAAGATAGCCGAAATTCATTATAAACTTCCAGTTTAATTTAACCCAAAGTACACAAAATAAGAGACCTGTGCACTAAAAATAACGTAACAAATTTTATTTGTAATCGATTAGGTTGCAGATGTTCTTTCAGTACTTCAACGTATACTCAAAGATTGAGCTGAAACCTATATGTTAAAAAATGCGCATATGTAACAATGTCGGTAAATCTCTTTAGAATTTATATTTTACGCGACTTTAAATACGTTTGTTTTTTATAGGCTCTATGAAGTTATCATGCTGTTGGAAATATAAGACCAACGAAATGCTTCCACCTGAGCAGCGACTAAATTTGTTTCTCATTTAATGAAATAACAACGCAGTAGTAGTTAATTAAAATTTGTGGAGGTTTCTACACTTAAAAAATAATATAATAAGGCTTAACATACTTTAGAAATTAATTATTTGAAGAAATAGAAAAACAGAAGTTTCCGAATTTATAAGAAAGCGTTTGTTTAATTTTTGGAAAATAAATTCGTTTTTTAGTTCTTATTGTTGAAAAATTGAACATCAAAATCTAGAGAATTTACTACACGTGAGTTAACGTAGAACAAAAGCTTAGTTTGTAGAATATTCAGCTAAAGTTTTAGTACAACTAATACTTAATTTGTACTAAAGTAGAATATACAATTTGTTAAAACTGCAAATATTTGCACATTTCGCAGTTGTAAAAACATTTACTGTATACTGAGTACTCTAAAATTTCGAGCTTTAATTTTAACAGAATATAAATAACATTAATTATCACTATTTTAGAAACAACATTTCAATACAAATTTAAAAATAAAAAAAACTATTGATTATTAAATTTTCTCACAAATATTTTTGAGCTACTCAATAAATACTGTGATAGGTGTTTAAAACAGCTATATTTTATGTATGGGAGTTTCAGATCATAGTTTCAACTCAAAATAACAATATAATTACAAATTATTTGACAAACGAAAAATACAAATAGTAAAAATGGTTTGTAACAAAAAGTTTTTTTTTTAATGTTTGGATTTGGAGTTCATTAAATTTTAAAAAAAACCAGTTGGGAATGCGCAAGCTTGCATTGCCGGGATGAACAAAAGAACTGCTTATTTAGCTTAAAAATTTATAAAATTTTTTTAAAATTTTTGTCGGGAGCCGATTTGACCACTTTGCCGATGAGATAGACAAAAAATGAAAATTTTCAAAAATGTCAACAGGAAAAAAGCTACGGACATCCAGATAGACAGACTTTGTGAATTCATAAGATGAACTTTTGTTCATCGAATATTATGGAGACAAAATATTTGTTTGATGGTTGATTATTAAATTTGGATTTGTTGTTTTAATGTATAATATGATTTCATAATATAAATAACATAACCATCAATCTGATCAATCAAGGGTACACTTGAAATTAAAACAGTATAAAATTGTATAAAAGATTAGTACTAATCGAGTTGAATGGTTAACGTATAGAGAACGAGCATTTTTACAATATATTGGTTTAAACGTGAGGCAATAGTTGATGTATCAATTAAATTTTTTTCCAAAAAATCAGTTTTGATGAAACGCTTGACAGACGCAAAATTCATACGTATCTATCCTACAGATCAAGTAGTAATTACAGTATTTCGGCCAAAATTAGAATGACAATCCAAAATCAAAATTTAGTAACTACAAAGTACTATATATTGTCATATTTAGATTGAGGGTTTCTTCAAAATAAATGTTGAGAATGTTACACAAACTTGTACCCTGACAAACAATTTTTCATACTTTCTATTTGAAGATGGGAAGCATTGAAGCCATGATCGTTTTTGTTTTTATTTTTTTAAATTAAAAAATAATATATTTGTTAAGGACTGGGTGTACTTTTTGACATGATAAAATAAAAAATTGAATTAATTAAAAATTTTAATCATAATCCGGTAATAAATGTACCGTTTCCGCTACTGCCGCACTTGTCACCCATAGTGTGCAGGAGCACCGTCTAATAGCAATTTCTTTCTTCACGTAAATTTAATGGACTGTCTTCAACAACTACAGAAACAATGTTTTCCAAAAAATTGTGAAACAAATTAGCATTTAAGCTAGAAGGAAGAAAATGTGGTCCACATAGATTGTTACTTATAACGCCAATCAACACATTTGCACTAAACTCGTGCCGAAATGAAGATTGCCTAATACACCTAGGATTTTCGTGATCCCATACATAAAGATTATGATAGTTCACGACTCCAGCTCTTGTAAAATTAGACTAATCTATCCACAGCACATTGCGCAGAAAATGTAGATTTATTTCGACAGACTCCACAACCCATGAAATTTTTGACGTTTACGCTGGGATCTGTTTTGTTTTCTACGGCAAGCTGCTATTTAACATTTTTCCAACGTCAATGTCCAGAATATTGTGGAATATCTCAAAAACTAAGCGGCATATCAAAAAGCTCAAGAACATTTTAAATCACCATAATTTAATTCGTTAAAAAACTTTAAAGTCATACACTATAAATCCGCTTTTGCCATTGATTGACATGGGTTTTTTAAAAATTGAACATAGAGATACAATCAAGCACTTTACTGAGCAGGCCACGTCTGAACTATGTTAATAATTAAATATATTAAACTCTTGTTTTATTTAACACAAATTTGGTACCATTTATTCGAAAGAAAATAAAATTGTAATTATTTATTCAAGTACATAATATACCAATCGTTATAATAATAACACAGATGTAATCCATAATTTTAATGTATTTAATTATTGCTCGCTCATTAAAATACATGATCATATTCCTATAGTATTTAATTTAAAATAATCTATCTGAATCAATAGTAAAATAACAACGACAACGCAATATTAAATTTGTTAGTGAATGCGGTTATAAATAGTGCTCAAGACAAGCAACCAGAATTGTAGTGCATAACGCTGGAAAAAATATTCAGATCTCGACGCATCACATCGCAGCGGCCAAAATACGATTTGGTCCTTTCATCAAACCAACAGCCGGGCATACTTCTTCGGATTAGTGACATAATAAGAAACCCCCCGGAAACAAATAAATGCAACAGACTAAACTAACAGTGATTAATCGACTGTCAAATTCTAAAGAACTACAAATGAACAAGCTTCTTAATAGTTTGCTAAGTGCTAAGAAGAAACCATGTGTATTTCTTAGTAAAATGCGAAATCTTGCTCCTTCAAATGTCATCGACAACATTCACTGGAGTTGGATGCAGCACATGTCCTCAATCGTAAAATGTTTGTTATCAGAGACAGAGAAGATGGGCTTTAACAAAATGACAGAAATCGCCAATTGAATACTTCGGTTGCCGAAACGTCGACGCTTATGAAATAAACCTGTTCGTTTGTTATATTATCTTTCCTAAGGAAGGCCTTCTTGGAGAAGAACCTCTATCAACTACAATTTAAATAATATAAGTGATCATAATAAATCACATACTTGAAAACGTTTACAGTTTGGTCATGACCACAAAATATAACAAAAATCCTTTGTCAAGATTCCACACAAACGACGATATCTTGGTGAAAATTCAACTTTTGGAGAACAACCTTGAAAATTAACTACTTTAATTAAAAACAGTTCTACTCATTTTAATCAATAGCGAAAAAAAAGGTTCACATTATAGACATCACAGAATAACAATTTATGTTTGTTACATAATCGATTTGGTTATAAAATGCGCAAATGTATCCCCCTTTGCTCAGACAGGGTGTATGAGGTAACGTTAACATTCATATGGTAAAATATTTACTAAACTTACGTCTTGAGTATACCACTTTTGTACAGACTTCTTCATTGTTGCATCAATAAATTTATTAACAGGTAGCGCCCACATGCTAACATAATTCTTGTATTTTTTAATAATTTTCTTATCGCAAATAAATTATCCCAAACTAAAACGAAGTCGAAGCTAAATGCATTACAATAATATCAATATTAAAAATAAGCAATGTATAATTAATAATAATGGATTAAACAGAAAAAAAACAAATATAACCAATTGTATCAAAACTGTGTATTTAATTTGATAATTACATACACAATACGAAATACAGAAAAATACAAAACTAACATGTACAAAACTTTGACAATTATTACCGTTATAAAAACATAGCAATAGTAAGCGTACAATTATAAAATTCAAGTATAGAATAAAAAACACGCTTGTTTAGTATTTAGTACATTTTGAAATTTAAAAGTTGCAGCTCGTGTAATTCGAGTGGAAGTTTGTTAAATAGTTGTGAAGCTGTAGTCTAGTAAACACTATAATAAAATGGTGATTATTTCTTGTTGAATGTCAATGTTGCATTAAGTGTGTAATGTAATCTTTATTATTGTGTGCATCTAGATGAGGCACTCGAATATATAAAGCAATAGAAAAATTAAATTGTTTATTATTTTTTGAAGAATTCAGGCAATCAGATCGGTAATTAAGTCCACACAGTACACGAACTATGCTTTTCTTTGCAAACTTAAAAATTTTGTTACATTGTGAAACATGTCCCCAAATAGTAATGCCATACTGCATATGTGATTGAGACAAAGCGTAGTAGCAAGTACTTAGAGATTTTTTTCAATAACGTTTCTTAAATTACGAAGAACAATAATTTAAAATGAAATTTTTTAGCTAATATGAGTATATGATAAATTTTTTTTATTTGTAAATTGTATGGGATGTATTTGAACACGTATAATTACGTTGGCAAGAATAACTACCCTGGGCTTTTAATGTCATTTTCACTACCTCACCTTCTTCATTGAAAGCTTCGTATTTGAGAAAACCACCATTAATAATATGTCCTTTGCTGATATCTAAAAACAAGATAAGTGAATGTTCTTGTTTATCAAAACCTTTAGTAATAGCTTTTGATAATTTCATTACAGTGTCAGTTGTACGTTTACTTTTTCTAAAACCAAATTACCAAAGTGTAAGTGAAAAGTCATTGACTATATATTGCACTAAAGTTCAATAAATAATTCCATCTGTTTCATTGCGGTATTAAAAGGAATGTAAATTACACACAATATGACATTTACGTATGATTAAGTCTGCTCTGTACTATATTTATCGTTGACCAACACTTAAGACTAATTTTATTACAATAATGACAATTAGTTTTAGCTGTTTAAACATTGCCTTCTTCAAATTTGTAACTGCAAGAAATAATAGAAAATTGTAGTAAATACATTACCCCCTACATTACCACGTGGAAGCTCTATATACAGGATTGTTCAATTTGTTCTCAAGTGATTAATAGTGTTTTTGCCCGATTGGTCGTTTTCTTTCACTTACAAGATTTGCTCTCAGGGCGGTAAGTTCAATTTACCAACCATGGGGAATTATGCAACATCTTTCTTATATTCAAGCTTTATTAACCCAAATTATTAATAGAAATGAATAAAAATTAATAGAACAATTTCGCACCATAATTATTAACAATGATTAGTAACTAATTTTTTTCAAGTTTGGTTTGAACAAAATTACTTGTTTCAGATATAGTTGCACCGTTATTAAACACTAAAGTATTAGTCACTGAATTTTTTGGCATACAACTTGGACCTTCAGGTGCTTGGTGCTGTACGAAATCAACATTGCATTTCCGTTATGCAAAATTTTATTTGCAAATTTGTCACCTGTTTTGGTGAAAAATTGTTTTTTTGTACGCGCAAATAATTCTGGTTCGTAAAAGCTCTTTTCAAGTGGAATATAATATAGTTTCAAATTATTTCGTTACATTGCAATGCTCTTGTGTTTCATGCTCATGTTTGTCGGAATATTGTTTTTAGTCATTTGATATTTTTAATTCAGTTGATGTAGAGAATAGCTTATCGTCACGTTTAGGCAATTAGGGTTTTGATGAACCGCTTATTTCAATAGTTTTTACACTTGAATTCTTCAAATTTAAACATTGCATGTCGCATTTGGTTTTGCTATCTCAAAGGTTTCTTTGTTTGTTCCCTGAAAAACAGTTCGGTGGCAGCCGCCTTTATCAATTAAGTAGATATTTGTTTTGACTAAATGAATAACACACGGATTGTACCCACGTTCAAAAATTCTGAGTAGTCGGTTTTGTTTGTTATTTCTGAGAAGATGTTAGCGCAATAATTTTTTGTAACATTCATTGTGTAGAAAATGATAAAAAGGGAAACTCTCTTATCTTATGTTTGTTAATAGTTTTTAAGTTTAGTTTTTAAGCAGACTCTCGACAAGTGACATGTAGTTATATGACATGTACCGAATAGTGCGAATTTATGTTGTTTTTAAACAAAATTAAAACAACCGCCTAAGTACCGTAAGTGCCAAAAGTGTAAGTTTAATCACGTGCAAAATTTTTGAGGGCGCAAGTGAAAAGTTAAGATAAGTGTGTATCCACAAAAAAGACCTCTCGTCTCGCGACCGTGCAAGAGAATATCGTTCGATTAAGTCTGTAATTGAAATAACCGTCCTGCGGATGATGGACTATCTCTTAAGTACGAGAGTTTTTGATACTAGAAAAATGCAATACCGTAGAATGCATTAGTTACGAGATATTCGGATTAATACAAGTGGTTCCGAGTGGATTATTCTTCGACTAATGAAAATTATTAAAGAAACTCTCCACTGTAAATACTCTGCTTAGTTACTCCAGAAAACTCCCTCGCCGTTGAGCTAGTTTGAGCATTCGTTGTGCTGCGTACTTGATCTTCAAGTTTCGTGGTGTAACAACTTCTATTTAGTTTTCAAGTGATTCCTAGATCTAAGTTTCGGCGACAGTAGACGATTTCCAGCTCCCATGTCTTTTCAAGTCAGCACATCTACTCTCTTGTTTGCCAATAATGTAGAGGACGTCTGCCTAAACAAATGTCCTGGATTTTCTTTTTTCAGATAAGTAGCAATTTGAAACGGGATACTTCCGATAGTTTCTTTACCAACAGTTTGTGTGAAACATGCAAACGAGCAAATTTTCTAAATATTTCCACAAAAAGTATCTCCTTGTTTCGATAGTTGATTACCGTTCAAAACCTCGTACCTCAGTTTTAACTTCTCAAGAATTATTAAAGTGCTTCTAATGGCATAAAATTTCAAATTTTTTTTTCTGTTTACTCAACTCCATAACGACCGAAGTGTATAGCCAACTTGACAAAATTAACAGATGCCCCTCCCAGGCTCCATCCACATGAGTGGGGAAAAGTGTTTTTTATTAGACGTCGTTTGGCCCGGGGGAATGCCCAAGAAATCTAGCTATCACAACTTAAAGTCAAACACACGACCATGGTGTGTATAGAAGAAGAACGCCAGGAGAATTAACTCAATTATTTTTTGAAAAAAAATTGTTATGCATATTTGAAACCGTCTTGGTCAGCCCGTCATTTTAAGGTATCACTTGATAGATAGTCGTATTTAAAAAACAGGTGCTCCTCAGGCCCCAACCACATGAGTGGGGAAAAGTGTTTTTTCATTAGACGTCGTTCGGCCCGGGGGCATGCTCAAGAAATCTAGCAATCACAACTTGAAGTCAAGCACACCCCTATGGTGTGTATATAAAGAGAACACCAGGAGAATTAACTCAATTACTAATATAGATTCGTTAATTGTTTTGAGCAGTGTTTTATGCTATTTTTTTGTTGTTACAGCAATTATCGCCCAAACAAATCAGCAGTTTTTGAGTAATCTGCCTTTACAAGAGCAAGAGCAAGAGAACAGTTTTGGGTTCCTGCTCAACGAGTTATCTTTCATTATTTAAAAATTGACAAAGAGTTAGTTAAAAATGTCAAAACAGAACAAAAATCAGTTTAATCTAAAACTTAAGTCAATTACTTAATAAGTCGTTATAGTTACGGTTTATTTATTTATTCATTCGTATGGTACATTTATTTTTAGTATTGTATTGTGATGTAAGTGTTATGTATGGTGTCCCAAAGATTAGTTTAAATCTGTATATTGTGATAACGAAACCGTGAGCAATTGTGGATTGGTTCTTCTTGGCAAAACATTTGCTTCCAGGTTTAGGAAAACCACTAAAACCTAAACATGCCAACACCCCTCAACATTAATTTGTAGAATATTTATTGTGTGCCCTATATTAGTGTGAGATTGTGTTTTGTAAAATTTATTTCTAATTGTCCGGAAAAGTCTTGATGACCAGGTCCGGAAACCAAAGTGGTGATTCTCGGGAACAATGTGTTTTGGTTGTTGACCATGGAATACTGTAAAGTATTGCGCAGGTTACGTAAATGAGTAGACACCCAGTTGTGCACTCAAAGATAAAATGATTTCGTAACTGTTGGTTATTGCAGCATCGGCACTGCCGGTATAAGAGAACAGCGTACACCGCAAATTGTTTAAAATATTGCTTCAGCTTAACAATGTTATCTAATGTATTATACTTCTTGTGATACAAATATATTACTATTTTATGAGAAAATACAGTTAAATAAAACGTATGTTTCCGTAAATTCGACCAATCATTTACATGAACAAAACTTACGTCGTTGGAATTAATACAGTTTTAAAAAACTTGGGCCGACAAAACAAGAAATGGTTTATTTAGAAACAATTGATTATGTTGGATGCAGAGGGGAAAGTCATGGTTTTGTGGAGACCGCATTATTGATTTTTAAATTTTGAACCAAATCTGAAGATTATCATCATGAGATAAATATCAATAATTATGAAAAATAGCTCACCGAAAAGCTGATACCATATCAAGTTTTCCAAATAAACGGCGTTAATGATCGACCACGCGTCATACCATAACGTGCAAAAAAATTCAGCGCCCAATTCAAATAGCAGAAGACAAGTAATGATTGACTGATTAACGGAAAACAATATTCACGCATTATCTGATTTGACTAAGGCTGAACTTTGTGTTAATAAAAAACAACAAAAACAAGAATAAAAAATTCAAGATAAACACAAAAATGCAGGCTGCTGGTTGTACTATCTTAAGATTGCATTCTTATTACCGCGAACTTAATCCAATAGAGATGATTTTGTAGCATCCCACAATGTACTTTTTATGTTAGAAGATGCGATAAAGTTAGCAGAAGAAAAATTTGTTTCAATTACGCTAGAAGATTGGAACATGGTGTGCGCTCACGTCAAGAAAGTAGAAGAAAAATACATAAAGCGCTGTATATTCTCTATACAGGGTGTTTTATTAATTAGTACAGAAAATGAAACTGGAGATTCCTTGCAAAATTTAAAGGGGTTTAACATAAAAAAAAATTCCTTAAAGCCTCCCCTGAAGAGTTACAGCCCCTTAAAGATGTGTAAAAATTCACATTAATCGATTTTTTTCTGAAATGACTTGAAATAAAAAAAGAAATCTAAACATTCAAATACTACTACCAAGAAGCCTCCATAATTTCATAATTTTATTCACCCTTTGTTCTTTGCAAGGGGTGAGTCTTACTACCCCTTAGAGTTTTTACCAGAACTTTTTAACTAATTTTTTTTCAATTTTAAAATTCAAATTTTGGAGGGCCAATTCAATTAAAAACTTTTTTGTCTCTTAAAAATTTCACGTAAACTCAATACTTTTCACCAAAAAAATAAATTAAGCGAACTTGCAGAATTTTTAATTAATAAGTTGCGTATGCAAGTTTGACATAAATAACAATATTATTATAAACTATCATTTTTAATTTAAATTAACAATATTATTTCAGAGAGTGTTCAAAATGGGCACCATTTTCTTGAATACAGGCTCTTATTCTTTTGAACAAATTTCCGTTAACGCTACCTAGCATTGCTACAGATTGTCTAACACTCTAACTCTTCAGGGAGGCTTTAAGGAAATTTTTTTTATGTTAAACCCCCTTTAAATTTTGCAAGGAATCTCCAGTTTCATTTTCTGTACTGATTAATGAAACACCCTGTATAACTCACAGCCCTTAAAAAACATATCATCATTTGTTATGATAAATATTCTTAAAGATTTATTTTTGTGTCTTGCAAGGTGACTATTATAAACTTACTATTGTTTTTAATATTATCAAGAGACAATTTTACTTAGCGTCTACAGGCGCCATATATTCCGAATAATAACATTATTTTTTCCAATAAGAAATCGTCTGTGTTTTCATGAAGAAGTTTGTGATTTGTTTGATTGTTAACACCTTTGCTTTCTTTAGTTTGTAAAATTCTAATTATCTCTTCAAAAACGTAAATATTTTTCCATACCTATAAAAAATTATTCCTACAATAAATTTGATGACAAATGTCAATATTTCACGAAGCTTATAACAGGTTTTTAGCATTGAGATTTTTGTTCATAAAGAATTTGGAGTAAATTTTTTTGATAACATAATTCATCATATTCTTTTTCGTACCTATTTTTTGTTTTCGTAGGCAATAAATTTTCACTCACTGCAGCCGCTTTATTGATAAGTTCTTGATAACATTCAGGGAAAACGTTTTCACCATTTCACATTGCACTTTTTTGTTTGTTTATTGTTGTCAACACAAACAGTTGCTACATACCCACTATTAAATCATTCAAAATATTAGTTGATCCAAATGTATTTTTATAATCTAAAGCCGAATTAAATATGAAAATAATTTAAAAGAATATTGTTTCAAGGATCACAAAAACTATAAAACAACATACGGCCGATATACCGTTATATACTAAATGTTGGAATTGATATTGGTGGTGATGATTTCGGGTTCAGTGGCAGTTCAGATGACGATTCTACTACTGCGTCATGATTCGGTTTGTGGTACATCTGCTTCATGTCTTGCCCGCTACTTTCCTAATTCCCATCTCATTCTCGGCCTAGCGACACTTCTTTTTCCCGTCCAAAGCCTCTACACAGTCACTTTTTTTTGTACACCAATGATCTTCCTGTTTCATAACGTAGCCCGGCCACTGTAATTTCAATCTTGCCACCTTCTCTATTGTGTCTTTTACTTTGATGTGTTTTCTGATCTATTTTATGGTCTTACGGTCTTGAAGAGTTATATCTAGTATGGATCTCTCCATTGCTCATTGACCCAGTTGTAGCATGTTGGTTTGTGTGAAGATCCTTGTTTCCGCACCGTAAGTCATATTTGAAAAAATACATTGATTTTGTAGGCTCTGGTTTTTACATGTTGCAGAATATTTGATTTAGAAATGTTTAATCAACCGAACGCAACGCATCCTAATCTTATTCTTCTTATTATCTTATTGTATTGGCTGTTTTTATTAAATCCAATGTTTTGTCCCAAGATATACTGTGCGAGTCAAAAGTCTTAAGTGAATTTGTTAAAAAACTGACAATTTTTCAGCAAAATCCTCGGACACGTCAATTTTATTTTTCAAAAAGTTCTGTTTTTTTGTTTGGCAGCAATGACGTCACCGTAATTTTTTTTAATGGTAACCCTAGTTTTTTTACTGAAAATAAAAGATTAAGTAGCCCTTTAAATAGAAATGTAAAAATTGTGACAGGTCCCATAAGACAATTTTCGAAAAAAAAATTTGTTGTTCAAAAATAAAAAAAAACGATTAGTAAGCACTTTTTGAATACTAAATTATTTATACATTTTAGAAAAGAAAACACAGATTAAATTAAGTGTTTAAACTGCCTTCTCCTCACTTTTTGACAATAACCTAATCCGACTTTGAAATTCTCGAAGTATCTTTTCATAAAGTTAACTTCTGTCATTAATTTTCTTTCTACTGCACCCATAGTCGCGAGTAATATCTAGGTTCTGGATATTTGTTGTTGAATAATCGAAGAACCTCTGCGTGCCTTCTATTATTTTCACCGCATCCTATCATTATTACGATTTCTATTCTCTGTTTTTCACTTAACTTTTTACTATCTGAAAAAAATATCAGAGCGAAAAGATAAGGAATTATTCTTTGACAAAAATAATTAATGACAGAAGTCAGGTTAGGTTATTGTCAAGAAGTGCCGTTTGAACACTTAATTTGATGTGTTTTCTTTTCTAAAATTTATAAACAATTTTGTATTCAAAAAGTGCTTGCTAACAGTTTTTTTTTAATTTTTGAACAACCAATTTCGACAAATATGTATTTAAAAATAGTTATTTATGTAGCAAGGACAAAAAAGTGCACTTTTATGTACGAGACTAAATTTGCTGGCCGAGGCGTTAGCCGAGGCAAGCAAACAGGCGAGGTTATCAAAAGCACTTTTTCCTAAGTACATATTAATTTTTTCCGTTGACCTTAAATTAATTAATTTTCTATTGATTACCGTTTACTGAAAACAAAATGTATAGTAATTTTAAACAACAATTTTACGTTTGTTCTGATTTTACTGTACCTAATGTTCACTTCACCGTTCAGTATTGTAACATTTGTGTCAAATTTATTAAAGGAAATAAAAGCTTTCCGCGTTCGAATATTGTACCGATAAAGCATTTGTTTACAACAATCACATAATTTTTATAAGACCACTTGATTATGATAGGTAATAGGTAAAACATGTACTTTTTATAATTTATTAAAATAATAAAATTACATTTAGGTAGTGTTATTTTGAAGTATATTTAAAAATGTAGTTATAGTTGGAAGCCTACCTCAAAATTAATGCATTTCTTTAATTGTTTATGATCAAAGATGTAATGAAGTTTCTCCTATTAAGCACATTAAAGTCGATTCTTACTAATTGGACATATAATAGTTATAAGACTGAGTTTGTACCGTGGTCAGACTTATAATCATTTTATATTCAATAAAAATATTGCCTGACCGTAAGAAAGTATGCAAACGTAGTTTTTTGATTCACTGCGAAAATGTTTCAAAAATGTAATAATCTTCTTTCAGCTTATTGAAAACTGTGAAATTCACCTTGTTTTTGTGTACGAATAAATCTTGAACCCAATAATGTTGATGGCTTATATGATTCTATTTTTGTTTTTCCTGCGACAGAATCAATATTCAAATGATTTTTCACAAGTAATTACTGTTCTTGTGTTTTCCATTAGCATTATTACTTATTTACATCAATCAAATACAGTAATAGAAAGGTACCCATAATTAACTCACTTCTACTGTAAGTTTTTGTATTTTATGATCGTGAAAATTTTGTATCGGAACTCCGCTTCTGTATCAAAATGTTACCTAATAAAATTGTTCAAAAGCAATCTCAATTCGTATAAATTTGTCTTACCTTATAAATGAATAACTTTAAAGAAGTTAAAGTGTTACATATTGAAAACAATGTATCGAGTATTGTGAGATTACAACTAGGCTCTTCTATATGCTTCGCACATTGTAGAAACTATAAACAATTTATTAATATCATTTCAAAGCACTTATAATCATTTACTTGTAATTTGAACAACAAATTGTTTTTGTTCAAAGTTGTGTGGGATTGAGAAATTGAGGTTATAAATGGAAGTAAACAAACAATATTCTGCAGTATCTAAAATGTTTCTGTATGTACCTAAAGTACTGTAATATCGTATGTAGTCACTAAATTCATTCTTTCTTAAAAATGGGTTTTTCATACTGGTTACTTCGACTTTATTTAATTTGACATAAAATAATAATTGACATTGACGAAAAGTGTTTGCGGACGAAAAGTATTACAGTTAAAAAAGTGTTACTTTATGATTATTCAGGGAGTACGTAAAACTCAATTTTATAATGAGGTCGACGGCTCAAAAATTTTCTTATGGGACCTGTCAAAATTTTGACATTTCTATTTAAAAGGCCAATTAATCTTTCATTTTCAGGAAAAAAAACTAGGGTTACCATTTAAAAAAAAAAATGGTGACGTGATTGTTGGAAAACAAAAAAAAAACATCGAAACAAAATTTCAACACAAAAAGATGTCTTTATGAAAAATAAAATCGACGTGTCCGAGGATTTTGTTGAAAAATTGTCCGTTTTTTTAACAAATTTACTTAATATTTTTGACTCGCACAGTATATAATCATTGACGATTTTCAAGGTTTTGCCTGCAACGTTGTATTTGTATGTCAGTTAGGTCAACATTTGATATGATCTTGGAATTTGAATGATTTATTTTTAGACCAATTCTTTGCGTGGAATATTGTATTTCATTCAGCATTTCTAGTATCTTAAGGTCTGCAAACCTTTAATGTGATAATTTCTCTCTATTGATATTAACTTCCTTATCTGACCAATCTAGGAATTTGAAGGCACCTTTTAGGGCATTAGTAAGAAGTAAAAAGGCAATAGCGGTTTGATTTTCAGATTAATTTTTTCTAGGTAAGTACAAGCCCAAACTAATTTCAGTTGCTGGCAGCTGACTATGACGTATATACTATAAAGTCAAAACCTACCCCAAATCAGTAAATATTTAGTAGATATCTACCTAATATAATTTATTGTAATTTACTCTCATTTTAAATGTCAACTATTAAATTAATTAATCCTTTATCGTTTCTGTAAACTAAATAAGGTTGATAGAAACCGTAAAAGAACATTAGATTTTCCGATTACTGTACGCAATTGCGCAAATAAACCAAACTAGAATTACTGATGCAATTTGATGTCGAGAAAGGTCGTAACCAACGTAATGCTAATTTCTACTCAAGATGGTTAAGAATATAGTAATAGTGAGCAAATGCAAATTTGTTTTAATCCTAACAATATCAGAAGTGTAAATACAACGGTCGTGACTGGTACACAAACAGGCTGGTATTTTGACATTAAAATTATTAAACTGAGTAAATATCTTATTTGCACGGTTTGATGTTTTAAAAGATATAACAATACAAAAGAAAACGATTTACTGAATTTATGTAGAGCTTATTAACAAATTGAACAATTTTTAAAATTTACCACAAGAGATCCAAACAAAACAAAACGTAATCCATATAAATCATTAGAAAATATTTCATAAAGGTTAATTAGAATATTACGAAAGCAAGTTCCACTTATTTCAAATACTTTTGTTTACCAAAAATTTAATTAATCATGTCCACACAATCGGGTTCAGTCCTTTGCGGCTTTTACATTTGGATTACTAGAATACTGTATAAAGGGAGATGCTTTAAATTTTCCTTTATATGCTACTTCATTGCTTGTTGCCTTGTCTGTGTTACTCCTGACTTGTAAATCTTAATTTAGCTCTAACGCTTTGGCGAAAGTTTATCTTGTAATGTATACAAACAACATTTATTTTAACTTTTTTTTGCCGTGAATCATAATAAAAATGTGCTAATTATTTTTATTAAGATTATGTCTGAAATATACTAAAGCATGCCATTAGATAATAAATCTCTTAAAATTACCACATTTTTAAGGTTCGCTCTAATTCAAACCAAATTTGTAATAAAGCTGATATACGAAAATTTTAATGCTCTTCTTATACATAAAGTGTTTCATAAGAAATGATAAATTAAGCTTAGAAGTGAATACTAAAGATTCAATTATTAAGTCAAAGTAATCTTTTGTAAAAATTAATTAAAAGCATAATTAAAACGGTATAATGATGCAATCAATACAAGAATTATAATTAATCTGAAGAGAAAAAAGATGCGCTTTGTTTTGTTTTAAAATAAATTTTAATTTTAAATAAATCGTAACGGTGAATATTACACTACCATATTTATAATTGCAAAACATTGTTTATTCTGTATTATTGAGTATTGTATCCATAAACCATTGTTGTAGTAACAACAAATTGTAACCAATATTTTAATAAACCTAATTTTAATCAAATGTATTTATTTATTTGGTTAGGTTTTCCTAACAAGATGTTAGGCCTTCACATCTTGTTAGGAAACTAACTACAATATTAATTTAATATTTTAGTTCAAAAGCCACGTAAGACATTATGTATAATGAAGTTTTTCACAAGATATTGCAAGTCTAATTTACACGATTGAAAATAAATTAACCTTGCAGAACAAATAATTAGGTGCTCGTGCAGCATTTTCTTTTTGTAGTTTATTTTATTATTAGCAGGTATGTAGGTTTAACCCTCCCACGTATGTAGGGTTGTTTGTATAATAGGTGTTTTAACAATATTTAATTTAAATTTTCTTATCAATTTTCTTACAAAATTCCTTATAATTGGTTTTGCACAATATCTTTTGGGCATTTTCACTTCAGCCATTTTCGCCCGGTCAATAGGTACTAACAGAGGACAGTTTTGCTGTGCAATTCGGTAATATTGTGAAATATTCTTCTCTGTACCTCTTGCAATAGGATGTTGTTTGAATGTGTTAGGCATTAAAGTATTTATTACTACCTATTGCACCTAATTTGGGGATTATGTTGGATCGGCTCGCTGTATGTCTTCCTCACGATATTTCCTGGTATGAATGGATGAGATAATGTAACAAACTTCATTGTAGGTATATTTAATTGTAGGCCTTTTTTTACAACATGTTTAATTTACATTTAATTAAGGATACTCTCAACGGCCGTTGAGTCGCACTGCTAGGTCGTCTAGGTTGGTGAGTAGGTATCAGTTATCATAACCTTGTAGGAGGGAATCGAATAGTGACCCCAGCACTCAGCAACTTGTCCCTCAGCTGATCTGATGCCAGATAAGGGGTTTGCTCGCAGTTAAAGACGTAGAGATAATCAGGGTTGTTAGAAGTGCAACGTCATACATGGGAGCTAAAATAGGGACGTAAGCAATTTTATCAGACAAGGTCAAGAAATACTGACCCAGATGTTATGGCTTTCAGAGGTAGTGGACAACAATGGAGAGTATTCTTAATTTGAATGTAGATTAGACATGTTGTAAAAAAAAGTCCTTTAATTTCTTTTCAATCGTGTAAATTAGACTTGCGATATTTTGTGAAAATCGTCATTATAAATAATATCCTACGCATAAATTAAATTAATATTCTAGGTAGTTTTCTAACAAGATGTTTTTTTCCAAAAATGGTCATTATAATAGTTGCACCTTCTGCTTTTTACATAATTTTAAAAAAATTCAATTTTAGGGTAGATTACTTAAGCATATCCTATACCCAGTTCCTATCCCTATAGAGTTATTCAATAAAAATCAAGAAATTCCTTCTCGTCAGTTTTTTCTTTGGTTTTTCAAGTAAGTAGCTATGCCATGGAAACAAAGAACAATCATAACTGTTTAATGAAAAATATGGATTCTTATTTAATTTTAAAGAACAAACTTTTATTAACGAACATTTTTTTTGTATTTAATATTATAAATCTAACAATTGACTTGGCGTGCCATGTTGAACAAAATAGTACATGTACTTTCCACAGATTGCGTAGCTGTTCTTATTTCATTGGGATCGAGAGCGTCGAAAACTCTTGTTATTCTCAGTCTCAAATCGTTTATGTTCCGAAGTGGTGAAGAATAAACCAAATGGTTTATTTGTCCCCAAATATAAAAATCTAGAGAAATTAGATCTGAGAGTCTAGTAGGCTACTTGAATGGCCCTTGATTTTCAACTTTGAGCACCATATGCGGATTTTCAGAAGCCCAAAAATGTCAATTTCTTCCATTGTAAACTCCCTGCTGACAAAACTTGGCCTCATCAGTACAAATTATATTTTCTAGGAATTTATCGTGCTCTTGTATTTTGAGCAAAAGATTCTCGCAAAGTTAATTTTGCGGGGAAAGTCACCTGGGTATAATTTTTGAAGCTTTATAAACGGGATGTAGCTTATGGCATTGTAAAACTATTTGTATTACATAGTATGAAAAACCCAATTCCATTGACGCTATTCGTATTGAAGCTTGAGGGTATACTTGAAAATATCCCAAAATTGTAATTTGATTATCTTCATTGTCAGTTACTTACTTTTAAAAAATTTATAAAATTATTTTTTCCACGACCACTATGAAAACTTTACATTTTGTAGTCATAAACCACTAAAGAAAATTTGTCATATCTAAACGTCTGCAGAAAATCATTTCGTTACTAGTAACGGTATGTATACCCCAATTGACTGAATGTAGTTGCAAAAGCTGATTGATTGCTTGTTTGATTTGAAACTGATATTTATTTATCTAACCTGAAAATCTGTCAAAACGATGTCTATACTTCAAATAAAAAAGTAAACTTGATAATTATTGTCATTATGGATAATAAAAAAACTGTTCGGTAGTCATGAAAACAGCTATGTTTTTTTAATTGCCAAACTGACAGTTAAATCTTAAATTAAATTTTGATAAAACTCAAATACCACATACTGATCGTGAAAAAGTATAGTGCATTACTTGAGCATAAAATCATGTTTCATTGCTCGAGATTATCAGCGCTCGGGCTACCACCCTCGCGCAGCTAACACACTCGCATGAAAACTGTGATTTTTCTCATGTAATACAACATACTATTTTGTACGTGAAAACTTTTCCCGTGTCATTTCTAGTAAATTTGGATACTTTAAATTAAACTCACGGACAGTTAGCTGAGTAAATTAATGACACTTGCTATAAATTATAAACAAGTCTAAAATAACTTTGTTTGGATAGTTTTCCATTTTCAAATCAAATTTATGAAACAATTAGCTTAGCTCAACGCATTTTTAATTTGATAGAATGTTACCACAACTTAATTCCGATTATCTTTTGTTTCCAAGGCATAGCTACTAACTTGAAAAAACTAAGGAATTTATCGGCATACTTACTATAAAATTTTTGATTTTTATTGAATGATTCGATCGGGATAGGAATTGGGTATAGGAAATGCTTAAGCAATCTACACTAAAATTCAATTTTCTCTCGAATTATGTAAAAAAAAACAAAAGGTGCCATTTGAAAAAATTGACTTTTTGATCATTTTTGATTGTGATATTTGAAAGTTGCCTGTGACCATATAGTACAAAATGGAACAACCAGTAGGACATCAGGAGTAAGCCTGGATTTCCAGCCAACTGCCCCATAAATTTAATTTTATAATCTCAACTGATTTGGAAGATAAACATTTTTTTGTTAACTATTATAAAGACCATTTTTTTGGAAAAAAATTACATATGTCAAAAACGGTCAAAGATAAGACAACATAATGTAGGTTATATAAACTTATTTGCCATATCGACACATGTAAAAAGAATTATAGTTTTGTATTTAAAATAAGAAAGTTGATACCAATTTTTCACCCTTATAGCTAAAAGTCTGAAAATACTTTAAATTCAGGCTCTGTTCAGATCACCATTTATATAGAAGACACGCAATGTATTCGACGAACAAACGTAAAATATTACACGAATGACTAGATAAGAGTGAGTTGATATAGTTATTTTTCTACCGAGTGTCGAAAGTTGACGATCGGAATAGGACTTCATCTATTGGCCAAATTCATATCAAGCACCGTGAATTATATGAATTATTTCCACACTGGTCAGTGATATTTTGAAGTTTCGATTTCAGGTTGTTACTTTGATATGTGTCACTTTCGTGACAAGCCGTCTAAAAAAATAATTTAGACACCTGTACGTTATTTCATTTTACTGATTAAATTTTTATAAATAGTGCTTAAGTTCTGAGTATCCGTGTTATAATTCACGTTGTTAGACTGTTTTATGATGTATATCATCTCTGAAACTAGACGTTTTTTATAATTATATTCCACAATTCCAACAACATTCAAAATTGTAGGAGTATTACTAAAAACTTAACCTCCCTTAATAAAATACTAAAAATAATAATTATCCCAATAACATCATTAACAGAGTTTTATACAACTATAATACTAATAGTTAACAAAGATTTCCAAAAAATTAGGCCTTCTTGTAGAAGTTAGGTGGTACGAATCAATGAAACACGGTACCTTTTTAGTTATCGACTGTGCATGTGGCCAGTCTTTTTCAAGATATCAAAAGCATAGTGTTGTCAAAAAATTCCAAAATAAGTGCATCTTTAAACCAAACCATAAAAAACGGGGAATTAGTGCAATTAAAAACGTATAAACATAAAATTTAACAATAAGTATACGACATACAGTTTAACGTAGTATATGTCACAATCACCGCCTTCAAGGTAAGCTCTGGGTAACGATAAACAGATCAAGAGGAGTAAACCTCAAAAATAAATTTTGCCACATGTCCGAGATCGCGTATCTAACCCCGATGAAGGACAGCAGTAGTTATTAAACTTATTTTCCGATGATGACCACGTATATAAAAATAATATTCGCCAACACGCATGGCAAGCTCTGAGTTTTAACTGCCAAAAACCCTCTACATAACTTCATGATGATGTCAACATTCACTGTTTCAGGGAATTAGGACGCAGTAGTATAAATCATGCACTAAAAATAATTAAGTATTTAAATAAATGCTATCAAATGAAAGTAATCCAAGTTTATGGCACTGACATCTGAGTACTCAAATTACAAAGTTTGAAAATTTCTACGAAGAGCTCAAAAGCTCTCAGAGGTTCCCGATACCACTACATATTCCGTATGAAAGATTTTAATGCAAACATCGGTAAACGAGCTGGTGACTGAGAAACATATCCATAGGAAACTTCGGAGTAGATCACAAAAATGAAAGAGTACACGTGGAGTTCAATTTCTTTCACCACCAATAAATAACTTTTTTGAAAAGAAACCTAAGAGAAAATGAACATGGATATCCGCGAATAAAAAACCAAAAATAGATACGATTTTATTATAACAGTGCAGAAACAAAACGTTATAAATGTTACGGATTTAAATAAATTTAGTGTACGAAGTAATCACAGAGCAGTCTAAGAAACAATTAAAATTAACTTAAAATGAAAGGTAAAAGGTAAGAAACTTACTAAATAGAATAATATGTAGAGCCATAAGAAAATAAAATACAGGGAAAGTTTTACAAACAACAGGAACCAATAAAAACATGCAAATACTTGGTAGAAAATTGAGCCAAGGAGAGAGAGTGAGCTTTTAAACACAAAAAGTAAATATTAGAAATAACGGAGGCATTTGATAAAGAACTATATAGAAGTCGATATAATTGGGTTAGTAATAAAATTCAAAGAAAATAGTACAAAAGGTAATAAAGAAGGTTCAGAAAAACCTGAAATAACAATAAAAGAAGTAAGAAACGCACTCAAAATACCAAAATACACATTGGAAAGAACAAATAGTTATAGACGCAATTAAAGTGGGTGGAAAACAATGATTGAAATCTATAATCAGCTTGTTTAATTTTTTTACTAAAACGGTTAATATCTCAAAGTATTGTAAGTTAATAGCATATTTACAAAACAAAACGTGAAATATCAACCTAATAAATTAAGTATTTTTACTAAGGAAAATATAGAATTCTTTTAAGAACTGCACAATTTAAGTTCCTTCGATATAAGTATCAACTGATAAAGTTATATAGTCTTTCTTTTAGGAAATACAGGTAGATACACAATTACACAAACTTATTCAGTTTTTAATTTTAACGACGTTTTGGGAAGCTATTTTTTATTTGAAAAAAGTGATCCCTTCTTCACACTAACCTGAATTTAAGGGCCTTGACGGGTCGGAAAATTGGTATTTTCCGACCGATGATGACTCATTACTGACTCCATTTTTTACTGTTACTCAGTGGTTAAAGTGTATTATGAAAATATTTAATTCTTCAATTTTTACGGGGTTCTAAAAGCAGTACATTACTAACTAATTTTGAATTAGTTATATTCCTACCGGGTGTCGAAAGTAGCAAATACGATATTTGCACTTTCGCACGAGTTAGGAACAATATTTTTTAAACGGTTTGAACAACATAACTGAAACTAATTATTAATTTTCAATTCCATCGGAGACAAATTCTGTATAATCCGGATACCTTAAATCATTGCTATGGTCATGTTGTTTATTATTTTAAATTGTTTCTTATTCTCGCTGTGAATTTCTGAATTTCTAAAAAGTGTGTTATCTCCTCTAAACTGTAAACGATAAAATATTGATAGTGATCTGTAAACTCTGAAACATGGATAATGATGAAGATAGTATTTTGAAAGCAGCAAATAAAACCAGCCTCAAGTTGTTGCCCCCTAAATCCCGGCAACGCTATGAGGAAGCTTATAGCAAGTTTATGGAGTGGCGAAAGCAAAACAGGGCAAATTCTTTGTTTTCTCAAAACGTCCTGCTTGCGTATTTTGGAGAGCTGTCGAAAAAAATTGTCCCAAGCACATTATGGACGCAATTTTCTATGTCTGTCTGTCTGTATGTTCATCTTCTCCTCCGAAACGGCTGAACCGATTTTGGAGATCGATACGTCAAATTGTTCAGGAGGTCCAGGCGCTGATCTTAGGCGGGGTCACAAGTTGACTTGACTTTTGACCTCTGATCTGGAGCGGTGACATAGGCATGTTATATATCAAAGAGTTCAGGATGTCAAGGGAAATGTTTTAAGATAGATCCCAAGTTGACCTGACCATTGACGTTTGACCTGGAAAGGTGACCTCACGTCTTTAATTTCAGATTTGTCTAGATTAGGCCTATTTTCAAATGGGTTTGGTTACTAGTAAATTCATAAAAGATGAGCCAGATATTTGTTACAGAAAGTAAGTACATCCCTATAAACAAAAACTCTTCATCAATTAAAGTTTAAATTTTAGGTAATTTTGGTGTTCGGAATTGGTGGAGCCATGCGAAGAAACGAATTGGTCCAATTAAAAATTGACAATTTAACTGATGTCGGTTCGGCCGTAATTGTAAAATTAGGTGACACCAAAAATAAAAAGGATCGTGTTTTTTCGATAGTTGACGAGTTTTACGGTATCTATCGCAAATATGCTGCTCTTCGACCACCAAATGCGTCTGAACGTCGCTTTTTTTTTAATTATCAACAAGATAGGTAGCATCCCAAAATTGATTGCTACCTACCTTGGTTTAGAGGAACCCGCATCTTACACGAGCCACTGTATGAGGCGATCATCTTCCACCATTTTTGTGGATGCTGGTGTTGCGATTGAAGATCTAAAACGCCACGGTGGATGGGATTCTTCATCAGTGGCGGAAGGTTACATAGCAGAGTCTATTGCGCACAAAATGAAAGTTGCTAAAACAATCACTTCGGCCGTTAAAAATTCGTCAGAAACTTCGTCAAAAACCTCGTCAGAAACTAATCTAATTACTGATAACTTAAACAATGAAGCAGAATCATCCATCATAACAACTTCTTCAACAATTGTCAAATCATCAAATTTGGCAAAATGTTTGAAAATTCAAATAAAAAAGTAATACATTTCAATAACTGCACATTTAATAATGTACCTTTTTAGTTCTATTAATAAAGATTTCATTCAATTGTGCACAATTATTTAAATCCTAATAATCCGAATTTGTGTATAAACTATAAAACTAGAAAATTGAAGATCGGAATAGGACTTCATCCATTGGCTGAATTCATATCACGCACCGTGAATGATATGAATTATTTCCACGCTGGTCAGTGATATTTTGAAGTTTCGATCTCAGGTTGCTACTTTGATATGTGTCACTTTCGTGACAAGCCGTCTAAAAAAAATTATTTACCGACAGCAAACGCAGTTTAGTGTTTTCGTATTTTGACTTTAGGCTACATAAACGACGATTATTGATTTTATTAATCAAGTAAATTCGTGAATGTACTGTACTCGCACAATTTACTTTGTACAATTCAATAATATACTTACCAGCAACGTTACAATCCCACTTATTAATACACATAAATGGAAAACATATTCATGTCTTTAAACGGTCAAATTAAAGTTCAGGGATAATGATAGAAGCTTCTCAATTTAGAAATAGTCTTACGATACACAAAATAACTTACCAATAAATTATTGCCAACTCTGCAAACTTTTATTAACATGTTCATAAAAATTAATCGTATAGAACAAAAATCTATTCTAATGCAATGACCAAATTAAGAACTTGTCGTAAATTTTTTTTTGTGCGTTGTTGGTTTAATTAAGCTGACATTTTTTTGTTCCAAACAATAATTTGTTTAATCCTAGTTGAAAAAGTTAAATATTTAAACACGTTAATTTTCAACCGACATTATCATATTAAGAATTTTTTTGTATAAAGCGATTTATTTCCCCCGTAATTAGTTTACTTGACCATTTTTTTTGTAAATGTAAAGTTTCGAAATGTAAAAGTATTGAAAAAGTAACATTCATCATTCAAAACAAACATAATTAAAACTAAATTAGATGCTGGGTAATTAGAAAATAAAATTATCAACTTTTAAATTGTGTTTATTACTCAGCAAGATAAAATACTGTTTATAAATTAAGTAAAAAGGTACGATTATTGTTACGTCTACGGTTAAGAAAGCAAAAAACGCTAAACTTGAAAGAAATATTACTACAATAATTCTGAGATATGACACAAAATGACCCAATCTTTAAAGTAAACACGCAAGCGCACTTGCAAAGTATAAAATAAAAAGAAAAAAAAATTTCAAAGTCAAATGTAACAGTTCACTAATACCAAAAATAATTTAAAAGGTACATTGTTATTCCTTGGATTAGTCAAATAAATTGCTGATTAATTTCTAATTCAGGAATAGGTAAGTCTACTCCTGATGTAGTCCTGATTTGTCTTGATTATTTATAACTACAGGAATAGGCTGTCTTGATGTGATCCCTATTTTCCTTGCTCACTTCCAAACTCAGGAATAGATATTTCTGCTTCTGATTTTAATTTCTCGATTCACATACAGTGTGTAACATGGACTGCCGGACATAAGGAAATTTACATTGAAAAATTATCTAAAGATCAACTATTGCTGATTCTATTTAAAATATTGTGATTGGCCATAACAATTGAAACAGAAGGCAGTTGAATTAACGCGCAAAAGCAAACAATCAAAATAACACAATTTTTATAGTCACTACAATTAACAATAAATACAATCTCATTAAGAGTCTTCTATACCTACATTAGCAATGAAATTTTCCTATATCACGGCTGCCTGAATAACCTGTTTATTTAGCAAATAACGCATCGTTTAAAAATATAATATGAAAATTTGAACCTTTTCCTACAAAATGATAGAAACATTTTTCTAATTATAAATGATAACGATGTAATAACGTAATAAATATTTGGGATTTTGCATTTCATTTCACCCAAACGATTTTATTTAATTTCTACCGAATGCCACGTTTTATCAAAAAACTAAACCCATCATTTTGTGAAGAATGTTATTCTGAATAACCACAAAAATTTTGAGAAATACCGTCGTTATCGTTGCAGAATAAATTTATGAAAATAACGTTTGGTAGACGGCGTCATCTGTCGGTGTTCTTGCAATATGATGGCGAAATGCTTCCAGTTCGAGTAAGACGGTTTGAGGAACAAGGATAGCAATGCTGACGTTAATTCATATCGTTGAAACTGTTGAAAACTTATTTTTCGGTTATCGTAAAGGTATCATATATCAGTGTGTAGTTTCATTACTGTTTATAAATCGAATACCGGCAAAAGAATAAAATTTGTGGGTAAAAACAAATAAGTTGAAAATGCAGAACGAACTATAAAAAAGAAAGAAGGAGTTATTATTAGCGCCAATAGACGTCATTGATCTTTATTTTTCAAATATGTGCCACACATTGATTTTGGATAATATTTGTTTTGAATACATTTGTGGGTAGCGATTTATGGGGGATAGGATATTACCTAGCTACGAGGAGTCAAATTATTACAACAGTGACTTTGAATTTGGAATTGTTCATTCTTGACGGAATGGCGCGGGGGCTCGGCGTCCCCGTTGCCCGATTTACTGCATATCAAAACTTATCTTTCGTTATCACAAAGAATATTAAGGCTCGGACGACCCGGACGACAAATCATTCAAAAGCACATTTATAAATTACTTTTTACAATTTGTTAGAAAGTGACTATATTACTTATTTTTTATAAAAACTTATCTTTGTTACAAGATTTGGAAATACAAATGCAAAAAAATCTTAAAATTTTTTAAAAAAACAAATACTGATTTTCTGATTATTTGTTATTTTCAAAGCGTTCGATGTATTCAATGACATTTTAGCCATTTTAAAACCTACTCATTTTTTGTTTGAATTACTATCTTCCGTTTGGCCAATGATATTTTTGGTTTTTTGTATGTGGTAACAATTAACCTTTACAAAGAAAAATGCAATTAATTTTACTTTGCTGCACTTCTTTCATTTAATGCGATAAAAGAAGATTAGAAATAAACACGTTGAACTTATATTAGATAGGAATACATTTGTTTTTATCATAATAATAATATGTACTAAAATATTTATAATAATTAATTAATAATAATAAAATAACAATAAAAGAACATTATCTTAAACAAACGTTTTGCGCAAAACTCCTTATTACTCCGATAGTAAGAAACTTATAAAAGAGTATGGAAAGTGTGCGGTGACGTAAAACATTTAATTCGAAAAATACAACAAACAAGGTATAGAAAGTGTGTCGCAGCTTACAAAATTTTTATTTTATAGAAAAGTAAAAAAAGAACCGATGCGATCAATGTAACTATTTTAAGACTGATCCAGGTACCTGGTTGTTGAACCGTCGCGTGCTGTCTTTAAAGGTTTTAAGATTTGAATTAAAACCAAAATTTTGTTCGAAAAAAAGGAAAAAGAATTGTATTTTAGAAAAATAGTTTAAATAACAGTTATAGACAATAAAAATTGCTTTTGGTAGCATAACTTGCGTGATCGATTTTTTGGATATACAGGGTGATTCAAAGAAACGGGAAATTTTGAAAGTTAAATAAGTTCAAGAAAAACAAATCTTTAAATAAAGTTTTCATATCATTTAATAGTAAAATAATGCCATTTTAGAAAAATAAATACCGTAACATTTATTTTTGAAGATGACATCTTGCAGGTGTTTTCCTTTTCTACGCAAACATTCCTGTAGTCTCTTCGTCACATTGTCCATTTCAAGTCTTGTATTAATATTCGTCGAACACTTGAACTGTGCAACTGTAAAGATGAAGCGTGACGACGAATTGACCGATGTGGACTTCTTATGACCGCATCTCGAACAACTTAAATATTGACTGGTGTACGAATGGTTCGCGCACGACCTGGAGGTTTCTTTCCCATTGCTGAACCAGATTCCTCGAAATTATGTATCCATGTTTTAATTGCATGTGCTGATGGAACACGATCGTGGCGTCCTAAATTAAAATGACGGCGGAATTCTCTACGTGCCCCCTCCATACTGTCATTGTTCTTGTAAAAGCTTTGATCGCAAACGCACGATGCGCACCACTCAAGCATCCATGATAACTAAATGGCAAGGTTTTGTTGACAGGCTGGCATACCTTATTCAGTGGTACCAATCGCCCACGGCTACCAACACAACTTTCAAAATTTCCCGTTTCTTTGAATCACCCTGTAGTTAAAAATATTATTGTCTCGTGATTACCGTGTGTCAGTAATTTCTTATCAGATCAAACAATAGTATGGGTAATTCGAAAATCTATTTATGTTAATGGCCCTTGTGTCTCAAGTCAACCTTGGAGTTTCTTTTTATTTCTCAATTTTTTCTTAGTTTTCACCTCTTGCTGTGCCTTTAAAATTGCCTCGGAATCACGAATAGGCATATTTCGTGTAAATCGAGGATCAACCAACTCTGGTAATATGCATTCTGTATAAAATGAACATAACTTATCTATCATTTGATTCTGCCAGAAAAGATTGTCTCTCCTTACGTATGCCACTTTCATGGGTAAATTGTCACTCGTCGACAAACCAAAAATACAACCTTTTCTGTTAGTAATTTGGAGTTGACCCTAAATTTGATAATACCATTTATCTTTAATGTTGATGATAAAACTGTTGGTTTCCTCGTAATACTTCCAAAATTTAATTTCTTTGGCTCTAATTGCATCGTCAACAGTCATTTCACGAGCTGAAAACGGACATTTAACTTCTACTATTACGTGTTCATTAACAACTCCGTCTGGTGTAGCTCCCAAAAATGGCCATTTTTTATGGACAAACAGTCTACACTGACGAATGGTAATCTGTTCTTGCTTCGTTAATTGTTGTATTGCTTTTTTTTTTCATTAGTACGACCGTGAACAATTGCTGGTGTATGAAGCGGCTTACCATAAAGCAGTTGTTTAACTAAATTACGGCAACTGGTGGTTTTTCAGCGCGAACATACAGAGTAAAAGTTTGAAGCCGTCAACAATTTTCTTCGGTATTTCAGCCAATGTCCGCTTCCGGACTGCAATATTGTTTCTTTTTTTAATGTGACACGCTCTTCGTCGTTTTTGACAAGACAAGAAAGGGATCTATTTTTTTGAATTTCAAATTCTTCTAAAAACATGTCGGGTTTTGGCAAGATTGACCACAATCTAAACAAGCCTTTTGTTTGTCTTGTCCAAAGAGAAGCTTTTTTCGTTTGCCTTTCTGCCCTAGCTTGAATAGGTTTTTTTTTAAAGCTCTTTCAATTTTTCTTTTCTATTAATTTCAAGTCTTTTTATTAGCTTGCTGGGATTCTTTTGATACATTTGTTTATGTAAATTAGAAAGTGGTCGACCCGAATTAAATGATACCACGGCAGCGGCACATCTAGCACAATACGAGTCTCTTAATGAATAATTTATTCTTTTCCCTCCTACAAATTTAGCAACTCTAGAGTTAAAATGTTCCACCACTTTGCTATCGACATCTTGTATAAGAGATCTAGCATGAACGTAACCTATCGTAAAAATTACGTTGTACATTTCGCAATATTTCAGGGGTTATATTGAAACAAATACGTTGGTAATAGCGTCCTGTAAAGATTTCAAGTTTTGATGTGTTCTTATAAATAGTGTAAGTTTTTGATTTTAGGTAACCCCATAAAAAAATCAATCAGTTATAAATCTGGAAACCTCAGAGGCCAGTTATCCGTCCTACTACGATCAATCCATTGATTTGGAAAGACTTCCGGTAAGTAGTTTCGTACATCTTGCGAGTTGAGAGCTGGTGCACCATCGTGTTGATACCACACGGTGTTAATATTGTTAACAAAGGCGGTGATATTGGGAATTATTTGATTCCGCAGAAGATTCAAGTAAATTCAATATTCTTATAGGTACATTGAGGCTTTGCCGATACTGTGTGTGGGTTTGCATATGAACATGTGGATTATCTTGACTCCAATAACGAATGTTTTGACAATTGTGCTTCTCCTTTAAGGCAGGTATGCATTTATCCGTGAAACAAATATTTTCCAAATGGAACATATTAAACATAAGATCCCAAAAAAAAACAGTTTGTATCGGCTGCGTATAGCTCTTGTTATGTGGAAAATATTTGTGTTTTTTAAGAACTGGGTGAACATACATATGAGAAACACCAAGATTATTGAAAATATCCTAATATTAGGATTAACTTCGACAGCTGCAACAATGTATACTTCATTGAAGTTCGGGTTGACATTTTCATTCTCCTTAGGCCTCCTTGAACAAAGACTGTTTACACACCCAGTTTTTTAAATTGTTTCCTTAAAAGCTCCATGTCACAATATTTATTTTTTTCTGTTGCGTAGACATTCATTCTGAATAATAATAAGACGATTATAATGGTAATATATTTTTTAAATACTATGTATTTACATACAAAATAGTTATGATGAATAAGTTTTTAATGTCAATTGTACATTCAACCGCCTATTGATTTAGTTTTGGATGTAGTCAAAGCAATAGTTGATCCTTTGATGATTTTTTTATGTTAATTTGGTTAATTTTGGGTTGGTAGTTTCTGTTACACACAGTGTACACTACAGAACCAACAATTATTTACGTGATGCAAACTCCACGTTGGTATCAATCAGTTTAGTTAAATATTTTAACCAAACCAAAGAAAATCGATAACTTCTGAATAATTGTATACAGGGTTTTCAAACTTAAGTCGGCACTATTGCTAACTTCGTTATTATTAGAGTTACAGGGACAATTGAATAGGCAAACTAGTACCATTTGTTTCTCTATTACTATGGTGAAAACAGAACAAAAATTGAACATTGCGTTCGCGAGTTATGTCAAATTGTTCCATTTTTTCAAATGAGACACAATATTCTCAATCGATAGGAAATTAAATACTTAACAAAAATGTCCTATTTTTCATCCTAAAGTTAAAAATAACAGAGCTATTGAGGGTTTTTTAATTAAGTTTAAAGTGGCTGTGAGATCTTATAAACTACAATCGTTTGTTGTATAAA
The DNA here is from genome assembly GCA_030710515.1 of Abscondita cerata. Lineage (NCBI taxonomy): Eukaryota > Metazoa > Arthropoda > Insecta > Coleoptera > Lampyridae > Abscondita > Abscondita cerata. The sequence continues at coordinate 167,451 of JALBCR010000922.1, read as the reverse complement.
CGTCATCAGGATTAAAATGTCAATATTTAAGTTTCACTGGTAAACAGTTTACAGACACTAAAAAGCGTTTCTACAGGCAGGCTAAAAAAAATGCTTGGACCAAGAGGGGTGACGCTTTTAGAGCATCTAATTTGAATTTTTCTTTTAATGTTCACAGAAAACAAACTAAAATAAACCATATCCTTTTAGCTTCTTGGATATTCCTCTTTCTTCATTTTATTTTCCACTCCTGCTGGATATAGCCACCGTGAATTTCCTTAGTTGATATATCCTCATCACGAAATAATTTTTTAAGTGTCTGCCGTGACCAAGATTCAACCGCCTCGACCAACGATTTTTCGACTAGTAAATTTGATTACGTCTATGGCATTACTACTCTTGACCACCCGTTGGGTCTCGATATTACTCCTACGTTCTACTTTATGGTAAGGCAAAGTTATAACTAACACAGCCACCTTAACCAATTTGAAAAATCATCAATAGTTCTGTCATTTTTGACTTTAACTCTGTCATTTTTTGACTTTAGGAATAAAAAATAAAGGAACACTTTTTGTTCAGTATTCAATTTCCTATCGATTGAAAATATTGTCCAATTTGAAAAAAATGGAATAAATTGGACATAACTACGAACGCGATGTTCGATTTTTTATTCTGTTTTTCACCATAAGTGATGAGAGAAACAAATGCTACTAGTTTCACCTATTCAACCGACTCTGAAACTCTAACTAATAACAAAGTTAGCAATGGTGCTCAACTTGAGTTTGAAAACCCTGTATATTTACAACAATATTGGTTGTACAGTATGTCTGTAAAAGTTGGCAGCATAAGGGAAACTTTTTTATTATTAATTTTACAAAAAGTTATTCTTTATAAAAAAGTTCTGCATGATATAAAATGCAATCATCAGATATTAAGCTTTTTCAGTCGTATACGGATTTGACAAAAATTAAGAGTTTTATACAGGAGTAAAGTCCACCATTAAAATAAAAATACGTCAACGTAAATGTTTCAACATATCCGCTTTCTCTGTCAATTCAGTTACATTTGTTATGCTAGACAAAAAAATATTTTTTTTATTTAATTGAATGTAATTTCATATTTGAACGTAGTTTTAGTTTGATGAACTTTTTTAATAACAAATTTTGATATTGTCAATTTATAAAGTACTTTACTCTTGACTAAAATTCATATTTTTGACAAACCGCATATACAACTGTAAAAATTTAATATCTTGTAATTGCTATTATAGATTTTAGAACATGTAGAACTTTTATAAAGAATAACTTTTTTCGAAAACTAAGAATAAAAAAAGTTTCTCTATATGTTGCCAACTGTTACAGACCTATACTGTATATAATATAACTCTTAAAATTACAAAAAGATGAAACATTAATTCATTATGACTTTTTAAAAAGTATTATTTTTTAAATTAATTGCTAAATTAAAATCATACAAAATTCTGTACGAAACAATTATATTAGTGTAGTTAAGTTCTGTTAATTAAAAACGTAAAAGAATTGATGATTTTCATTAACATGTAATGTATGTATCAGCGTTGAGTACATAGCGGCAGTCTGATTTCCTGTAAATTTCATATTTTGTAAACTAAATAAAATGTTGTTTAACAACTAATGTTTAACAGATATAGACGTGTATCTTTCTTTCGAATTTAAATTCCAATTGCTTACACAAAAGACTCAATTTTCTTTCCAGGATAAATAACAATACCTCCCTCGCAACTCCTCGAAAAAGTAAAGGTAGAATAGCTATTTGAGTGCACCAGGTGCATTACACGCCGTGGTGCATACAAGATTTTATTTTTCACTTTATATTCTTAAAAACAAATAGGAATTGGCATCTTTGAGCGCACCACTTACCTACGCAAATACCTATAATATCTGGTAGTCATGAAACAAAAACAAATTGTTTATTAATTGTCAAATTTGGCATTGAATTACAATTATGAATGCCCTACCAGAATGTGTCCATAAGAAAATGCTCAAAAAGCTACGGAAAGTTTGCTACCCGTTAAATCGGAAAGCAAAATATAAAAAAATAATACTTAATTCTTGTCGTTACAACATTTAAAGATAAAACAATTTTATATTTAGTGCGTAATGAATTTGATTACGCCCCTCTTATTTACGCCCCCCGCTTGTTATGGAAATGTTTATAAGTCTTGTATCCTAGGAGTTATCATTCAATTATAATAAAGTAAAATATTAACATATTTGCAAACCAGGACGTAGTATGCATCAGGGGGAGCAGTTTTTGTATCATGGTAAATCGGAGAGCGTGCACATCTATCTAACCATAAACTATGATGTTATGTTGTGTTTCGATACCTTAAAAATCCCGATGGTCAGATTTTGTCACACAACATACACATCATCCAGAAAGTGTCAGAGTGTACACGCGTCGTTGGATAATATAATAATTAAATTCAAAAATGTGAAAAAAGAAATTTTAAATTGAACATATACCAAAGACATGAATGTTTGCTATATCATTCAGTTCCTGAAATACCGGAACCATACAATGCGCACAGTAAGCAATGTGAAGAAATAGTGAAGGATAAATCCAAATGCAAATAAAATAAAAAAAAATATAATAAAACCATACATATAACCGTGTCCCGCACCATTCCTTTAATTTCCTCTTCAAAATTTTTGGGTGAGAGTTTGAGGTCCATGTTGACAAACACATATCCGTTCTAAGTACCAAACTGAGAAGGGTAGGTATGCATTCTAAGAGGAAAACTTGTAAAAGGAAGCGTCAGAACACGTCGCAACTCATCAGAACAATGTGTTTATGTCCGATCACAACACAGTACAAAATATCACAACAGAACACAACTCATCAGACAAATGCGTTTCCGGCTTAAGAGAGTATAAGTTTCCAGGTTATGATGTCATAAATAGGTTACCATAAGCATAATAAACAATAGCAAAAAATTATGACTGGTTTCTAATGCTATTTTCATTTTGGTAGTTCATTTTATTAAAATTAATAAAAAACTATTTGTGAAAGACTAAACCCTGTTACAAAGTTTTTCAATTGTTTGAAATTAAAAATTCAGATTTTCCCATTTGCATTTCGAAACACAAAAATTAGTACTTTTATGCCCACAAATCTACTATATAAATTGACATTTATACACAAAATTTCTTTGTGATAAACCTCATTTTATAGGCCATGAACCTCTTTATTCACTATGTGCTAATAATGAAACCTCAAACAACATAAATATCTAATTGAAATTAATTTACCACACTCACAAAATAAAAAAAAAATCATTAGAAGTCAAAATTGTAACTTTATTGAAAAAATTATTTTGTGTAAATTATGTTGATAATACAATTAGAACAATTTTTCATCTTAATATTTTTGAGGCTACTTCAACTGCAATTACACACTAGAGTTGAAGTGGAATTAATGCTAGTTACTACCTGGATCAAAAGTAGCAGTTAATTTAATATTAGTAGCCGATAAAGTATCCTTTCCAGTCACTACTTTCTCAGCTAACCTAATTTTATTTGATACAGAATATTCTATATAGTGTTCCGCAACTGACGTTGAGTTCCAACATCCTAATTGTTTGATCCCAGTCATTCCTTTTCCGGCGTTTGCCAATATTGTCGCCGAGAACCGACGAATGAGTGTCCAGTATACAGGTTGATTGTAAATTCAGGGCCGCTTGATTTACTCTTTCATTATCCATGATAGACAAAAACTTTATTAAGAAAAGTATGTATAAAAGATGAGTAACTTTGCACAAAATAGCAGACTTCCGGTTTAAGCGGAAAATACATCAACTTTATTTTTTTAAATAAATCATGTAGTATTTTTTAGGCTAAAGTGATTATTTGATAAATTCTTTTTAAAAAACTATAACACAAGTATAGCGCTAAAGTTACTAATAAATTAGTTATTTATTATTCAAAATCTAAAGAGATGCTTTCGATTGGTACAATTAATCTTAGGAGGCTGTAAAAACTAATGTGCACAATAGTCAGAATACGATTGTTAGTAGTCTTTCAAAAACTATAAAACAGGTATAGCGTTTAAAGTCACGAATCACAAAATCAAAATTGAACAGCCGTCGATCATCAAATTAATATTTTGCGACTTATGAAAACAGAAAACAGCTAATATAAATAAAAGCTTATAAAATAATATCTCTAACCAAACAACAAAAAAAAATATAGTTTAACAAATGTCTTCATTTTGTTGTATACATAGGCGTCTTCTATTCACAATAACTCTTTGTACATTTTGCAGCATTTTTAGTGTTATTTCATCGTATTCTAACATTAGTTTTACAGCCTCCTAAGATTAATTGTACCAATCAAAAGCATCTCTTTAAATTTTGCATAATAAATAACTAAATTAGTAAATTTAGCGTTATACTTGTGTTATAGTTTTTTAAAGAGAATTTATCAAAGAATCACCCTTTATTAAAAAATACTATATGATTAATTAAAAATAAGTTGTGTTAAGTTTGGAAAATACTCATCTTGTATACTTAAACTTTTTTGTCTATCATGGATAAAAAGAGTAAATCAAGTGGCCCTGTATTTACAATCAACCTCTATAATTCAGAGTTCGGAAATTTAAGACAAATTGCAATTTTTTTCGGAATTTCACCAAAAGTACCAAGTACCATATTCATCAGATGTAAAGCAACATACTTTTATAAACCTCCAAAAACTTGGCAATCTAAGGTTGTCGACTACACTAAACATTCTATTCTTTTTGGTTTTAGTGTCTCGTAAAGTAATCAGTAATGAATATTGCAGATCCTGAATATCATCAACTTCTAGCTGAACAAGCTCTTGTTTCCGACATGCTCCAAATATCCCAAATATTAAAGCTACCTGTTTCAAGAAATCTTGGTTGTGGTTGGCTTTGATAGTGAGTAGCCTTAAGCATGGAATAGTAAGACCACAACGAAGAAGGTTTTCTTTCTATCGATAGATACTAAAAATAAGCCAGAAGATTCTTTTCACAGTAGCAGTTTACGATAGAGTCCTTCCTTCTATCACACCGGTTTAAGAAAGTAACTGGCTCCAACCCCGATTGGTCTGCAACTTTTTGCGTAAATTAATTAAAATTTGCTGAGTCAAATGCTGCTATTTTTGGAGCGCGGACAAACCAACACCGTTTACCCCCGATCACATGAAAACATGTATAACAAATTTTTTAATTAATTATTGCGGTTTCCATTGATATTTAGAGTTGCCAATCTGACAGTTTATTCAAATAAAATTTATATGTATCCAAAATAAATAGTTTGACGTGTTTTAATTTTAGTATTCATTAAGTTGTCCTGCCAAATTACACTCGAGGTTTATATTTTAGCTAGTAAATTTGTGTTATTTAAATTCAAATCTGTTTCCTTTGGCAATTTGATTTAAAAAACTGTCAACCAAAAACGCTTTACCGAATGGCACATTCGAGAGAATTTTTGACCTTTTCCTAGAATAACGAACAAACAATAAAAAATTCCCAAAAGCAAAATCTTTTGGGACCCAATTACCTCGTGGTTGGGACGATACTTTCTAAGGCAAAATGTTGTGGTAAACCGTGGAAGTAATGCCCGAAAGAGACTAGGATTTTAATATCTTATTATGTAAGTGATGCAAAACATAAAAAGGAGTTTTTAAAACTATCCATAAATACGTGAAATTTGGTAGTCCTAAACTAATAGGGAGAACATGTCATTTCTTGAACTATTATTATATGTCAGTATGCTTAGGTGTAATAAGAAATATTAAATATGTTGAAAATTCAAAAGAAAGTCTTTGTTTAATTTTGTTTAAACTAGAAGTAATAGAGGTAAAGATATAACAAATGTTTATGTAACCACCAATATCCCCTTACGTCGATTGTCATGGGCATGTTGAGAATTCGGTATGGTTTGCATAGACAATGTATTTTAAAAAGGGAACAGGTGCTAAAATATGCAATTCCTTCCAGATTATGGTGGGACTGATGAATGGAATTGTGAAGCTTAAAAACGCGGACAAGATCATAAATATCTTGTTCAATAATAGTTCTACGATCTTGCGGAGCAAGTATCCAAATTGTGTGAAGTAATCGTGCGTTCATGCCTTGCTGATGCTGATAATCATAATTTCGACAAAGATTATTTTCAAGAATAACGTAATGAAGTACATTGTCAGAAACTGATTTGAGCCTTTGCTTGAAATGTCTCCCCGCCAATGAAAATGTCACCTTTAAATCTGCTGGTTACATTAACCTTTGTTTTCTCATCATGGCCTACATATCTCAGTATGCAAATGATTTAATGAGTGATCCACATTTGGTTTTAAGGGATCAAATTTATGAGGCATTGAGAAGTTTCGCATAATTTATTGCCACCAATACCCTTAGTTTGTGTTTTGTTACCGTATGACATTTTCATGCAAAGTGTTGGAATATTTCATCGACTTCTGTGGCATCAGAAGAAATCATAACTACGATAAGCAATTATTGCCAACAATAATTTTGAAGAGCTTTCTTCATAGTATTAAAATTCCTGATCTCCAACCTGCTTCACTGCTAAAAAATTTGACATTCTCCAGCTATCCCTCCAGAATGTGAATAGTAAATTTATGCATCACCTACGGGTATACATTCCTGCTCACTGCTGCTTCATATGACAAACTTTACTACGAGATTATTAGGTGTCAGCAAACGTTCAAAAGTCCATATTCCCTGCCTGACTGCCAGGTATGCATCAAACAACAGAGAGTATCAAGTTAACGCATCTAAGCTTTCATTTGCCCTGGCCAATGTTTGTGCAATTTTAACTTATTTTACGCCCAATTGATGAATTTTTCACTAGTCACAACGTTAGCACCCTACTAAAAAGCAGGTCTTTGAGGTCGTTCGTGAAAACTACGGAAGCTTTACGCTAAAAATTCCCGACAGCTTTGATCAATACGAAAGGTCCCCGAATATACACCTTTCGTCACCAGTATCATCCGCGTAATGATTAAGGACACTCGCTGCATTTTAGGTTCGTAAGCAATTAACTCCTCACCCATTCTTTTAGGTGATCAATGATTGTTTTGTCAAAGCTTGACAGACTTATTTGTGCTTTAGTTCCTACCCAGATCGGAAATGGGTTGCAGAAACCGTAATAATTTAGTCTAAATTTAGAATTTCGTTAGCCAACTAATATTTCAGGTATAAAATATATAGGTAGGTAGGAAAAATATATTTCAGGTATAGAAATAAATACAGAAATGCTCTAGACACCCTGAAATTTTGAGAAAACTTAGCATCAGGGTTTCTCAAACTGAAGAAACATTAAAAAAGAAGTAAAAAAAAAAAAAATGAGATCGTGGAAAATAAAAAAGTGATAAAAAAAATTTTGATTATAAAAAAGAAAAATAAATATTAGATTTTGAAAAAAAATAAGAAAAGCGTTGGTACCTCCATTTCAATTCAAAGGGATGGTTCCCTCTCTTCTTAAAATCATCATGAAGATCAACTACGACTTTTCTTCATAAAAAGAAGATAAATGATCATATTTGAGCTCTGCATTTTTCTATAAATACTAAATATATTGAGGGTTTAAGCTTAAACAAATCATAAAGTCATCTGAAGTTATCTGAATCTGACAAGTGAATCAGGTGTTCTTCTTTCTGTTTTCCTTACTAAACCTATTGGCCAAGCAAATAAACCATTAAATACCTCGAGGAATAAATTGGTGCCCAATAAACTGGTAAAATGAATGTGTGTGTGTGTGTGTGTACCTTAATTTTAATTAAATTGCGCTATCATAATTAAATTAGTTATACGCAGTTAATGCTCAAGTAATGCACTATACTTTTTCCACGACCAGTATGTAGTATTTGAGTTTTATCAAAATTTAATTTAAGATTTAACTGTCAGTTTGGCTATTTAAAAATATATAGCTGTTTTCATGACTATATACCAAACATTTGTTTATTCCCAATAATGAACAATAATTATCAAGTTTACTTTTTATTTGAAGTGTAGACGTCGTTTTGACAGATTTTTAGGTTAGATAAGTAAATGTCAGTTTCAAATCAAAACGAGCAACCAATCAGCTTTTGCAACTACTTCAGTCAATTGGAGTATATATATACCGTTACTAGTAACGAAATGATTTTCGGCAGACAGACAAATTTTCTCTAGTAGTTTATGACTACGAAATCTAAAATTTTCATAGTGGTCGTGGAAAAATAGATTTCAATATACTGTTATATTTATATTCAAAATAAAAAATTATTGGTTCCGGAATATTTGTATGACTGGACGAATGTGTTTAGAAATGTTCATAACTACAACACACGAAACAAAGATAACTATACTATTGTTTTGAACATGGGATTGCGTGAATATAACAATTTGCTAAGTAACATCAGAAATTCGAATAATCTGAAAATTTTTAAACGCAAATTGAAATAGAACATATTAATACATATTTAACAAAAAAAAATTCGCTATAAAATTCATTTGTTCTTGTTTACATTATTAAGTTTAATATTTTAGTTAAACTTAAGTGGGTAAATAATGTTTTATTAGTACTTTATACAAAAAAAAATTGAAACAATGAAAAAAGGTTTAGAGCGTTAGAATTTCACTCAGTAAATATGAAAATTCTAAAAAAAAAAGTTCCCAAAACACCATTATAAACTGATACCGCATTTATTTAGAAAATCTAAAAAAATTACACCCAACACTTATTAAGTTCTTGTGATGTCCTTTCGCGCTTAACGTTTCAGTCGAATGTGTAAATGCTGCTTTTTTCTCTTTACGTGTCAAATAAATGGCTTGAATTCAAAAGAAAACTTTTGCGATGTCCAATTTAGTATAAAGAATAGATTTGAGAATAAAGGTTGTAAACACCGAAACAAAAATCAAGTCTCTTGACAATTTCCATTATGAAATTGACAAAAATTTTACGTTTGTTTTATTTTACATGTTTGCTCTTCTAAATTATACACTGGTTGCGATAAAATGTCTTTTTTAACTCAAATGACGAAGTATCTATAGCGACTGCTACAAAAGTAAGACGTTAAAATTATTGTAGAGCACGATGTTGTAATAATAACATAATTGACGTGTAAAAAAACTACGAATTTCATTGTTTAATCCTACCATAACTTTTCGATTCACAAATTATTTAAAATTATAGAAAACTTATTTTGGTTTAATAAGCAATGTTATAAATGTAAAAAGTTTGTAACAAGTTTAAATTTTAAAGGTAAGATTGTAACAAAAAATGGGTTCCCTTTTAATCCGTGCCATGGAAACTTTATAAAAAAATTTCGATTAAGAACAGTTGCTTTTAACCGCCCTTGTTATGTTTTTCACTATAACCTGTTATAAAACACCTTTGAAGCAAATTAAAAGATTTCTCACTGACAACCATGCATAATTCATAGACCATACTTTTAATTCAGCAGAATATATACTACAATAACGTTTCTCTATTTCACATATACAATGAATATTTTGTGAAACTGTTTTGTCAAAAAACAGTATCACAAAGTAATTTTTTGTGTAACCGAAAGTAGTAATTTTTATGTGCAACATTGGTAATAAGTACTAGTTCTGGTTTCAGATCAACGAATTGTAACATCTAACCTCAATGCGTGTCATGCTTTATACTCTTTGCATTCGGATTAATACACTATTAAACTCTATACAAATTACGGTATTCAGGTAACTTTTTAATTACAAAATCTATAATAGTTTTACACATAAAATAAATCAAACATAAAAGGTGATTAACCAATTTGAACTTGATTTCTAAAATAACATAATAAACAATAAAAAATAACATAAATAGTTTACAATAACCTAGTCATGGTTTATAATGCAATTGTTATATACTTTAATTGTTACGACAGTACCATCACATCTGTTCCAGTTCTTTCAACATCAATTCTTTTTTGAATTAGGATCGACATTTCTGAACGGCTTACTGCAGTTGAAGTGGAAGCAACCGGCTGATACTGGCTTGACAGTATCTTCTTTAAAGAAGATTTGATATATCCCTCTGCAATTGCCGATGACTTCCAGCCTCCATGTTTTTTAATCGTAAGTAAATCCCCTCCTTGATTTGCAAGATGCGATGCAGAAGAGCGACGTAAACAGTGACCAGTATATGTTTCATAATTAGATAGCTTCAAGAATTTTGCTATGTTTTTAGGTACTTCACCAATCTTATCAATACCTATTGGTGAAACAGTACATCGACCTCTACGGTAAGTTAAAAAAAATCTGTCGTGTGAAGTATGGGACGGTCTTAATTGAATATATTTTTTAAGGAGGGCAACCCAAGAATCTTCGGTAATAACAAATAGACGAGATTTGTTAGTTTTCTCTGCATAAACAGTAACCTGAATTACATCAGATTTGAGCTGCACATTCTTCATCGTCATACGAGTCAGCTCATCCCGCCTACAAGCTCTACAGTACCTTATGATTAATATAGCCTAAATAGAAGTAAATTTTAAATTTGTTACTTAAAATATAACGTAGGACATTACCTTTATTGCCAAGAATGTATAATCGTCAGCCTCGTTAAGAAATTTAATGATATCATCATACTGTAAAATACTTGATTTTTTTGGTTGATAATTTTCGGATTTTTTTTTCAAAAAAGCAATTACTTTTAAATATTTAGAAATGTCAATACTATTATTAATCGAGAGACATGATCGTAGCATAAAGTAACTTGACCACATTGTCGATGACTTTTTTGTTTTACTCATTATTTCAAAGTATGCTAATACAATATTTTCGCTGATATTGGTCACGTTATTTTCGTTACACCAAGTACAAAAATTTTGATATTCTTTTTTGTATTAGGTGTAGATTTAGTCGGTAACAAATTTTAAATTGCGTTATTGGCAATTTCACGTAACTCGGGAGGAGTGCAGGAAAATTGTTCAAATTGTGAATAGATTCCGTTCTTGCGAACAAGGATAAAGTTTCAAGAAAAAGCGACATTAATTTTATACTTACATATTAAAAATAAAGAACTTTTGTTGCTTACCTACATAATTAACAATTATCTTTAAACAACAATTAACTAATGACACAGAAAAATCTAATGTCCAAATTTTAAATTTCAAATTACATAGTAAGCAAGTGTTACCAACCTAAATATGTATATGCAAAAATCGCTGCTACATGTTACAATTTTTATCAGTAAATAAAAGGACATTAAAACAAAATAGAAAAAGTAGTATGAAAAACATGTGTTACAATGACTATTTGAAATGCTCGTCTATTGCTTAACTCGCCGCTTCGCGGCTCGTTAAAGCAAACTTACTCGCATTACAATACTCGTCATTGTAACACTGGTTTTACAATATACTATTATAATTAATCGTAATTCCATTTAGATGCTCTTCTTTTTCTTCACGACTATTTTAATATTCTAATTAGTTTACATCTTATTTTGTAAAATTATACACTTCATTGACAAGTATCTAGTTATATTGCTACATTCCTTATGAATATCTTCTTCGATCTACAGCTGACAGCTACAACTTTCCATATGGAATATGATACGAATGTAACGTTCAACGCGTATTTTAGTTCGTAGTTCTTACTTCCAAGTTAATGTACGAGGCAGGTTCATAAACTAAGGGCCGTTTGGTCACAAAAAAATATACGCATAAGAAACAAATTTTATTGTCATATTTAGTTAGGTACAAACTTACTTTACTTCTCTACATAATCGCCGTTCACTTCTAAGCATTTTTTGTACCGCTGCACCAGCTTCTTTAAACCCCTCTGCATAGAAATTTGCCGCCTGAGAGTTCAACCAGTTGACAACGGCATTTTTGAATTCCTCTTCGGTTGCAAAACGTTCTCCACCGAGCCACTGTTTAAAATGCAAAAAGAGGAAGTAGTCGCTAGGTGCAAGGTCGGGACTGTACGGTGAGTGGTCAAAATGTTCCCAACGAAAATCTTGAACTTTCTCCTTAGTTTTGGCAGCAGTGTGAGGACGCGCGTTATCGTGGAGGAGGATTATGCTAGATGACAGTTTCCCGCGGCATTTGTTTTGGATCCCAAGTCTCAATTTGTTGAGCGTTTTGCAGTACACGTCAGCTGTAATTGTTGTCCCATGTTTCATGTAATCAACCAAAAGAACACCGTCTTAGTCCCAAAAAACTGTAGCCATCAATTTTTGACTTGTGTACCGAGTTTGCTTAAACTTTTTCGGTTTTGGTGAAGTTGAATGTCGCCACTGCATCAATTGGTGTTTTGTTTCTGGGTTGCTGTAAGATACCCACGTTTCGTCCCCAGTAACAATGCAAGAAAACAAATCATCTCCATCTTGTTTATAACGGGCCAAAAACTTTCGTCCACTAGACATTCTTTGCTCTTTGTGGTAGTTGGTGAGCATTTTTGGTACCCACCTTGCACACAATTTGTGGTATGCGAGGTTTTCCGTGACAATATTGTAAATAGTAGTGCGTCCAAGTTGAGCAAATTTTTCAGCGAGGCCACTAATCGTTAATCGACGATCAGATGGCAGTGTTTAGTCCACTTGTGAAACGATTTCATCGATCTGGAGACTGGGCCTGCCACTCCGCTCTTCGTCATGGACATTTGTTCGGCCATTTTTAAAATCACAGCACCATTGTCTAACCTTACCTTTGCTCATAACTGTAGGTCTATAAACCAGGCATAACTTCTGATGAATTTCAGCAGCCGACGATTCTTTGGTACATAAGAAACGAATCACAAAACGCAATTCACATTTGGCGGGATCAACGATTTTCGTGGCCATTATTCTTTATATTCACCGACAACAATATGATTTCAGAACCAAAACAAATGACGCTGTAGCTTTGCAAATGAGTCAGTAGATGGCGCTGCAGTAGTAAAACTGTGCTCCGAAGCGCCAATATTTAAATATAAGCAAACGGCCCTTAGTTTATAAACCCGCCTCGTATAATGTACAGTTTTAATTGCCTTTAACTTTTTAGAATCCAATTTACTGTTCACTTTAAGCGAATATTTTAAGTGCTTCATTCCTTCTGCTGCTGAAAGAACGTCTGATTCACTGTTTAATTTCCCATTAAACTAATCCTAGTTTGTTGTGGCACAGTTAAATTATATCTGTGAGTTTGATTATGACTTAATTTTAATTATTCTAAATTTAGACTGAATGACTGCAGTTTAAAAAAACACTACTTCTACTTTTATCATTGTTTGAGTACTGTATTATTTGTTTACAGGCTTTAATACCTAAAACTAAGGTTTGTTAATTTTTTTCCTTCACTAAATAAACAAAAATTGGATGGGTACCTATTTTTGCAGTGTAATTGAGCTTAGCTGGTTGTCTAATTTTTAATGATCGTAAGTGTTTTAAACTATACCTACATTAACAAAACCAAAAATAAATTTTCATTTTTATTCTTGAATAATTTTACTGCTGAAATTTTGAATACTATCATATAGTATTTTTTCCAATACTAGCTGTGAAGTGGACAATTATTGCATCTTCTAGCCAACTGCAAAGTTGAATTTCTCTATTAGTGGTTAATATTTTTTCTGTTGTTGACCTAGGTTAATAATGGACAAATTAATTTTTTTTGAAAATCCAAGAATAGTTGTTTAACAAAAACGAGTGCAACATAATTTTGTATATCTAGGAGATTAACTTATTTGCTGCTTAAAATTACCTAACACGATAAAATTATTTAAATAAAAAATGCCATTAGTTTAAAATTCGCACCCCTATCCCGTAACCGCAAATACATAACCTGAATTTATTTATTTATTAAATATGATAGTAGAATCAGTTTTTTCAGATTTCTTAAAGGAGATTTAACCAGGCGAGTTAAGTTACATAAAAAATTTTAAGTAAAATACAAACATTTTGTTGTAAGTGTTTCGAATGGTTAACAGAATGTGAAAGGTCCGATCTGTTGCATAAAAATATCGACTATAAAAACTATGTGACGAACACTTACCATTTCTAAATAAATTACAAGTGTCAATTTCTGAAACTTAATATTCAAATGATGCGAGGTATATTGGCGAAGCAATAAATGAAATTTTTAAATATTTTATACAAGTATTTTCAGAATCGATGTAAATAAATGCCCGTTAACATCTTCAGCTATACCCAAACTACTCAAGCTTGCAGCTCACGGAGGAACAATCTTAAATTGCAACGCGAAATGAAAGCACTTCAATTAAAGTTAACATCACCCAACGATTTCTTCCCGGAAGCGGAGCACAAATTGTAAAAGCCCAAGTGGACTTAAAAAATAAACCACTAAGAAGCAGGAGATATACAGAAGAATACAAACAATTTTCACTAAAATTATATTTACGAACCCCAAAATGTTAATTTTAAAGTAGGTTTTAAATTCTTTGCCAGCTCGAAGTGCTACGTGATCATGGTTAGAGTTATATATAAAAAATTTAAACAACCCTTGTGCTACATCTTTACAAATATTATATGCAAAGGTGACAAATTCAAGTCGATAGTATTAAACTGCATAGAAAAGCTACAACTACAATGCGGTGCCAATGTTAGAGCAGAAGTAACTGATCAAGGTTCTAATTTTTAAAACCTAATTAAAAGAATAGATGTATAACCGGAAAAACCATACCTTCTCTTAAATGATAAGAAAATCCATTATTTCTTCGATATCCCCTATTTATTGAAGTCAGTGCAAAATAACTTGATTAAATACGATATAATCTTTAATAATCTTGGAAAGACATTAAAAATTTCTACATGTCAGAAAAATCTAAACCGCTGCGATTGGCTCTAAATCAACTAATTTACATATAACTCCAAATAATTTTCAGAAAATGAAGGTGAAATATGCCACACAAGTGTTTAGTGAAACAGTTGCAGTTGGTTTATCAACTTATGTAGCTTTTAATGCTTTTTGATTTATTTGTATTTCTGTGCTACTTGATTTTTACAAGAAAAATGTTTATTTTACTAATATATAATTAGAGGAAAACACAATACACAAATATTTTACATAAAATAAGTGTACACTTCTATTTTACAAATTAAGTGTTAAACTTATGAAAAATAAAAATAATAATAATAGACTTAAATCTATAGAAAAGCAATAACAAATAAATTATATAAAATTGATTAATAATAGTGTTTATAAAACAATGCATCACAATTTGGTAACTCTCTTTTGAGATGTATTTTAAATTTAGATTCACTATCAAAAAGTTTATTTTAGAGTAAGAATTTGCCGTCTTCCTTAACCTTAAGATAGGAGAATTTTGATAAAAAATATTATTTTGAAGATTTTTACAAGGGACGTTTAGATTTATTTGTTGTAAAAGAAATGAACTATTTGAAATTCCATTAAGCAATGAAAGAATTTGGATGTAATTTTGAAATGGAAGTCGGGATTTATATAAAAAAATTGAAGAAAAACGGTGTTGTATTTTTTTTTAATTTAGTAATAAGAGTTGAATGATAGGGTGACCATATATACCACAGCAGTATTATAACTGAGAGCAAACGAGTGAAATGTATAACAATTTTATTGTATCCACATTAAGAATATGTATGGAGTATCTAAAAATAAAACCTAATGCTGTAAGTGCTTTGGATCTAATAGTATCTATATGTGCATTAAATTTTAAATCTTGAGACAAAGTTACTCCTAGGTCATTAACAGAAATTACAACTTGTAAAAACTGGTTATTAATTTTGTAGGAAAGTTTAATCGGAGTTTTAATATGATGAAATGAAATCATTAAACATTTACTTAAATTTAATTTGATATCATTTGAAGAACACCATTTATAAAAACGATTTAAATGATGTTGAAGTTGATTACAATCCTTTAAAGTTTTGATAATTTTAAAAATTTTTACATCATCGGCAAATAGCAGTATATTCAAGTGTTGAAAAACTTCTTTAATATCATTAATAAAGATCAAGAACATCAATGGAGCAAGATGAGAGCCTTGAGAAACACCAGAGTAAGCTGATATGGGAAAGCAAGCAAATTGTTTGTATTGAACTACTTGGTAGTGATTGGAAAGGTAGCTTGTTATCCAACAGAGTAACGGACCGTGAACACCAATGTTAGGTAATTTATTAATTAATATCTTATGATTAACACTATCAAACGCTTTTGCAAAATCAGTGTAAATAACGTCCAACTGAGCGTTCTCATCAAAAGCTTTATAAATAAAATGTTGAAAGCAAAGAAGATTCGTGATAGTAGAACGGTTAGGATATAAGCCAAGTTGTTCTTCTATAATAACGTTTTTGAGTAAAGGGAACATAATTAAGACAACAATTCTTTCAAAAAGTTTTGGAATTTTTGAGTTTTTAGTAATTGTCTATAGTTCTTGATATCACTTTTACTTTTTGTTTTACTCACAGACTTCACAACCATGGTGTATAATATGCTATTTTTTGCAAGTAGGGTTTAAAAGTTTTTTTACTTTCTTTGTATTTAGCAGTCGCTTTTTTATTTCTTTCTTTTATTAATTAACCCTTTCCTTTCAGATGACGGTTGAATACGTCCAGTTGTAGAACTGCCAAAACCTTAGCTTAGGTTTGTTTGTTTAGGTTGGGTTATATTGTAATTGAGCTAAATTTAATAACTCTCCAAATTACTATGAGTGATATTATGTTTAGGTAGCTTAAGTAATTTGTGTTAGGTTATGTTAGTTTGTTTCAAGTTTTTTGTTAGATAGGTTATTTTATGTCGAGTTAGGTTAGGTTAATTCATTTTATTTTTTATTGTTAAATTAAAATTAAGTGCAATTATTAATTCCGATTTATTACAAATTTGTAATTTTGAGTAAAAATATAAATCTACACGGCCTGATTGCTCAGAACTACTATCAGATTCTAAATGCATCATGATTTCTTCATATGTTTAATTTTTTAATTATTCATGCCAAATAATTCTCGTATACGTTTATCTTCTTTTAGCATATGTTATACACAATTATAAAATTTATCTGGTTTATCAAAAAGAATAGTTTTATCTAATAAATTCATAACATCCTTAATTTATATGTAGTATTGTTAGCAGCTATGTATTGTTTTACTTATGCCCATGACAATAGGATTTAAGTTCTAGTGGTGTGATGGCAATCTTAAGATGGTTTTTCCACTTTTTTTACCATTTGGTTAATGACGTACGGTGTTGGATCAAATTGAAAACATGTACATGTAAAGGTTTTGATCCGCTTTCTTTGCACATTTATTAACAAGCTATTCGACAATGACCCCTTTTGCAAAGTTTGTGATGGAACCTTTTCAAATTTAACGCTGTGATATAAAACATTATTCATTGCGTTACAGAATTTTTGTCTAAAAGTGGTAAACAATTGTTAAACACTTCATAATAATAATAATAGTAATAATAATCATTATTTACAGGAAAAATAAAGAAACATAAAGAAAAATATAAAGAAAAGTGTACATTTACAACAAAATTTATAATTGTCTAAAAAAAAATAATTAATAATTGTTCTTATAAAACAACAAATCAAATTTACATAATTCTTTTTTAAGAGTGTTTCTGATAATTGAATTATTACCGCAAAAGTTAATATCAAAAACTATATTAGCAGTTTTCATAAATCTTGTAATTTTGTAAATAGTTTGTCTTGCTACGATTAAGAGAGAAGGGATTGGTAATGCGAAGGTTTTCAGATGGTACATTAAATTTAATCAGTTGTAAAAAAAATACAAATTAGAACGCCATTAATCAGTTTATGAAAAACAATTGATCAATAAATATTCTTCGAGAATATAGTGTATTTATGTCAAGAACACATAAAAGCTAAAGGTAGTTTGATAAGATGATCCTTGGTTTTGAAAGAGAAGAATCTTAAAAATATGTGTTGCACTTTTTCAATTTTTATTATAAGGGTAGATTGAACAGGTGACCAAACAAGACTACAGTATGAGCTAAAGAGATATATATCAATTTTGTAGTATCTGGATTCGAAAATTGTGCTGAGATATAGGATTTGAGATACAACTCTTGTATTGAACAAGTTGGGTACGGTTTGATATAAAACTATGTATCCATTTCAGTAATGATCCGTGAATGCCAATGTTTGCTAATTTGTTTATTAGTTAAAATATTGTAATTAACACTATCGAATGCTTTTGCAAAGTCGGTGTATATAACATCCAGTTGGGTATTGTGTTCAAAAGTCGTATAAATAAATTTTTGGTATACTAGTAGATTGGTATTGGTTGAACGATTTGGATAAAATCCATGTTGTTCATCAATAATTTTATTTTTAAGTATCGCAAACATAGCTGATGTAACAATTTTTTCAAAAAGCTTAGGTAGTACTGATGTTTTTGTTATTGGTCTGTAGTTGGTACTTTTACTTTTATGGATAGAAACAAGAAAAGTAGATTTCCAAAAAGTTAGAGAATATTCCGACTAATAAGGACTTACTGAATAGAATATGAATTGGATAGGCTAATACATAGCTACATTGTTTAAGTAAAAGAGCTGGAATATTATCAGGACCACATTTAGTTGCATACGGTAGGTTTATCAGTTCTGTTAAAACGTCAATAATACTAATGTTTATTTTATGTAGGTTAACACAATTTGGTGAATGTTTTTTTTTTTTTTTTTTTTTTTTTTTTTTTTTTTTTTTTTTTTTTTTTTTTTCTTTTTTTTTTTTTTTTTTTTTTTTTTTTTTTTTTTTTTTTTTTTTTTTTTTTTCTTTTTTTTTTTTTTTTTTTTTTTTTTTTTTTTTTTTTTTTTTTTTTTTTTTTTTTTTTTTTTTTTTTTTTTTTTTTTTTTTTTTTTTTTTTTTTTTTTTTTTTTTTTTTTTTTTTTTTTTTTTTTTTTTTTTTTTTTTTTTTTTAAATTCATTTTTTTTTATTTGTAGTAGATATTTATAGATTGAACCATTTTCCGTAATTCTGAACAGTACCCAATTGGAAAAGTTTTTTTGTTTTTGAATGTGCGTTTAAGTGGAATAAATAAAGAACAACTTTCATATAGAATGTCATAAAAACATTGTACAGCTTTGTCAATATTTAAAGAGCAAAAAAACTTCCAATTTATTTCAGATAAGTAAAGACACAAGTTTAAATAATTTCCATTTTGAAAATCATAATAATAATACTCATAATTTACTGATTGATAAAGATGGATGATATTCATCTTCTGGGACTAGTTCATCTAAACTATTTTCACTGTTAATTTATTTAAATTTGTAAAAAAAAGTCAAGCATTCTGTTGTCACAGTTTTTTACACTATTTGAATGGAACATGGTCCATAAATTCAAACACTCACACAAATTATCAACGATTCCAGAGTTTAAGCCGTATACAGATATAGTATTATCTTCAGTATTATTCCATGACACATGGGGAAGATTGAAATCACCTACCAATATAATGTTAGAGTTCATATGAGTCTGTAAAATATTGTCTATAGTGTAACAGATTGTTTTGTTGAGAGTTACTGTTTGGGGGACAGTAGATAGAGCCCACAATAATATTTTTGTAACCAATTGTACATAAAACAAACAGTTGTTCAATTTCAGAAAAAGTCAGTTGTAGGTATTATTTTAGAATCGAATTTTTTATTTACTGCAATTAGAACTCCTCCGCCTTTCTTTGCAATTTCTAAAGGCCTATCTTTTCTATACACATTCATGTTATAAAATCCCAATTCAGAGTCATATATTTCCGGTATAAGTCAGGTTTCTGTTAACTCTATTAAATCAACTTCATTAGGTAAAATCATCACTTATTTCTTTGTGATAATCGCCTAAAGCAATAAGAATATGTAAAATCGATTGCGATGGAAGGTTATTTGTTATTTACTTATCTTCCGAAACCAGAGTTGGTACCTATGTGGACTATAATTGACCGTTTTGCTTAGTCTGATAGATTTGTAACGCCACTTGAAAGACCTTCGACATGTGCTTTTCTTGCTGCCGCTATTGTAGTATCTTTGTTACGTGCGCCGCATTAACCCAATCATCAATATAATAAATTGTGCGCCCTTCCTGACGAATCACTAATCGCCATAAAACTATTTCTGGTTTTTCAATTTCAATATTATTATTTTTACTTCATAAATGTTCGGCCATAACAACCGCAGTAAAATCTTCTAAAATATTTATTTAATTAATTAAGCAAGTAGTGAGTTAATACTTACGTACCGAAACTTTAACTAATATTCAATTAATAACACAAGTAATAAAATTGACAGAGTGACAGAATATTCGCTAAATGAACTGTTGCCAATAAAATCGCATTTGAATTAAAATATTACTGCTTTGGGCTTATATTTCTACCTGTGTAATAGCGACTTCGAATTTCGCCAATCAGAATTTAACTTGTATATTATAGATATACTTTTCTTTACTACATTCTCTCGTGAAAAATACCATAGAGTCTTATTTATAACTTGACATGCTTTCCTTCTGTCTTAAATGTTAAACGCATATTTTTGGTAATTAAGTTGAGGTTGTTCAATTTTCTTAAAATTTATTTTTCTTTTAATTTTTTATCGCAGTCTTGAACAGACTTGCTAATAATGGGTGACTTAATACCGACTGATATTGCCAGAGGCGTAGCAGTAATCAAACATCGTCGAACCTACACGGAAGTTCCTTGGACGTTGGTTAAATCGCAGTCAAGTATCGATCGAAGTGTAATTTGTTGGAGACATACCGCAGAGTATGTTAGAAGAATGAGCCAATGTAGAAAACGCTCAACCACGGTTGCACATCATTTTTTTATTATGTTGCAAACACTGCGAAACACACAGTTCAAACCAGAAACATATTTCAAGACGTTCATGAAACCATAGTAAGTGAGCGCACAGTATAGAGTGAATTTAAAGAAGGTGATCTCATGTAATTTAAACCGATAGAAGCCCCAGAGACACCGTCGTGCAGGGCGACTGCGGTTTGCTCGGGAACATGAATATTGGAGTGATAGCCACTGGGGCCAAGTTCTCTTTACAGGCGGGTAATTTCTATCGAGGTAGGAAAGATTGCACCTGCTACTATACTGCATCTTTTGGTAGAGGTTCAATTATAGTATGTGGCGGCGTATCATTGGGAACACGAACAGACGTAGTGGTGATTGATGGTGGAAGTGTAGCAGATATCTTCTCCAAGGTCAAGTAACAATTTCATTTTAATGCATAACAATGCACGCCTAAATGTAGCCTATTGTGTAATTAACTTTTTAAATAAAATGTTTATACCAACAATGAATTGGCCAGCTCGTTTCGCTGACACGAATCCAATCCAGCATGTGTCGGACATGCTAGGGACCACAAATTCTTGCTGTTCAAATCACAAATAAAGTGAAAATTGCTTTTATTAAGGAATTGGGCAGAGTGTGTCAACAGTGGATCGATGGCCTGATCAGTAGTATGTGAATGATTGATTGCAGTCAAAAGAGCTCGTGGAAGAAATGCCCGCTTGCGATTACGTAAAAAATGCACTTATTGAAAATAATTCAAAATGTACAATAAGATTATTATGTTTAAAATCGGTATTTTGTTTGTGTCTATCAATCTTTTTTCATCTCCAGCAGGTTACAGTTGGTACAACTTTTGTAACATACGTTCTAATTACTCTAAGTATTTGCAAAGAAATTATCTGAGAAATATTAACAAAGTGAGTATTGTAGGCAAAACAATTAGATTTTATGTCTTCTTTCTTTAATATGCAGGTATATGAATTTATGTTGGTATTGATATTGACAATAATTAATTATGTGTTGTCAATATATGACAAGTGTTATGACCCTCTGTTTAGCTTGTATTATAATTGTACTTGGGATTATTTTGCTTGTAAAATTTCTTTAAAATTTAAAACTTTTTAACAAGCAAAAATAGAAGCAACTTACTACAACATCATGATTTGAGGAGAAGTATAATTTTAGTAATAACTTATTAAGTGTGAGGATATCATTTTCCATTAATCAACACATCAAAAACAAATCGGCGGATCAAATCAACAAGAATGTAAGAGTATCAACAATTTTGGGACAATAGTAAATCTGTTTAGTGCGTTAAAATATTTTAGTGAGAAAATGTAAATGTCATTAAAAGTTTGTTTCCATTTTTGTGTCTATTTACAGCCAGACTTTAGGTTTTAATTCAGGACTAAGTTATGTAAAGCTTAAATTTGATACTTTCTAGTCGTTCAAAGTTTAGAAAACCACTGGAATTTGTATTACGTACCTATAAAAGCTATCTCAATTTTGGTCAATAAAGTGTCAAACTAAAGAGGGATTAACAAAACATTATTTGATGTACTTATGATTTAATTTCTTAACACCAAGCTAGAGGTTCTAAAGAACCCGCAAAATTTTAATTTCAAAAATTATTATTTTATAGTTTTAAATTTGAATGCCTAAAACTCAATTAAACCGGCACACGATAGTTCTTTTAAGAGGTTTTTAGTACAGTAAGTAGGTTGTTTGTACCAATTTTGAGCTTTACATAATTTAGTCCTAGGTTTGGTCATAAAGTTCATGAAATATTATTCATTTCAGAAAAATAAAAATTTTTCTTCATTACCAAATTGTGCTTTTAAATAGTATTTAACATTACTAGCAAGGTAAAACGGTTTTTACTGGCGGACAGAAGGATATGACTGACGAGTCGAAGACGAGTCTGTCACCTTCTGGAGCCAGTAAAACCCGTTACCTTGCGTGTATTGTTGAATGTTTTATTTGTTCCTCACTTGTAAAAGTTATTATAAATGAATAATAAACCATTAAAAATTCTAAAAATTTCGAAAATCGGAGAAAAATCATGTGAGCTTTAGACGTATTGCTTTGGAAACGCA
Source organism: Abscondita cerata (assembly GCA_030710515.1). NCBI lineage: Eukaryota > Metazoa > Arthropoda > Insecta > Coleoptera > Lampyridae > Abscondita > Abscondita cerata. Next base: position 144,623 of record JALBCR010000922.1, on the reverse strand, counting down.
CGGCACTTATTTTGTTGATTAATTATTTCATTTCAATTTCACGTTTCCGGAACGTTTTGCTGGTGAGATTTACTGAAATGAGTGTCCCGCAAGCTATCATTGATGAAGCAGCAAGTGTAGTTGCAAGATTACTGCCCGAAAAATCTTCATCAAGGTATGAATACGAGTACGCGGAGTTCAAAAAGTGGCAAAAGGAAAACAACGTGACTGGTGTTACGGAAGACGTTATATTAGCGTATATCAATAAATTGTCTGCCAAATTCAGCCCGAATTCTTTATGGTCGAAGTGGTCAATGGTTAAGAGTTGTTTGGCAGTTAGAGAAAACATTGATGTTTGCAGGTTTGTTTCCTTATATTTATTAGTCAGGTTTTTAGTTACATATGTCATTTTCTAGATTTCATAAAGTGGTTGCGTTTTTGAAAAGACGAAATGAACGCTACGTCCCCAAGAAAGCCAAGGTTCTGACGAAAGAGCAAGTGGAAAAGTTTATCATTGAAGCTCCTGACGAGAAGTGGTTACTTGCCAAAGTCATTACCATTTTGGTATATTTGGATGTTGTCGGTGCGATGAGCTTCTATCCCTCACTGTAAATGACGTGGAGGATTTGGAGAAATATATTGTTGTCACCTTACGAGAGACCAAAATTTAACGACAAGGAGGTTTACAATAACGGACGATGGGTGTAGCTTTAAACCTTGTGCTCTTTATCGGAAATATGCGGCCCTACGACCTCCAAGAAGTAAAGATCTGCGGTTGTTCTTGACGTACCGCAGTGGAAAATGTGTCGCCCTAAATGCAGGTCAACATACTGTAGGCGCAATACCCAAGAAAATTGCTGAATATTTGGAATTAGAAGAACCGGCACTTTATACAGGGCATTCATTTCGACGAACTGGAGCAACGATGGTGGTTGATGCAGGTGGTGATACTTTGGCTCTGAAGCGTGCAGGGGATGGAAATCAACACAAATTGCAGAAAGCTACGTAGATGATTCGATTAATAATAAGATTAAAATGGCAAAAGAATGTTTCCACTTGAAGAATCCACGCCATCCACTTCTACAGAAAATATATGCGCAAGTACAAGTGACATAACATCTCCTGAAACTTCAATATTACTGGAAATCGCCACTGCACCATGATATTTAATGTATACGATAGTAATAAAACCCAATTTTCAAATGTTAATAACAAATAAATCACGTTAGAGAGTTTGTCTGTCATTTCAAATTACCTATAATAAGGTAAAATATGAGGACGCGTGTAAAATTTTACAGGCTAGCCAGTTATATTTTACAAGTTAGTAGCTAGTTAAGAGGCATTTTCAAGGTAACTATAGTGAGTTGATAAGCTCCTGTTTACAAGTGAGGAACAAATAAATTTTTTTTATTTTAAAATTTTTTTTTTTTTTTTTTTTTTTTTTTTTTTTATTATTTATTTTTTAAAATAATTTATTGTAATTTTTTTTTTTTTTTTTTTTTTTTTTTTTTTTTATTTTTTTTTTGTTGTTTGTTTTTTTTTTTGTTTGTTTTGATAAAATTTTTTTTTTTTAGAAATTAATTAAAATTTTAAAAAAAATAATAAAATTTTTTTGTTTGTGTGTGAGAAAAAAAAAAATAAAAAATTTTTTTTTAAAAAAAATTTTTTTTTTTTTTTTTTTTTTTTTTTTTATTTTTATAAAAAAAAAAAGTAGTTTTTTTTTTTAATTTTTTGGGGACAACCAAAAAACCAAAATTTAAAAAAGAAAAATTAAAAAAGGGAAAACATTTTTAAATATAAGTTTTTTACAATATTGTGTTAACATAACCATTTTTTTTTTTTTTTTCAACCAAACGTCCTACACTTTTTTAGTGTCGGGGCGATCTTGATTTCTGCACGAAACGCTTGTTTGTAGGTACTGACAACTAAAATTATACAAACTGAATGTGTGTGTCTTTCACAGTTACAAACTTATTGCAAGCTTTTTTTGTATTTTAATTAATATGGTTCTATGTCAACAGTATTACAGCAAAGTAGTCATTAATAAGTTTTACTTAAACTACTAAAGAGTAAAACAAACTTTAGCAAGTTCAACATGACATGAACAATTTTGATTTTGATTAAACGTAAAGTAACTATTTCAAAAGCATGTATCGTACAGATTTGCCCTACTTAGATAAATAATTCAAAATTTATTTTGATACATTAGGAATTACATAAAGATGCTATAAACCTGAAAGCTTTTTTTTCTAATTCATTCAATTATACGTATTAAATTACACCGCTTTGTACAGAATTGTTTGTATTGTAGAAAAGTATTGAATGAAATTCGGATCACTTAGAGCAGGACCAAAAATAGTTAGGTGCATAAAATTTTACATCATTCTACAAACGTATTAAAGTATTAAGTTCAAATAAAAATTTCAATTTGCGCACATTTATAAGATAATGAAACTACATGATCAAAGCTAAAAAGCATAAACTTATTTAATATATTAACTTCTACGGACAAGCAAGGCAAGGCAGAATCAGAACTTCACTTTTATATTCCCTGAAACCTATTTTCGTTAACCTTTGCTTTGTGTTTGAAAAATTTTAGTTTTCTTTCAAAAACACTGATTGAAGTGTCAACAGATATTGATCAACATTTTAATACCGAGTGATCTAGATAAACAGAACTCACTAAGTATCAGAAAACATTATGGTTTAATAATTACTATTTTAATCGAAATGAAAATAATATCAAAGTAATTTATATGGAATATTCACGTCCTTTAACTTTATAACATATTTGCAATTCTTTTAAATTCAGGTCTTATATTTTTGTTTTATTAAAAGAACGTTTGTTTGAGATTAATAATTGTTTATCAAAATCTACTAATAAATCAATGTGCCGTATGTGATTTAAACGCTTTTTTTATTCAAAGAAATTCATTAAACTCAAATATATCTTTTTAACTTATGTGGGTTGGTAATAGAATTTTAAACAAAATCAAAAAGTTTTAATTCTTCCAACTTAATCATCTTGGATCTACAGTTTGAATATTGACTGCAATTTTTTTTTTGTTCATCTATCACTACCCTTTTGGTGATTCTATAATTTGATCGTACCGGGTTGGAAGATTGACAGTTGTTGAAGAAAATCTTCAAAACGTGTTATACATAAATGTGTTAAAAATTAATCAAATTAAAATGTCATATATGTAAAAGTTTGTAGTAAGTAACATGCCAGCCTTGAACTTTCCAACATGGCGAAAAAACTAAGCGCATTTTTAACGCAATGTTTTAAATTCTTGCCAACCAAATAAAACAGTAGCCAGTGGTAGTTGTAGAACTACGAACGGCACCTACATACATGTGTTTCGCCTTATTTGAGGCTCATCAGTGTATAGTAGCTCAAACGCAAGTCTACAAAAATCATCGAGATTAGCTACAATATTTTAATGTATTAAGCAAGAGATAGTCGGTGTCGCCACCTCATAAACAGTTGCCATATAAACCGATTCATCAAAATGTTGATGTTCAATCTAAGTACATGACAACGGTCCATGGTAGTAACACCGACTATTTCTTGCTTAATTAAAATAATTTAAAATGTTACTCCTATACCTATTATTTATTGATTATTTTTAGGGGTTCTCAATTTAATTGAACCTTCTAGGAAGAGTAAGTGTAAGAATTTAAAAATTTTTTAAAACTTAGTTCTTTAGTCCGCCGACGTTTCGCGTACCATGTGTCCATATACCTACCTATTAATATTGTCTAGCAGGATTAGGTATAGTAAGTTAAATCTTTTTTCGTTTTTTGTGATGTGTCCCTAATGTTCGAGTTTATGTTGTTTTTACTTTGCTTAATTTGAGTAAAACTTTTTTAGTATTACAATTTTGATGTTTGATTTGAAGGAGCAGTAACTATAAGTTTAGCACAACATCTAAATGTTAAAAATTTTTTTATGGTAAATTGTCCTTTATTAGAATCTAAAAAAATTTAAAAAAATGTCTGTAACAATATAAATTTCGTGCATGGAATTGTCCATCTCAATTAAATGCAAAAACGTTTGTAAAATTTGTTTCGTTTTTTACTTCATATGATATCATATTCGATGTTTATTTGATATAAAGAGAGAAATATATCCGAGAAATTTAATTCTTATTCTCCATTGTCTTCAAGAAGTCACAGCTCAGAGGAGAAGCTCCAAGTAAATCAAATCAATATTGTTTCTTTTCTCACCACGACAATTTTGAAGTTTTTATTTAAAACTATGTAAGATAAGAACAAAAATTATTCTCATTTTTAGACATATTGTGTATTTGACTCATTTTTCAAGCAAACCTTAAAGACGTTAAATTACGGTAAACTGTTGAGAAACCTGTTCCTCAGTTTAATACCACATCATGTTTAGAAAATTAAATTAAACATTTAATTCCGGTTATTGATTAACAAAACTATTTAACAATACAGGATAAGTAAAGAGAAATTTTTGTTTAAGTTTGTGGAGTAATGTCCTACTTATTTATTTTTTAGATTTGATATGTTTTTTAGGCAATATATACATACTACCCAACCCATTATTTTTATAATTAATTTTTACGTACACATAATCAACGAATTTCAGAAAACAGAACTACTTAGAATGGATCAGTTTCATCACGCATACCTATGCTTTCCATCACTTTTATATAAAATAGAAATTCAAAATAATACATCTTTTCTTGTAGACGTGCTCAATTTTATTTAATTACCTTTACTGTGCAAATGCTAGAATATTTGTTTACAAATAAAAGGTATGCGTTAATACTCTATTATCGGTGTTATAACCAACTTCAATTTTATGTTATTATGTTGCTGTAGACCTGATGATGACACCTTGGTGTCGAAACCGGTAGTCGTTTTAATTAAGTGAATAATAATAAAGAAATAGGTGCACTTTACAACCTTACTTAATAAATATTTTTTAGTAGCCGCCCCTTTTAATCTTAGTTAATAAAAATATTAGCATCAAACGAAATCTTGTAAAGTGCTAAGCAAAAAAAAATGTTTATATGTTTACGATCTTTCACTGTAAGGTTTAGGATTCATCTTTAATTAAAAGTTCAGTATATTTGTGACGTGTTCTGACCTTATATGACCTTGTATTTTATGATTTTCGTTGAGTTTTCTTAATTTTCCGGGGTTCTTTAAATCATTTTTATAATTCAAAACCCTTAAAAATGTCTGTTTATTCTTATATTTATCTCGTCAATTCTCATACTAATTTAATTGTTTGTATAGGTAAACGGAACTTATAGATCATATAGGTAAGCTTCTTAATAATAAATTTAAAGTACCAAAATTAAACAATATTTGTTTCAGAAAGGCAAAAAATCTATTCAAACAATCATTAAAAAATTAACAAACACTAAACTGGAAGAAAAATTAATATGGGAAGCTAAACGCTATGAATCGAAATGTGCAAGCCACCTCAATATTTATTCATCATAATAATATACTTAAAATTTTAAGAAACAAATATTTGTGACTATCCTTCGTACAGAGCTTATACAGTGTGTTTAGTCCTTAAAGTAGCTCTTGGATTCTACCTTACTACTTCTTTTCTTATCAGTTTTTATTACCTTTTAGCTTAAGGTTTATCTTTTTTACGGATTCATCGGTTATATGACAAATATTATCTTTTACTTTTGTTGTCAAATATATAGGATGTTCTATTAAAAATCCAAACTTAACTGCACTTTGCTGTGCCACCAAGTATATTTTAAAGTGTCGTTCTTAACCTTACAAGTTTTGTTCGAAACTATTTTTTGAGAATACGTCTGTTCGTGATATATTAAGAAGTTTCCATAGTTTTCCTAAGCAAGTGTAATGAATATGGATGACTAATAAATATTTTTGTGATTATAAATTGCATTCTTATTATCCATCATTACTTAAAATTAAATTTCAAACATTACGGGCACCACATATTACACCTACATCACAATACAATAATGAGTAATAATGTAATGTACCATACAAATTAATAAATAATCAGCATAAACGATATAAATTTAAAAGACATCTTTGTAAGTTTTGACGATTTCTCGCTGTTTACCAAAGTTCCACTGAAAGAATGTCTTGATATCTTTCCTTTTGACATCAGCAAGCTTTTAGAGGTCTGTCTCACCTAAAGTTATTTTGCTTGGAAAGAAGAGTTTTTCAAACAAGTAGATGGAGTGGCAATGAGAAGTGCACTGAGTCCAATGATAGTTAATTTTTACATGGAGAGTTTTGAGAAGAAAGCCATCGAGACCGCTGAATACAAGCCAGAGACATGGTTTCGGATAAATGATGCTTTTGTATTTTGAAAACACGGCATAGAAAAGCTCATCCAATTTTTTCAACACCTGAACAGCTAACACCCCAGTATCCAGTTCACTATGGAGACATAAGATAAACAACAACTGACCTTCTAGGTTGTGCTGGTGAAAAAAAGCGGAAACAAACTATGTCGCACAGTGCACAGAAAACCTACACACAAGAACAGCAAGCTAGAGACATGGTTCCGGTACGTAAATGATGCTTTTGTAGTTTGGAAACACGCCATAGAAAAGCTCATCCAATTTCTTCAACACCTGAACAGCCAACACCCCAGTATAAAGTTCACTATGGAGACATAAGATAAACAACAACTGAGCTTCTAGGTTGTGCTGGAGAAAAAAAAGAGGAAATAAACTAGGTCACACAGTGTACAAAAAACCTACACACAAGAACAGGTACCTGCATGCCTTATCGAACCATCATCCAAGCAAAAAGTATGGTAATCAAGATCCTGCCGGATCGAGCTCAAAGGATTTGTGAACCAGATAATCTTCAGGCGGAACTCAAACACATAACCAATTAGTAAATAAAGCCATCCAGATCCATAAACATCCGGAAAACTACAATAAAACGGAAGAAACTCTGAGAAAGAAAAAACTGACCACTCGCGTTAGCAAAACGTTAAGAAGAAGTTCCAATTAACAACAGCCATTAAACCTATATCTCGATCACGTTAGTTCGCAAACAGACTGCCAAAGTTTCTACAAATTTAAAAGCATTGTTTAATTTTTTTCTTGAAAACAAAAAAAAACGAACATTTCTTACTATCAAAAAAGCATAAAATGAATATTTTTGTGGCATTCTCGTATAGTGTTCTGGCATTCTCGTATAGTTTGAAGAGGAAGAAAAAGCCCACTCCTAAAATTTGTTTACAGATAGCTTGATTCTTTCTAAACAAATAAAGTCTCTTATATTCTTTTTGGGAACCGGACATTTCGCCCCTATAGTTTTGCCTCACACGTTTTGCCTTCACATGTTTGGTACCCGTACCGTTTGCCCCTGTACACGTTTCGCCTCCACACGTTTCGCCCCTGCCAATGTGAAATTATATACAATTTTAAGTATGATATCCAAAGTCGGGATAATCAAATTATACAAATATATTTGGGGTGAACAATGTCGATTGGTAGATGTGATCGGGGGTAAACGGTGTTGGTTGGTAGGTTTCAGTTATTATAATTTTCTTTTTAAAATAATTACATGGTTTCATGCGATTTGAGGTAGACGGTGTTGGTTGGTAGGTGTAAATAGGGGATGAACGGTGTTGGTTGGTAGGTTACAGTTATTATAATTTTCTTTTAAAATAATTACATGGTTTCGTGTGATTTGGGGTAAACAGTGTTGGTTGGAAGGTTACAGTTACTACAACTTTTTTTTTTAAAAAATTACTTGTTTTCATGTAAATATTTTCATACATAAAAAGGTGAAAGGTGTTGGTGCAAAAGGTGTACGGGAGCGAAACGAGTGAGTGCAAAACGTATGAAAGCGAAACATGTGGGGGTTAAAAACTAAATTGATTTTATTTACGTTTTAAATAAAAACGTTAACATTTCAGCCGCATACTAGATAAATTTGACTAAAATTCTAACCTACATGATTCATACGATCTACTTGATAAAACCTTGTTTTTTTCAAAATAGTTAATATTACAAAAAATAAAACAGACGTTATTTGTTTAGTAAGAATTAAGTTATCTGAAATAAATTTGTAAATAACTAAATACGAAATAGGAAGAAAGTTCATAAAAAAACAAATTTTAAAAGGGGCTTTTTCTCCTTTTTGAAACTATACGAGAATACCGTAAAATATACATTCAGTGCTTTTTCAAATACAAGAAATTTTAAATTCTCTTATTTTCGACAAAAAATCACTACTTACATTTTTTGGCACTTATTTATTTACACCTGTATAAGCAAGATATGTTAAAAAAGTGAAAATTTGTTTTATGACGTAATTTTTTTTTTTAAAAAAGAGGTTACATTTGGACGATGTTTACATATAACGATTAAAATTTATTCATCCTGTACAATTTAAATAGTCAACTTGCTGTATTAATGAGATAGTGGATAAACAAAATTTATTAGTAAAATGTCTTGTTTGCTTTACAATATCATACCTAACGAATGAATTAGTAATAGGTTTTCTTTGTGAATAAAATAAGGACGCGAAAGAATAATAAGAATTTAAAAATTCAGTTGACGGAATAACTAAAAAGGTTTCATAAACCCGTCCTTTTATTTCTGATGCTCTAAAGCGTCCTCTCACTAAAAACAATCTCGCTACAGAATAATGATCAACTTTAGTTATGTGACAAGCAAACAAACTGACATATTTACAAGTCAAGTGGCTATGAGTTCCACAGCACTATATTATGTCATATACAAACAAATATTCACTTTACTACAGTTACATTACAACCTGGACCTGATAAATTCAACACAATCTCCGTTAAGGAGACCTTTTCCCTGTAAACGGTGCAGTTGTTCGGACATTGACTAAATACGACCATTTATTACAAAACGAATCTCTTATCTTTTTCCTTTTCGAATAACATTCGCGCATATACGTTTAGGTAAAGTAAAAACGCGCGTAAAACTTCCCAGAAGATAAAACGTGTCCCTATAAACGTCCCGTACGAATTTTAGTTCGTTACCGATAGAGCAAACTTGTAGTAAAAACGCCCCTATTGTTTTTATACCTTGACCTAATTGAACTCATATCGATTGCCTGTCTATAAGATTAAAGAACAAATTAGAAAATTTAATTAAAGATGCGTATAACGGAATCAATTTCTCGAAAGCAGTTTTAGAGTTTCAGTTTAGTTAGTATCTGGTATGTCAATAATCGTATCTCCTCCCAACTTATTATTATACAAAATCCCCTTCATACATTTTCTACATAACTTAATATGCTGAAGCTTTAATAATTTATGCTTTCTATTGAACTTCACCGCACGAAGCAAATTTGACAAGTGAAGTGCGTAGGTAACTCAGCAGTGACTTTATTAGATTCGATTATACATAATTCCAAACGCAGTTTACATAATATTACTAAATAAAGTAAGTCTGCAACCCTAGGGTTAAGTAACATTACAACATATAAATCAACGTGTAATATTAGTTAAACATAATTTCAAAACATCTTCACCCGTGACACCACCATCGAAAGCATGCGTCATTATAAAAATATAACACCTTTACATTTCTATTAAAGTATGCGATATTTTTACTGAATAATACCGATATTTATATTCGTGAATCTAGAATCTTGTAATGAGCTTAACTCAATAAATTTCTAGTTCGAGCGTGATTTATAACCGCAGTTTTACGAAAACTTCGGATTAGTTTATCATCTTGTAATTGGTTTCAGTTTACCATACCTTCCTAAAAAAGAAACTTCTGTTTATAGAAAACTTTAAAAATAAATTTTGTGCGTTTCTAACTTTTTCAGTATTACTCGAGTGTACAATAGGCGGTTTTAATTTGGAAAGTTCAACGTGCAATTTGAATTTATGCCGTGACTTGTGCAAATTTACAATTTAAGATAAAACAAAGTACCTTCGTTTGAAAATTTTTGCATATTCAAAAAGTTTTATTAGGATTTTTAAAATTTAATTTTCGCGAAAGCTAATAAATTTAAATATCAATAGTTTTTTAATTGCGAAATTTTGGATTTTCGTTTTAAATATGTCACACTTAAAGGAAGTTTGTGGATGAATGAATTTATTTAGTATATTGTTAATATGTTAATAACTAAACGTAAAGTTAAATGCTAACATCTAATTCGGTTGAGATAAAATTTAAAAAGTTTTAAATTAAAGTCGCAAAAATATTCTTATATTATAAAAATGCTACTATGTACGGGTACAATAAGAGCAGCTAATGTAACGTGTTTACATGCAATTTCTTTGACTTTACATCTCTTAAATTAAAATTCGAATAAAGAATAATACATTTAAAATGTAAAATAAAATATAAACTGTACTTATTCTTAAATACGCAAAAAAAGGATGTCACAAAAAAGTCATTGCAAAATTAATCAAAAAGCAATATATGAAAAAGAATGATATTTTTTTTAAAACTAATGCAAAAATAATTAAAAAATGCGCTATTGGCTTAATTTGTTGAAATAAAGAAAACAAAAAGATCTACACCTAGGCATGTTGACAATTTATGGTATGCTACTAACATGTATAAATTTTAACTAAAATTTTGACATTTTCAAGTATGTCAAATGATATGCTCTTTTAAAGCACAACTATTGTTGTTAACGAAAAAAGTAGAACTTCGTAATTTTTGCGGAAGGTAATGGAAGACATCATACAAAACGTGTTTAAATACAAAAAAGTGTGAATAAATGGAAAAGTACACAAACATTTGTAAATTTCAAAAACACCTCTATCTCCACTCTTATTCTAGCATCAAAAAATTCATTGTTAAATTGTATTCTAGTATTGATTATTACCTAATTGTCACATTCTTGAAAAACGGTAACAAATAATAATGGCTCCATCTATTGAGTTGTGGACCCTACTAATTTACAGGTTTAAAGTACACCATAAGTTTCCATACGATGATCGTTTTTACACATTTATGTACATTCATAAATTTTGTGACGGGGGTTATTTGATGTTAATAACATTAGGTCAACTTTATTGATAATTAACTTCTTTATAACTCCTTTATTGAAAACTAACTATCGTTTAACTGATTAAATTAAAGTACCCGTTTTTTTTAATGTCTGCGTTTGGTTACATAATTATGCTCTTGATTACGTGGTAGACTGAGGGATAGCACACCACAGGCGCCTTAGGGGTACGTTACTTGATTATGTTACGTAATAAATTATCAAAATGTAATATATATATATAAGATGCCGGTTGTGAACTTTTCAACATTGCGAAAAATCTAAGCGCATATTTAACGCAATATTTCAAATTCTTGCTAACCGAATTAAACAGTAGCCAGCAATAATTGCAGAATTACGAACGGCACCTACATACACGTGTCTCGCTTGATTTGAAGTTTCGGCGTAGGGTAGCTAGAACGCAAGCTACCGTATTTCAACGCATCGTGCCCCTGCTTATTAAGCAATAGATAGTGTCGCAACCTCATTGACAGTTACCAAGTACTAAGATTCATCAAAATGTAATATTTGTAGAAATTTCACATTTGTTTTGGTTACATTTTATGCAATTTTCTCTCTATTTCCTCTCTATTTTATGCCTTCTAGGCAATACCACTAACAAAACTTTGAATTAAAATCTTATATTTTTTCATACCTCAAAAAATAATTATTGTAAAAATTGATACGCTATCAGTTCATCTAGCTTAACGAAGTAAAATGTGTCCATATTGGAATTTCCTATATGGCTGTAGTAACAGCGTAGCAAAGAAAGTCAATTTCATCAACAAGGGACACTTTCGTCACGTTATAAGCAATATATAGCGCCTTTTTTTCTTATTGATACTTTTCCCTTCAAAAATCCGAACACTAACATTATATTCCAAGTTACTGTTAATTAAGTCAAAGTTAAGTAAATAATTTGAAATGTTAACGATGTAATTATAATTCCAACAGTATTAAAATAAAGTGCTTATTCTTGTACTGTATTTTCTTATGAATATACTTAGGAAGTATGTATTAATTACACAACTTTTATGATGAGTAGTGTATAAAACTTTTTTCTTACGACTAGTAAAATTGACAATTTTCTAAAGACTACTGCAATTCAAAACTAAGGATTTCAAACATCCTTAGGGAATGGGTGTATTTCTCACTAGTTTATTGCGCATTACGTTTGACAAAAGAATTTGAAATATGGCAAGCTTTCAAAAATTGTTTAAAATAATTGTAAGAATGTTACTATTAATTATAATGTGTCTTACTTTGTTAATTGTTGTCTGATGCAACCCGTAGAAAAGTACCAACTTTGAGAAATTGGTAACTGTTCCTACTTGTCGCCCAATGTAAAAGGTGTTTCAATAAGGGTGGCCACCATCCATATCTCCGAAGCTACTGGGTATAGAAATTCAGGGAAAAAATGTTATGACTAAAGTTTCCATAAGAAAATCTTGGAAATTATTTTTTAAGTTTCCCATTTCACCGTAAGAGGGCGCAATTAATAGCGGAAATCATAATATTTAAGATTTCTCCGAAAATCCTTATAATAACATCATTTAAAAGTATGTATGAAAAATTTCACAAAAGTTTTGCCTGAGCCCCATTACCGTATCTACGTTAATAAGAGTGGGGGAAGCTCCCGAATGTCAAGCTTGTTTGAAAGAGAAATGTAAGAATTTGATAATACAGCTGTCCCTCGATAATCCGACAGTTAAGGGACCGAGAGAGTGTCGGATTACCGAAAATGTCGGATTACCAAAAATGTCATATTATCAAAGATGTTTTATTCTTAATGCGTTTGAACAATGAAGTTAAAAAAAGGAAGAAACATTAAAGGTACATGTAATTTATTAATACCAGGATACAAAATGACAGTACATGTAAGTTTTTAAAAGAAATACGGAAAGAAATTTAAGTAAAATCTACAATATGTATGTACATACATACATATGTATTTACACATTAAAGAAGTCTGTGATTTTCTTTTGTTTCTTCGCACGCAGGCAGTCCGTCATTGCTTGTTCTTGAATACCTTTTAACATCAAAATATTTGAAAAATGTAATTCTCTCTCCTCACACCAACGAAGCAAAGTTTTCGTTGCCGATAACGCTTCATCGCAGCTGACAGTGAAGTTTTTCTCTGGCACTGCCTCCTCGTTCACTTCGTCATCTACTGTCATGACTTCCTGGATTATTTCTGCTTCTGATACATCATAAGCAAGGTTGTCCTCAATAATCCATGTTCTGAATTCCTCACTTGATGCTGGCGGAAGTTTCACTTCGTTACAAATTTCAAGTGCAGCCTCCAAAATAGATTCAGAATCGTTGGAATAAGAGTAGCATGTTGTAAGATGTGGGTTGTTAGGCCAAATATTCTTCCAAGATTTTATCAAGGTTGTGCTTTTAGTTGCTGCCAAGCAAATGCTGCATTCAAAATCGCATCCTTAATGTTAAAGGATTTCAAAATGGCTGCAATGTCATCATTACGTTGACTGACAATATCCATTAAAAGGCGCTTTTTGTAATGTGCCTTGAGAGTCTTTATGACGTTTTGGTCCATTGGCTGGATCAAAGCGGTCGTGTTTTTGGGCAAGTACATTACCTCAATGTAACCATCGGCAGTTTTAACTTTTAATTCATCCTTGTCAGGGTGTCCGGGTGCGTTGTCAAGCAATAGAAGGGCTTTCACTGGTAACTTCTCCTTTTTAGTTCTTGCTTAACTTGAGGGACAAAGCTTTTAAAGTACCAATCATGAAAAACCTCTTTTGTGACCCATGCACGGCTTTGACACATGTAGGTTACTGGTAAGGATTCGACCTTTACGTTTTTAACGCACGTGGGTTTTGATTTACCAACAACTAACAGTTTTAACTTGTGAGTTCCTGAAGCATTCGCACATACCATCAGAGTGATTCTTTCTTTTGTAATTTTCTTCCAGAAACTTTCTTTTCATCTTCGGTTACAAATGACTTTGTTGGTAGCTGACGCCAATTCAAGCCGGTTTCATCGGCGTTATAAATTTGTTCAGGAACTAGGCCAAGTTCATTGATTTTTGCGTCCAATTTTCTAATGAATTCCTGGATTTCAGACTCGTTAGCAGACACTTTTCGCCACTCATCTGCATAAATCGTATACCATGGCGTTTTTAAAGTTTTCAAACCACCCGTGACTAGCGCGGAAGTCAGTTTTCTTTGTTATTTCTTGGTAAAAAACTGGGCTTTTTGTTTCAAAATGTCTCCTGAAATAGGTGCATTCCGGTTTCGCTGCTGTTTGAACCAAATGAAAAGAGCGTCTTCGACCTCGGGCAACTCGCTAGTCTTAAGAGTTTTTCTGTTCCTGGGCTCATCATCAACAGACTTTATGAATTTTTCAATTTTTCCCTATTTTTCACAATATCGTAGACAGTAGGTCGTCCAATGTCATACTCTTTAGATATTGCACTCGGAGTTTCACCACGGTCTATTCGTTTAATTATTTCCCATTTTTCAGATAAACTTAATGTTTTATGTTTACGTTTCACACTTGTGCTTGCCATTTTACACTGTCACTACACGCAATCACACTGTCAAAACGTAACACAAAGCAATACATAGTTACATTCTTTCCGTCCGAAACTATACAACACAACTGCTGAACTAACTACACTTGACTGATCTGTCCCCACAGAGTGGAGGGAGGAGGATTCATGTCACTGCAGGTTTGTTTTGCTTCCTGCCGGAGCGGTGGGAGGGAGATGCATGTTGCTGCCTGTAGCGCGTCGGACTACCGAGTACGTCGGATTAAAAAGTGTCGGATTATCGAGGGACAGCTGTATTAATTTTTCCTTCTTTTAAAGAGACAAGTAATAGAAATGAAAAACTAACTTATTTCAAACTTCCAATATTTAGCGACGTTTCGAAGTTTGGAAGTTTGAAATAAGTTAGTTTTTTATTTCTATTACCCGTCTCTCCTAAAAGAAGGAAAAATTAATATTATCAAATTCAATCATATTTTAGAGGAGAAATAACCGACTGTAAGTTTTTTCAAACACTATACCCATTGCTGCCTGATAATTTTGTATAAAATTTCTAGAGAATGCAATTGGCAATAATAAAAGTTTTTCCCATTTTGACACTAAAATATACATCACACGCTATATTTTTAATTTTATATTCAAAAAGTAGATTAAATTTGCAAGAAAAAATGCTAAACCTCGGTTCAGAGTTACGCCCAAAATAGTTATTTTCCTAACAAGTGTGTTAATATTATGCGAGTGTTGGTAGCTTAACCAGTGCAAAGCACGGAAAGTGAATATTATCGTGCGAGGGAAAAATTTGGCACGAGCACAGATGGACACTTTCCGTGCGAGTCCTGTACACTATTTTTCGTACGACCATAATTTTAATAAAGCGAAACACTTAATTTAGTGTAAAAGTTACATTGTTGATAAAATTAATTGTTATAGTATATTGCTTAGCAACCATGTTAGAACGTGCCGTTCAATAACAAACTACTGTATTTTATACAAAATATCGTAACAGGTAAATCCTAATTTTTAAGGTGGTTAATATTGTCAACTTTCTTAATTACTAAATTGTACGGAAACAGTGACTTTCGTATATGGTCGTGGTAAAAATATGTAACCTGTCAAATACGGTAGACGTTCACCTAGTTGATTTTTTTAATTTAAAAAAGTGGTAAAAAATTGATGCAAAGGACGTTGCTCAGCATAACTAGGGCGATATGAGTGTAAACTATCACAACAGTTTTGAAAGCGATATTTTGCATTTTCGGGAACGACTTTGTGTTGCGATATGGTTACTTTCTAAAGTAGCCGTTTAAAATAGTATATTAAAGAACTAGTTTCAGAAGACGCATTTTATAAAACGAGTACAGTTTCGAAAACAAGTACGAGTTGCTAAAATGCCTTCTGAAACAAATTCTTTATACTTTTTAGTTTTTAAATTTAGGGAATTTTTAAGTATAATTGCTAGGGTGGCAATATTTTATCAAACTTTGGTTTAAATCCTAGTTTAAGTTTAACATTTATTATTATTACATTTATCATAGGTTTAATTTAAAGAATGGGTTGAAATAAAAACAAATAGATAAATAAATCTACTGAACATTAATTACAATTTAAATTAACGCACACGTAACGACAGCTTTGAAGTTTAATATCAAATCCGTGTTACCACCGTTCGGAATAAAAATTGTTCTATTTCTATAAAAGAATTCAATTTTCTATAAAAGAACTCATTTGGGTGCTTTTATAGCTCTTGAAGCAACCCAAAATGGAAAAAATACTTTTTCTATTTTAAGTCGCTTACAGAGCTATAAAAGCACCCAAATGAGTTCTTTTATAGAAATTTGAGTTCTTTTATAGAAATAGAACAATTTTTATTCCGAACGGTGGTAACACTGTCAAAGCTGTCGTTACGTTCGGTGTGCATTAATTTAAATCACAATTAATGTTCAGTAGATTTATTTATCTACTTATTTTTATTTCCACCCATTTTTTTAATAAAACTATATAATAAATGTATTAATTAAACTTAAACTAGCATTTAAACCAAAGTTCAATGAAAATATTGCCACCTTAGCAATTACAATTCAAAATTCCCTAAATTTATAAACTCGCGAAATTTTATTTTAAATTCAATCTGAAAAGCCCAAAATAGAAAAATAGTATAAAGAATTCGTTTCAGAAGGCATTTTAGCAACTGTACTCGTCTTATAAAATGCATCTTCTGAAACTAATTCTTTAATATACTATTTTCTACGATCGTACAAATCACTTTTTGCAGCAATTACGGTGCCAAAAGTTTTACTTTTTGCATTAAAAGTAAATTATTTTTTTACTAGTGTAAAAAGTAGTATTTTTTTATTTAATTTTTTTATTTTTTCGATCGTAGAAAAGTGTTGTGGGCAACAAATATGCACTTTTTGCACTAGTTACACAAATAACTAATTTCTACGATCGTCTAAAAGGGACTTTGCAGCAATTACTGTGTCAAAAGTTTCACTTTTTTTGCACTTTTTATATTTTTTTATTTTTACAATCGTAGAAAAATTTTGTTTTGCAACATGTGCGAAAAGCATATTAGTTACACCTTTTGCACTACTAGTTACACAAATAACTATTTAATAATTTAATTTGAAAATATGTTAGTTCTCACTGTTATTTAGTAGCTTTGGCGACATAATTAGTAACGAAACTACCTTTCATAAGACTAATTCGAATTCTGTAAGAGACATTTTTAAGGAAAATAAAAAAACTTTTACAAATGTTCAAAATGACCTCCATTTTGCAAAATACAATTATTAATATTGGTTCTAGTTCTGTAAACAGCTGGTCCTATTTGTGGAATCAAATTAATAGCCGTTTCGCCACTCATGTGGTTGGTGGCGTTATATAAACAATTTCTTTTAGTCAGCCCCACAAGTAAATATCTAACGTAGTTAAATCCGGATATCTAGGTGGCTACGGAAACAAACTACCCCTTTCAATCCATCGATTCGGGTAATTACCATTTAAATAAACAAATGACGGACCCTTTGCGAAAAATGTACAGAGCATCCGTCATGTTAATAGTTGATACCCCATTGACAAATTTAAGTCAACGGGAACATCTTCCAAAAGAATAGGTAAGTAATTTTCTAAAAAGTTTAAATATGCGTCATCATTTACGTGTTCATCAAAATTAAACAATCTGATAAATCTATGCTCTAAAACACCGCACCACACGTTTACACTCCATCTATTTTGGTTATCAATTTCGTGCATCCATTGCGAATTAGTTTGCGACCAGTAATGCGTATTGTGCAAATTAACCCTGCCACAACTAGAAAAGGAATATTAACTATGTAATAGCAATAGTCCAGCCACCGGTCATAATCATTTTCTGATAGAGCCTGGTGCAAAACAGCATGGTAAGGATGAAGTTTATAGTGTTTTAAAATTCGGAACACTGAAGGGTGATTTATTCCTGGGTCTAAAGAAATTTCCCTTGAGCTTAAATTGGGATTTGCTTTCACGTATGCAAGAACGTTTACGATGTTGTCTTCATTCCTTATTGGACGTCTTCTAAACGGAACTAGAATGGGTCGTAAACTTTCCGTTTACCTCAAACGTACTTCTAGTCGTCGAAATACTCTTCTGCAATAGTGGCTTCGGTCGGGATATCTCGCAGCATATTCGAGTGCTGCAATAGAAGCATTCTCAAAACACTAAAAATATATGGCGAGCATATCGGACAACTCGGCATTAGTGTAAACCATTTTGGAAGATGTAGCACACATTTTGAAAATAGGTAAGTTACAAGAAATTAAAAAAAAATAAAGGCGGATTTTAGTCAACGTTAAAACTAAAGCCGTTGACAGATATTCCAATTTATCAATCTCTATAGAAACCTTTCGCGACAATATTAGAAGTTTTTTAAGGGGGATTTAATTCTAAATTGGTTTTGTACCGTTGAAATGAGTAACTAACCTGCACATCCAATAAATTAAGCAAATAATTTTATGAAATACTTGACCATACAAACATCATAAAAACAACCATTATTAAAATTAAAGTGTTAAAAGTATTCTTTTGGCCGTAACTCTAAAACGAACAAAGATATGAACTGAGGTTTTAACATTTTTTCTTGAAAATTAATCTATTTCCTAAATATGAAATCAAAACTATACCGTGTGATTAAAATTTTTGTGACAAAATGAGCAGTTTAAAGAATGCAGCGTTTTAAATAATTCGGCATTCAGAAGCTTCCCTTACTCTTATTAAAATGGCTACGCTAATCGTTCGACGAACTTTTGTATACCTTTTATGTTTTTTTTTTTTTTATGGTTATTAATTTTATACCTATAAGAATTTTCGGAGAAATCTTTAATTTTGTGATTCCCACTATTAATTGCCTCTTCTTGCGGTAAAATATGAAATTTAAAAATAATTTCAAGGATTTTCTTATGGCCAATTTAGTTATTAAAATTTTCTCCTAAACTGTACCCAATAGCTTCAAAGAAATGACCGGTAGACACCCTTATTAAAACTATTATGTAATCAACTTCCGAAGGGAAAAAATAAGGCTGAAAGGAAACAACTGTACTTCAGTATGATCTGCATACGACCTATATTTTTTCTGTTGTACACACCTCTCATCTATTGTTTAGATGCGTCTACAGGGTTGCCATCGTTGCCAAGTTTAACTTATTGAGATATGTTCAACACCCCACTATCTCGAGTAGTTAAACCTAATTTATCAACAAATTAAGAATGTTTACACTTAACTAAACCTTTTGTCATGATGTCTGCCACCATTTCATTAGTTTCTTGATAATGAACACTTATTACATTATTTGAGATACATTCTCTAATAAAATGATGCCTCACATCAATATGTTTGGATCTACTATGGAAGATTGGATTCACTGCCAATTTTGTGCGCTCTGATTGTCATTAAATATTTTAATGCTATCATTGTAATTTATCAACTCACTCAAAAACCTTTTAAATAAATGGCTTCCTTCGATGCCTCACTAAGAGCTATGTATTCTGCTTCTGTACTACTTAAAGCGATAGTCCTCTGTTTGCATGCTTGCCAAGAAATAGGATCGCCTGAAAGCTTAAACACGTATCCTGTGTATGACTTCCTATCACTATCATTCGCCCAATCAGAATCCACAAAACCTGTCAGTTCTAACTTATCACTACCTGCAGAAAAACCTAATTTATAA
The DNA here is from genome assembly GCA_030710515.1 of Abscondita cerata. Classification (NCBI taxonomy): domain Eukaryota; kingdom Metazoa; phylum Arthropoda; class Insecta; order Coleoptera; family Lampyridae; genus Abscondita; species Abscondita cerata. Next base: position 124,952 of record JALBCR010000922.1, on the reverse strand, counting down.
TGTTTAGTACCTTTCAGATACCTAAGTATTCTTTTTGCACATTGCCAATGATATTCAGTATAATTACTGTTGAACTGACTTAAGTAATTGACAGAAAAAGTTATATCTGGCCTTGTTTGTACTGACAGATACATTAGACTGCCTATCAGTCTTTGATACGGCACATTACTTAAATCAATATCCGTATCTACGGTTTTTATAACATTAACTTTGGTTTCCAATGGAGTGCTGACACTTTTACAGTTTTCCATTCTAAAACCTTTAAAACATTATCTATATAAGACTCTTGATCTAGAAAAACATTTCCTTTACTATCCCTAGATATTCTAATTCCTAGACATTGTTTGGCTTCTCCTAAGTCTTTTATATCAAATTTTAAACTTAATTTTTCTTTCAGTTCTTCTACTGCCTTGCAATCATTTGAAAAACAAAGAAATCGTCCACATAGAGTGCAATCAAAATCAATGAATTTCCATCTCTCTTTATAAATAAACATGATTCATATTCAGAATGTTTATACTTCAATTCGGATAAAACTTCATTGACCCTAGCATTCCATGCTCTAGAAGCCTGTTTTAGACCATAAACCGCTTTTTTAAACGATACACCTTACTCTCATTATTTTTAATTACAAAACCTTCTGGTTGTTTCATATAAACAGGTTGCTCAAGTAAACCGTTTAAAAAGCAGTCTTTACATCCAGATGCCTTATCTTTAAACCTAACCTAACCGCTAAAGAAATTAAGATTCTTAAAGTGGAATGTCGAACTACTGGTGAGAACACTTCACTATAGTCAACACCAGGTTATTGAACACAACCTTTCGCCACCAAACGCGCACGATATTTCACATCACCATTTTCACTAATTTTTCGTTTAAATACCCATTTGTTCGGTACAATCGTCGACCCATCTGGAATGCTATCTGTCAATTCCCAGGCGTTATTGTCTTCAAAACATTGAATCTCATCAGACATAGCCTTCTTCCAAAAACAAGAATCTGGCCCAGACATAGCCTCTTCCACAGTGATTGGATCATCATTATAGCTGCACCCCTGAACACAAGCATAGGTAATGTAGTCTTCAAACTGCTTGGGCTTGTGCAATCTCTGTGTTCTTCTAATTTCCGTATTTTCTTGCAATTGTGGTAAATTGGTAACAAATTCTTCATCACTAGTAACTTCCGATTCATTTAAGGATACATCAAATGTGTCATTTAGTTGTTCGACTTCGGCCCCCACTGAATCTGTTGATTCCTGCAACTTCAATGGTGCTTCTAATGTAGTTTCCTTAGGTTGCCTTATGCATTCTTCAATAACGACATCTCTGCTTATTACTATTTTCTTTTCAATAGGATCATATAACCTATAACCTTTGATGTTATCACTAAAACCAACCATTAACATTTTTTTGGATTTCTTATCCCATTTCAACCTTTTTTCTTTTGGGATTAACACCATTGCCTTACTTCCAAAAATTCTTACCCTACTTATATCTGGTTTTCGATTATACCACATTTCATAAGGGGTTTTATCAATACCTGAAACTGCAGAACGGTTTCTTAGATATACTGCAGTCGCCACTGCTTCGCCCCAAAAATTTTCTTCATCTCTGCATCAAACAATAAGCAACGAGCCTTCTCTACAATGGTACGGTTCATGCGTTCGCTCATACCATTCTGCTGAGGTGTATACGAATTTGTTTGCTGATGTAAAATTCCATTTTTCTTGTAGTAATCTCTGAATTGATTGTTGTCGAATTCACTACCTTGATCTGTGCGAAAACATTTAATTTTTGTGTCCATTTGATTTTCAACATAATGCTTAAACTCTTTAAATTTATTAAATGCTTCATCCTTACTCCTCAGAAAATACACAAACACATTCTAGTAAAATCATCTTCCAGTATCATGAAATATTTCGAACCTCCGAGAGATTTGATTTCCATCGGCCCACATAAATCTCCATGTATCAATTCTAATACAGATTTTGCTCTATTTCCCTTATGACTAAAAGGTAACCTAGTTTGTTTACCCTCATAACAAACTTCACACATGTCAAAGTCACTTTTAACTAAAGAACCTTTACATTGGAAACCATCAACAAGTCCATTTGACATTGAATGTAGGTCTTTATAATTTAAATGACCAAACCTTCTATGCCAAACTTCTCCAGAAACTGCCAAGCTTGCTACTAAATTTATCTGTGGTTTACTAAAATTCAATTTATAAACATTACCAACTAAACTTGCAGTAGCAATCAGTTGATTCTTGCTGTTATAAATATCACATCCATTTCTATGAAATATGACTCTATTATTGTTCTTAATTAATTGACTGACCGATAATAGATTTGTCATTAGTTCGGGTACATAAAGAACATTACAAACTTTAACTGAATGTTGCTCACCTTCAACTATGGTTGAGATTTCTACATCTCCTGCACATTCTATAAATAGTTTGTTGTCATTAGCTACTGTAATTTCTTTCACTTCAACTTCTTGTTGAATATTACTTAGCCAATCTTTCCTCGATGTAAGATGAACACTACATCCCGAGTCAATGTACCAGTCCGACTTGTCAAATTCACCAGTAAGAAACACAGCATTAAACGCATGAGAAGAATCATTCTTTTTCTTGAACCTATCAGGACATCGATTCATAAAATGACCCGTTTTATTACATTTAAAACATGTAACCTCCTTTTTATCTTTGTTTAACACATTTTTGTTACACCGATTGTTGTTATGAACTTTATTTCCTTTATCATAAGTTTTATTGCAAATGCTCCACCCGCTTGATTCTCACAACCGCTAGTACTTAAGTGCATATCAAGTAGCCTAGATTTAATAGAATCTGCTGTAACATCGATGCCCGAATGCTCGATTGCAATTACCATCGGCTCAAATTTGTCTGTTAAACCTGCAAGCATTAGACTTCCAACTAATTGCTGACTCAATTCAAAACCACTTCTTTCTAGCTTTTGAGAAGTATCTATGACCTGGTTAACATAAGCCTCCATTGATTCACAACTATCCAGTCTTAACGAAATCAACTTCCGAAGCAACCCAATTTTTCGTGCGAAACCTGAGTCTTCATAAAGCTTTTTAACTTGTCCCATACTTCTTTGGCTGATTTACTGTCTTTCACATGAATGTATAATGTAGGATCTAGGGTTAAAATTAATTTTGCTTTAGCTTTGCTCACCAAAACTGTATCCGTTTCTGAACCATCAATACACTTTGACAACCCTTCAAGAATAAATACATTTTCTACAGCAAACGCCCAATCTGCATAATTCTCCCTACCTACAAGTTTTGGTACACTGTTTAAGTAATTCACTGCCATCGTAGCTATCACCGATTACTGTTTCGATTACACTTATTTTTAACCCGGATTTAACAACGCCCGATGCCACGTTCTGGGCCCAAAACCTATTATGTAATCAACTTCCAAAGGGAAAAAATAAGGCTGAAAGGAAACAACTGTACTTCAGTATGATCTGCATACGACCTATATTTTTTCTGTTGTACACACCTCTCATCTATTGTTTAGATGCGTCTACAGGGTTGCCATCGTTGCCAAGTTTAACTTATTGAGATATATTCAACAAAAACACCCTGTACTATTGAATATATTTGTTCCATTTTTCGTCGTACAACCAACAATATTATTAAAATGTGTGGTAGATCGGTGCAATAATGGTATATTATGATACGAGTTGCATAAGACGATTATTGTTGTACGAATGTGTTTTGACCACGACGAGCGTAGCGAGGAGTGGTCAAATAGAATGAGTGCGACAAGTCGTCGTATGAAACGAGTGTAATATACTATTTTTTCTACTTTGCAACGCAAAATAATCTATAAAAAATTGTATATAAAAATATTTTTTCGCTTAGGGATTTATGAAGTTTGGTTGGTAACAATTTTAAATAATGACATTTTGAATTTTGAAATTGTATCTAATTGTTTTTCAATTTTCAATAATGGAAGATATTAATTGTACACCTCCTGAGTTGAAAGCCGCAGCACAAGAATCGACAGATAAGTTTCTCCCTGAAAAATCCAAAGAGATATATGAGAAAGAATATGCAGTGTTCAATACCTGGTGTATATCAAAAGATGTTAAAAGCATCAGCGAGAATGTTTTTCTGCATACTATGAGGGCCAAAGCAAAACCAAGAAGTCATCAACATTGTGGGCTTTCTATAGTATGTTACGAACCTGTCTGAATGCATACCGTAACATAGACATATCTAAATTCTCAAAGCTAAAGGCGTTTTTGAAACGGAAAACTCAAAGTTACAAACCAAAAATATCTTACATTTTAGATAATCAGGATATCCAAAGGTTCTTAAATGAGGCAGATGATTTGCACTTTCTGGCAATGAAGGTTAAATTCTTTCAACACAATTATCTTCTGCAGTTTAATTTCCACATTTTTAGGTAATACTAATTATGGGATATTCAGGAGCATTCCGAGGACATGAACTAGTTGATTTGTCTGTTAATGATTTAAACTTGAAAGATGACAAGATTATAGTCTCTATTCCTAAAACAAAAACAAATGTTCCGAGGGTATTTGTAATAACTGAAACACACTGGGTTCAGTTAATCAAAAAATATAACAATCTCCGCCCAGCTGGAGCAATGCGATTTTTCTTAACTTACAGAAATGGTCGTTGCATCAAAAACCCAATTGGCATCAACACAATGAGCAAGATTCCAAAACTCATTGCCACATTCCTAAAACTACCTGAACTTCGACGATACACAGGACGTTGTTTTAGGAGATCTAGCGCCTCCCACTTAGCTAATAATGGAGGAGATCTATTAACAATTAAAAGACATGGGGGTAAAAGTCCTCAACCGTCGTCGAGGGCTATATATACACTTCGATGCAGAAAAAAGTGTAAGATATGTTCAGATCTCCTTCACCACAGCCAAGTACGTCATATAGTGCGACGCCTCCACTTTTAGCTTCCACATCATCAACATTTCCTTTACAAAGAGAAGATACTGAAGGAAATAGTAATTTCCAACAGAATATATTGTCACAGTACGTACCTGGAATCTCAATCAATGCAAAAGATTCTTGCACTGTGACAATTAACATCTACAACAATAACTGTAATTTTCCATCAACCAGCCATAATAATTAACAGTTTTCATTAGTTTTTGATTATTTATTAGATTAATTAATTTGTATGCGAGCATCGTGTGGTATTTATAGGTTAGGTTTGTTATTGATCTTTTGAAACCGGGAAGGCGGCTTATTTAAAAATTTAGAAATGACATTCATAATTAGGTAAAATAAATTAAATTCTTATTACTTCAAAACTTTTATTTTATTATAGATAATATTACTTACAATAATTATTATAAAGAAAACCATTATTTTCGTGAGTTAATAAAAGGGAGATAAATCGGACGGAATTTTTAGATTAATGATTTATTGTTAAACGCATTTGGATATGTCATTAAACGCATTTTAGATTAGCAATGAGAGCATTGTTAACGCAAAATAGAAACATTCTATTTTATTTGTGATAAAGTGTTAAGCAGATATCTATGCATTTTATAACATAGGTGTTTTTGTATATTACTACAATATATTTTATTGTGAATTTGTTTTGCTACTACAAGAATTTGTCCCATAATACTCCATTGTAGCTTTGGCCTTGTATCAACTTACATATTGCACTGAAAGGATTATTTTAAATAATAAAAAAAATGTTTTTTGTTTATTTGAATCGATTTTACATTAGTGTTGAACTGTTTCTATTTAAATCAAACGCAAAGTTAAAACAATTAAACTTTATGATTTCTAAAAACCGATCTACATTTTATTTAAGAAATAATTTGATTTATATTATATAAATAAATCCTTTCATTTAATTAAAGTAACATTAAAGTAGATTATGTTTTTATTTGTGGCATTCATACATGCAAAATTGGCATTAAGTGTAATAGGTTATAGTATATGAGAGTGTTTCCGTTGATTACAAATACAGACATTACATTGCATGTTAATACAGACAGGCAGGTGTTCAAAAGAGTAAAAGTTAAAAGGTTAAAGGTAAAAACATTGTGTGTAGTTGAAAAGAAAAGCGAACGATAAAAGAAGGTTTGAGTGGTCTGAGAGACCAAGAAAGAGGGTCGGGATAAAGGGACAGTCGGCATTTAACACTCAAAATGTGAACGTGTTAAAATAAGTGGATAAAAATATACATAGATATACGGTCGTTAAATAGATCGACACAATTACATCGCAATATAAAGTGCTCTAAATAAATAAAAAAATCTCTTGCCAAAAATTAAACTGACCGGAATAATTCAAAAGATGAAAAGTCAAACAAGAAAAATGGCGTTGTCAATGATAGAAACAATCCACGTCTCCTGACGTCAGCAATGTAATACTAAAGGAATCATCAACCGTATTAACGTCGTTTTTAAATTATAAATAGAATCTGTATTCCCACACAAAAAAATTGTATTAGTTTTTCAATAAAATTTCATTTATAGTGAATGCATCGTAATCAAACCGTTAACATTGCATTTTTGTTTGATTAAATTTGTTATTCTATAAAGCACTAGCACTTATTTATCGAACTCAAGCTCTGAGATAATAAACAAATTACCGCAATATGTATTATATGATTAGACGTATGTTTATTCTTGTAGTTGAATTTGTTCATACTTTAAATGGTTGTTGTAATTATAATAAATGATTTCTTAAAATTTTAAGTTTATTGCATTTATGCCTACGTTTAATTTATGGCCCATTTGTTTTAGCTTTTGGGCAAAAGCGTGATTTTCACATCCCATTTACCACAGGCATCAGGTAAAAAAAAACGTATTTTAACAGTACTGTCCTCCACCTAAATTATTTTTTTCATTCATAATTAAACTTAATAATTTATTTTTTATTGAATTGCAGTTCTCAAGTTCTAGTTTTATTTATCAATGCCCTTTACAGGATGCAGCAGATAAAGATAAAGCGTTGTTTATTGAGATCGGTAATAACTAAACGAAACTGAAAATTGAAAATTGACATAGAAGAGTTTTGAAGGGTGAACTATTTATTAAAAATATTAGCATCCTCTTGCCACTTGGTTATACAGGAACCATGTTAAAAATTCAAGATTTTAAATGAGACACCCTGTATATTTTTTATATTCTAAAAAATGTTTACGGTATTTTTAACAAATTTTCTGAATAATTTTCTTGGTCTATCTTAAACAGTTTTTGAGTTATATATTTTTAATTTAAACTTCACCTTTTCCTATGTAGAAAAAGTTGAATATCTTCTAATAAGATTTTGATAATGGCTTACGTATTTGAAAAATTGTACACAACATACCTTTGTATCATTTGTTAATGCTAAATTTTTATTTTTATTATACAGGGTGTTCTAGAAATGGGAGTAAAGTCATCATACTAAAAAGTCACATTACTATCTTTTTTCAAATAGAACACCCTGTATATATCATTTATTATTTTAGAAGTATACATTATACACTGTCTATCGATATTAGCTTTACCTACACGTATCTCATGTAGATTTTATTTTAAGTAAGTTTTTAGAATCATAAATAATATCCACTTTCATCTACGATTAGTTTATGGCAATAAGTGTGTAAAAATAAAATCAACAATTAGGTGGCTTCACTTTAATTTGTGTTTTTTATTTATGTACTTATACCAGATCCTTAATTACCCAGATTATTTAAAAAAAACTATGTAACTTAACGAAATGTTGTAATATCACGTGTCACTAAATAAAATTTAAATAAAATACAGAACTAACATTTAGTAGAAAAATCTCGTGTTTTTATTTAATCAATGGTCTTAATACAGACGTTTTTTTTCTGTATTTTTTTTATTCCTATCTGTTTTTTTTTTTCGGCAACATCGTCGGTATTATTTTGATAGTCTACACCTAATCTCTTGCATAAACTAGGTATTTCATTATCAAACTAAATGCTACATTTCAAAATTAGAACAATTTATCAAACGACAATTAGTCAACAAGTAAAATTGAATTTTAAAACGCTTAAAGCTTCGTGATAGATAATATAGCTATCATTGGCGTATTTATTGTATTATTATTAATTACTTGAGGTATAATTAAACCAATAACAACGGAGAAAACGTCGGCCAAGGTTTAAGTTAAATTATACAATTAGCTGTACAAACAAGCAAATTAATATAAGAATTTACATACCTAACCGTTTTGTTTGTTTAAAACTTACACTGCATGTAATTTGTAACAAAATTTTCAGAGATGGAAGACAACTGTAAATATTTTCTAATTACACTAAAAATACTAATATACATAAATAAACATTTTTTTTAAATATAACCGGACTAAATCCTCAAATTAGTTTGTGTGCATCGATTATTTGATATATAACTGTTATAATTTCCTGAATGCAGTTAATAATTTAGTCGATTCAATTAGAATAGACATTATATTCTGCTTCACTGGTTAAATTCTGCACATTATCTATAAATTCGATGTGTGTATTATTGCATTATTTCACAATTTTGAGCTTTAAACAGTTGCGATACCTGCGGTTGCTATTTCAATACTTTGGTTTGAGTATTGGGATGAATTTAAAAAAAACCTGTTAATAGTTTTGAATATATTTTTTTTCATAATTTGCGTCTATAATATTTTTATACGCAAAAGCGTTATATAATGGGCCATAGCGTTAACATTATCGCATGCTTTTTATTTATTTTTTTTGGTTGGTAGAATTGGTATGTCAAATCACGTTGTTAATTTAGGTTCGCAAACTAACCATATAATTTACATTATTTGAATAAACTTGTTAGTTTATAATTTTCAACACCACATACTCTGATATGTTGTATATTTCCATTGGGTTTTGTTATATCATAATCAGAAAGGAGCCCGGACGTTAATTTCTATATTTGCCATTATTGTTGTTCTTAATTCAAGACAACACTAGGGTGTTCAAAGTAAGAAATAGAAAATTCAAAACTTTTGAATTTATAATGTTTAAAGATTAGATTTAAACTAGATTAATTAAAAACAATAAATTAAAAACACAACTAAAAGAGTAAAAGGGGTAATATTAATTAAAATAATGACTTATAAACATCAAATTTATAGCAAAATTCTCGCAGTTTGTTATAATAAGACCTTTATACCAGTTTAGTAACACATTTGTTATTACAATAAAATAAAATATCCTAGACGTCCTCTGTGCTGCAATATTAATTTTTAAATATTAATTAACCACCTACCCAGAATTGATCATTTTAACCAATGTGAGATATGATTTATTCTTTGTGTCACACAATCTTACAACAATGATATTATTGATAAACTGAATAATTCAATTCTAATTTGTAAATAGTATAATATGTACTTTTAGAAAAATCTCCTTAAGGGGAGGGGTATGGTATAATGGGTTAAAAAGCATTTTTTGAGAATTTTTTTTAAAGCAAACTATTAAATTTAATTTATTTTTTTTTTTTCATATATTAAAATAACATTTAAAAACATTTAAAAATTTTGTAATCAAAAATATTAAAAAATACGACCGTGGCAGTGAGAAAACCAATGAAAAATTAAAAAAAAATTTCCTGTGGACAAGATAACTCGGCCGCAAATCATCTGTATCACAAAAAAATGGAAGATTTGATTAATGTAGAAGTACATCTAGGTCGCGACGATGTCTTTTAATTCAAATTCAATTTTTTCGTGTTGATTGAAGCCAAAAAGTACGAGTTTGTCTCTAAAAATGGCACTATTTTGTAGCTAAAAAATTGGTCTCAAGAAAAAAAAAGGTCGTTGCCACCTAGTCAAATATACACTGTTAAACTGTGTTCAATTTCAATCAAATTGGTTTAAAAGTTTTTGAGATATCGCGTCCACCGATGTCAAAAAGTCGTTTCGAGAAAAGAAAAGAAAAGTTTTAAGCAACGAAAATTGGTGAAAAAAATTTTTGTTGACTTTTATACTGAATCGTCGATGCCAGTTTCATACAACAAAGTACCTGCGGCACTTGCAATGTCCAAGGCTTCCTTTCGCTCCATTCTTTTCATCATCCTAGCCTCTTTTGTCTGGAGCGCAGCTTTCTCTTCGGATTTGTCGATCCTCGTTTTATCAGTTATTTTAGCGTATTCACTTGGGCCGACTCTGACTTTCATTTCTTAAAGCATGGCTAGGAGTGCAAAATTGCCTTCATTGAAAGTGCAAGCAGCTATATTTGCCGCAATTTTAACTAAATTACAGCTGCTGGATGAAACTTTTGGAGCGATCTTCCAAATAAGTTGATTCAGGCTCTCGTTGTTGTTTTGCGTGAATCCACCAACGCAACGTTGTAACAGCTCATCTTTACTTAAATCTTCATAAATCGGCTTTATGGCTTCTAGTACTACATTTGGAAACGGTTCATAATCATGCTGGAAATTTTCTACTCCAGTGGTGGCCAAAGCTTTTTGATAAGCGCACTACGAGTCAGGGCCGGTCGGACACTTATGATGCTGTGGATTTTTATTTGTTGATTGGTAATGGAAGAAAGTCGCCCAAATCGCATTTTTCATTTTTTCCACTGAATCACAATTTCGTCTGATTGCTAAGTCATAGTAAACCGTTAATTTATCAATTATTTTGCCGGTAAGTTTTCCTTGCCAGATAGACTTTTGGTTTTTCTAGTTTAGCCAGCTTTTTTTCATTTTTTATTTTTGTGTACACAGTTGTGTTTTTTACAAGATCACGTAGCCGTTTACCCATCCTTTTTTGAACGTGACCAACGCATTCTTTTTTATTTATTATAAAATCTTTGCCGTATGGATAAGATTGAATTACGCCGGTGTACGTCTTGCTATCGCCGTCGCCGATATAATTTTTATACTTCACGTCGTACTGTTCTTCGGATCGTTCAAACATTTCTTTATTGCGGATACTTCCATATTTCCTGCAAGTCCAGTGTAATTAGCTTGACATTCACCACGTTTCAGATGCTCGGTATGCCAATCTTGATATTCCATTTTTTTTCCCCTTTTTAAATTTTAAATCACCCTTTTTACACTTATTTTCTCTCAAACAATAAGGAAGAAAACCTCGCTTTTGCCAGGTGCCATCCCCGAAAACAGTCAGATCGCTAGTATTTTGCGCTCCATTTTCATCACATGTTTCTTGTTTTTCTTGTGCTGCAGCCGAGGAGTAAAACGTATTTGCTGATTCATACTTTTTAAATAAAAATTATGCACTACTTTACTTAAAAACTACTTGACAAATCCATAAGACCGCAAAACTTGTTACATCCTGCTAAGCCTAAGCCTAATAAACGCATAATAAATCCAAATCTATAATTAATTTTGTACATGCGCCCAATTTTTTACTTGATGGGATGTACAATGGCTTTGAACAGTTCTCACATTTTACTTGAATTTTAAAACCAAAACCTTCTTTTTTGCAAGATTAAAATTGTATTTTCCCATCGCACTTTACACATTTCACAAGAGTAGAAATCGTTGAAAATACTAGCAAAAAATTTATGATGCGATAATCTTTTCAGCATATTCCGGAACGTTCATTTCGTTGCTTAATTTAATTTTTTTGGCCGATGCACTTGTGGTACTTACATCCTTTTTGTTTTTCGTTGTCTAGCCTCACACAACTCTGCTGTCGATCCTCTCTTAAAATTTTTTTTTGGCATTTTTTCTTGAAAATGTTGCTTCAAAATTATACGAATAACTAATAAAATCAAGAAATATAGGACTGACTTTACTAACGTCAAAATCGTTAGAAGTCAAGGCACGCTCCAAATTTTGAACAAAAATGAGCAACTGCTCCGGTACCTACCAACCGCTCTCGGCCGGCTCGAACGGGCAGAACGCGCAGCTCATTATCTTAATGAGTTTTACTCTGAATTACTTCAAATTTTCACAAACTGTTTCTAAGGAGCTCTACTTTTAAATATAAAATTTTCAGAAAAAACGGATTTTTCAAAGTGCTTATACCATACCCCCCCCTTAATGTCATATTATATAGTTTTTTCCAAAATTTAATTGATTTAATTTAATTTAATTAATAGTATGTGTAAGTATTGATCTTTCCACGACAGGAGTTATTATTGAAACAAAAACGTTTTCCGGGATCGGACCATGTGAAAATTCTTGTCAACCATGCCAAATTCTAGACTGAAAGAAGACTAGGTAATTAGGAAAATACCTTCGTATATACGGTGTGTCCGCAGATTGAGTGCGGGTAAGGTGTAAATGACAAACAACTTCAAGTTGAAATTTGATTTTTTGAGAAACACCTCTGCTTACTGTAAAACAAAGAAATTGAAAAAAATTAATGCACAGGGTGTCCCAAATTGGTGTGTTTTGTGTGTTATCTCGCAAACTAGAAGATATACAATAAAAAGTAGTTCAGATGTAACGACATTTTTTTTGTTAAAGTAATGATGGGTTGATTAAATTTTTCATAACTCCTTGTATTTGTGAGATACAGGGCGATTATTGAAAACTGCCGAAAACTACAAGGCTCTATAACTACCTTATTAATAAAAATAAAAAAACAATATAAGGACTTTTGATAGATACAACACGGCAGAGTTCAGTGGCGCACAAAGAAATTTTTAGAGAGTCTAACTAAGGAAATATAAAGCAAATTTTTTTTTAAATAAAACAACCTGTATATTTTAACATTTTTTTATTCCTTTTTTAATTCTCTTTTATTTGATATTATAAAATATATCTATTTACAGTGGGCCCAAAAACAATTATCTTTAATGTCACGTTAGACGTTTAAAATGAAACCGTAACAAATTTGGAGATTTTAATACAAGAATACTTACGTGTAACAATTTTATTGATCAAAATATATAAGAAATAATTTAGTTTTAAAAACAAAAATGAACTTATAAAACCACAGTAACTTAATAAATAATAATCAATATAACAACAATAAACAGTATAACAAAGAACTATTTTTTTCTTAATAATGAAATATTACATTAAAGAACGCGAGTTTTTAGTCATCTTACAGCACGCGTCCAAGTTTAAGACACGAGGCGCAGCGGCGAGTGTTTTAATGGACAAGTGCTATAAATGACTTATAAACGAGTTCTTTATACTATTTTTTATAATTTGCGCATTTATTTCAAAAATAAATAAAATTGTGTAATAAAAATATGATATAAATCTAGAGGCTAATTTAATTTTTTTATTTGAAGTTGGTACGACTAACTTACCAAGTTTTGAAATTGAATTTAATTGTTATAGTTAATTGTCAATTTCTAAATTTATGTTTCTACTATGAGCGAAGAAATAAACTGCACTCCACCAGAGATTCGCGAAATTGCCCAAAATGTTGCAATTTCAATAATTCCCGATAAGTCACGGCACCTTTATGAAAAGCAGTACAAAAGTTTACAAAATGGTGTGAAGAAAATCACGTTAAAATATATCAGAAAATGTACTGCTAGCATATTTTCAATTACAAAGTAAAACATACAAGTCGTCTACATTATGGGCAACTTACTCAATGATAAGATCCTGCTTGAATCTGTACAAAAATATAGATATTTTGCAATATCAAAAGTTACAGGGTTTATTAAAAAGGGCTTCTGTTGGTTACATGCCCAAAAAATCTAAGATTTTAGAAGAAGATGACATAAACAAATTTATTACAGAAGCCAACGACAATACATATCTCGCGATGAAAGTAAGTGCATATAATTTACATTCATTTTAATAATAAAGTTTATAATTAAATTATTAATTAATTTAAAGCAAACAATTAGGGTAGTTAACTAACTAATGTTTAAAAAATATATAAACAAAACTAATTGTTTTTTGTAATTAATTTAGGTAATTTTAATAATCGGAGCCTGCAGACGTGAAGAATTGACCAAGTTATGCGTTGAAGATTAAAACAAAAACTATATACCGAGAAAATTTGCAATTACAGATATAACCTGGATTGAGTTGATTAAAAAATATTTTAGCCTTAGACCGAATCATGTTACCACCCATCGATTTTTCCTCACTTATCGGAATGGTCACTGCATCAATAGTCCAATTGGTATCAATATGATGGGAAAAATATCTAAAAACATTGCGACATACCTCCAGTTACCTCACCCACAATTATACACAGGTCACTGTTTTAGAAGATCTAGTGCCACACATGTTGCAAATTGTGGCGGTGACTTGTTGGTCCTAAAACGTCATGGGGGCTGGAAGTCCTCTTCTGTTGCTGAGGGATATGTCGATTCTTCAGTACAAAACAAAATAAATATATCTAAGATGTTTGTATCAGAACAAAATGAAATGGATCAACCTGGATGTTCTAAAATATACCTTCGACCATTAGTAATGTTTCGCATACCACAGACATTAATTTTGATGACAGTGAGAGCAATAAAACCTATCCAGGTCTCACAATAAATGCAAGTGATGCTGCAAATGTTGTTATAAATTATAATGTATACAATAATTGCACTATACAAGGGCAAACATTGCAATAGAAGCTATTGCTTTTCCTTTCATTGTTAATTAATCTAAGGTTTTGTTAATTTGCAGGTTACATATTAATTGTTACAAAGGAAAATATAAGTTTTAGTTTATAACAAATGTTTCTTCTTAAATCACTTTATTTAATAGATTCTTTTTCATAGTTATATTTATGAACCAACTTAAACTCTTTAACGTTAAATTTAATTCTTTTATTTACAAATATCACCTTAAGCGTCTCTAAAGCAAACAAATATAACACACTGTTGTGATTAAGAAATCACAATAGTAGCAATAATAAAACCCAATTTTGTCCATTATTTATTAAGCGTATGGTTACAGTACAAATTTTGACCATGGTAAAATTGCCTTAACTAAACCTGGATCAACATTTAAAATTTATTACATAAGAAACGCATCTTAATTTTTTATTAGGTTATTGTCTTAAATACTTTTCTTGTTATATTTATTACAAACTCATTTTTCCTTGTAACAACCAATACTTTGGCCGTTTTCTACAATCAACGCTTCCACAAATGAGTAATTCTCAGTGTTTGTTTGCTATTGTACAACCTCTTGCAAACTTACAGCAGGCGATTCAAGATTTTACTTTTTGATAACACTTCATCAGAGGATCGACTTATGTAACTGCTTTTACATATGTGTCAAAATAGTTGCTTAATGCAAATGCATTTACATATGTGATTGTTAACACGAGTCGAAACTAAGTGTCGCAAAACTTATTGTTAAAATAATGATGTTCGTCAAACATGCATCGGCTTTGATTCATTTACTCGCAAACAGCATGCATTATAACTACATTAGTTGTTACCTTAAAATATAATACAAGATGATTAATCCAATTTTGTTGTCTTTTTCCAAAACATTGACAAACCTTGTCTCGTACTTTCCTGAAGAAGAATAAAATCAATTATGCTTGAAAATAAAAAGAAAAGTAAGGGTTTAATATACTTACCAGAATATGCGTATCTGAAATATTTTAAACATAAAAATGATTATTCCACAAACTCTCCACATTAATGACCACAAATCATGCACTTTGTTATAAAATTCATTATGTCAAATTTATTAGTTGCAGTGATTCAGTCTTACCAACCAGGCAAATATAAAAACAGCGTGCTATAATGGTAACGTTATGGCTCATTATAGAACGCAGATTGGTTTTATAATGAAAAAATTATAGAAGCAAATTATAAAAATTACATTAAATGTTCAAAATGCTCTCTATTTTGTTCTAATAATAATTGACGTCCTTTTCGCACCGATCTTACACAATTGAGTAAGTATACTGGCTTTATTTTTCTGAATGCTTTATGAATACTTTGTAATTATTCTTCCCTACTGTCGAAGTTAGTTTTATAAAAATTATTTTTTAAATAACCCCAAATAAAAAATCAGGAGGTTTTACTTCCGGAGAACGAGGGGCCACCTAAGCGATCCATAAGTACCAATCCACCAATTACCAAATTTTTCGTTATAATATAATCTGCAACGAACTCTGCATTATGGGCAGGTGCTCCATCTTGTTGAAACCAAAATGTTTCCCTATCAGTCAACGCTTCTTCCTTCAAAATTTCTTGCAAATTTGTATCTAATATATCTATATATCCGGCAGCAGTTAGTTTATCATCAAATATATGATAAACAAGTTTATTGTGTTTGACAAAACAAATAACGTTAAAACCGAATCTACCTTGTCTCCTGATACCTTTAACTAAGTGTGGATTTGAGTCATTCCAATATAGTTCATTATGTCGGTTAAATATTCCTGCACTGCTTATGCGAGCTTCATCACTAAATATAATCTTTGAATATAAATTTTGTTGCTCATTACATTTTTCTATATACCACTGTGCAAATTGCATCCTTCTCAAAAAATCGTTTGGGTATAATTTTTGACGGACCGATGTCCGGTAAGGTCTAAATTTATGTTTCTTTAAAATTCTTCCTGCACTTGTTTTTGGAATACCTATTTCCTTTTCAATTTGACGTAGAGAAGTCTTATGGTGTGCTTGTATATAACCCAACGTATTTACCTCTTTCTCTTCATAATTTTTTTCGTATTTACGCCGTGGTTTCACATAACATCCATACTCCATTAAATTTGAATCAAGCTTTTTTAAAAATCCTCTTGTCTGGTTGCCTTCTTTCAGGATATCGTTGAAAATATAATTCAGACGCATCAGTAACACTTTTTGACATTCAATGTATGCCACATGCATATCATATTTTCATAATTTGCAAAATTCATGCTTAAAATTATTATTAACAACTACGTCAAAAAGTAATTCTGACAGTGATCACATGTTATATTTTATTTTCCATGGTGACATTACCATAGCCTACTAAACATTCATGTTAGATATAACAATCATGTTATACAGTTATTTAGTTATACAAAGCAAACTATATCGGATTAACCATAAATAGAAACTGAAGAGAAATAGACAAAAAATACAGACTGTCGTAGTTATAATTTTATTTACAAAAATAGATTCAGTAATTTCAAAATAGGTAGTAGGTAATAATAATAATACAATTAGAACCAACAATCACCTATATTTACATTGTTCTTAAGTTACTGATTTTATTTTAGTAAATAAAACTGTCACACATTAGTATCCTTATGGTTCATATTAAAATTCGTAACTGAGTATTTAATTCTTTAAATGTAATATCAACGATAAACGGTGTTTGGCTCTGTAGCTCTAAGCACTGTAAATAGATATATACTATGTTATATCAAATAAAAGAGAATTAAAAAGAAATAAAAAATGTTAAAACATAGTCTCATTTAAAAAAACATAAGTTTGCATTATATTTCCTTAGTTAGACCCTAAAAATTTCATTGTGCGCCACTAAACTTTACCGTGTTATATCTATCAAAAGTTCTTATATTGTTTTTATATTTTCATTAATAAGGTAGTTATAGAGCCTTGTAGTTTTCGGCAGTTTTCAATAATCGCCCTGTATCCCACAAATACAAGGAGCTATGGAAAATGTAATCGAGCCATCATTACTTTAACAAAAAAAGAAATCATGACATCTCATTTAACTGCTTTTATTGTATCTCTTCTAGTTTGCGAGATAACACACAAAACACACCAATTTGGGACACCCTGTACAGGGTGTTTTACAATGAATTTTCAGAAATTGTCAAAATTAAAGTTCCTTTGTTTTTGAAGATGTTAAAAATGTTACTTACAAAAATTGTTCAAAGTTAAAGTTATTACAGATTGAGTATATACATTAGATCAATTTTCACGTAATTTTCATAACTCTACTAACATTGTACAAGGTGGGTCAATACGGTTGATTGAAATTAAAAATATTATAAGAAAAGTGACCGTTAAAAGATTCTGGAAAATATTTGTAAGTTTCTAAAACGACTGGTAGGGGGCGTAACAGTCATGACTAAATAAAAAATTAGAGTTTTCTCCGTTTTTGCGTATTTAGAGAGTATTTCTGGAACATTGTTGAATATTTTATGCTTTTAATTTTTGTTGTATTTTTAAAAATAAGGTGATAGGGAGAGCACAAAGTGTTTTTAATTTAAAAAACGATTCTATGAATTGCTCCAACTAAATTTAATAAACTTAAATGCCTTAGAAATATTTTCTTTAGTTTACAAACTGCATTTTATTTTGTCTTATTTTAATTGTTACCATCGCCGATAGAGAGCGTTAAATAGGTAACAACAAATAAAGCAGTTTTTCCGAAAAAATTCAAATGAAATCATATGTCAACATTTACAAGATAAAATAAAAATTGAAGATGGTAAAATTAACTCTAGATATTACCTCACAAAGTTATGTTTTAAAACTATTATAGGTTTCAGGGTAAGTTATAAATTAGGTACATATTAAAACAAGTCGGTTATAACAATAAAATTGTAATTTTAAACAATTGGCTGTTGTAAATACTCGAGTAAGACCCTGGTTTTCTTATCCGAACTTTATGGTCATGCACAACATGCATTATTAGTCACAAACAAACAAACATTGGATGCAAGACGTCTAATACCAGGCCCGCTAGCGAATAATTGTGTGGTGTGGAATTTTGAGTGAACGAATTATAGGTCAATTTTTTTGTAATAAAACTCTAAACCGTAAACGCTATTTAAACTTTTTAAGAAATGCTTATGGAAGATGTACCTCTAGAGTTACGTTGCGATAGTATGTTTTTACAACTAGATGTTGTCCAGCGCACAATTCAATAAGTATTAAAATTTTTTGAAAGAAACGTATCCTTAGAGGTGAATAGGACGTGAAGTCAGTTTCATTAGCCAGCTAGATCTAAATAGTTCATTCGCAGAAGTAGAAGAAACTGTTTCCTCCACTATTAGAGAAAAACCTCTTTGTGGCATTGAAAACCATGGGGGTCCTTTTGAACATTTGAAGCGCCATTGATTATGTTATGTATTAATTAATACTTTCTAGGGTTCCTTATACGTTTAATTTTTTTAGTTTTTGCTATTTAGGTTTTAGTTTGTTAATATTGTGGCGTCTAGAGTGTTTACTAGACGCCGGTTTAACCAGAGAAAGAACTAGAGTTCGACGTTTCGTGTTTAGATCCGTTTATTGACGTTCACTTACAGTTATCGTGATATAGTATTTACATAAATGAATGAAGTTAGCGTAGGTCGTGCGACATAGTAAGTAACTATACAATACAATTGGGTCTTTTCCATTGCTTCAGATTTATTAAATTTTTGCGTTATCGTATTTTAATCATAATAATATCGTTTATACTTGATATTAAAAAGTAAAAAACTATATTATTTACACCGAAAAACCTTCTTGAAATTCAACTAATTTAAATGTACAATGCCATTGGTTGTGACGTCAAAAGTCATATGTAGAAAAATGCACGCCAGATTTTTTCTCTAATACAGAATTCATAGAGTTATTTCCAGTTGACTATTCATTACAGCTGCAGAAAAAATCTTCTTCATTCAGTTTCTTTTCTCTGAAGTTTTGTGTTTGTCTACTGACAGTTCTTTTTCTATCTTTCTGGCAATCAAAGACATGGGAAACTACATATGAGAAGGTTACCTCTTATCATTCTGTATGTGATATCCTGTTCAAACTAAAAAGAAAATGTATTTGAACACCGAACTAGATTAATTGTTAATGAAAGAAACGTACATTAAAATGGTCGCATCAGATAAAGATAGATTCTGACTTCGACATATATTTTCTTATTGCCTTAAATCACGTAAATTTGCGCTCATTTTCATTTTAAATTCAATGAAAACTCACCGAATGCTTTTGAAAATATAACGGTATACTCTTAATATGACTCCTGACGTCACAAGTCACAAATTTGTTTTAAGCGGGAAAATAATTTTTTTGTACTTCTAAGATTAATTTCTTGTAAACGCTCATCCAAATTTTTTTTATTTTAATAGTTTGGATAGGTACCCACAAACTTTAATTTATTAATTTTTGAAAAAAAATGGTATTACCTAGTTGCTAGTAATTATTGAGAATAATCAAGTGGCTTACCTCTGATAGCGAAAGCAATAGTAATTGAATTCTTGTAATTCTAACTTTCAATTTCGTATACAATTCAATAGGGTCGAAGTGTCAAAGGGTTTTAATTTGCGATTTGATTTCCCCACTGACAAAAGTAAAGTATGCTACGGTGATAGGCTAGTGAAAATGTCATTTTAGAAAGCCGTTTATTGGACGTGATTATTCCTAATTGTAATGTTGATTTTGGGTTATGTTTTAGTTCCATAGCCTGCTTGTTTTATTATCCACTTTATAATAATAGTTTCAAAATATAACTTTGTAAGCTAATATCTAGAAATAGAAAGAACATATGAAGATGCGGTTTTCATTATCTTGTTAAGCTTTTTAATTCTATATTTTATCGTATAAAATTTGACATATGATTTCAATATGAATTTTTTTAGAAAAACGGTTTTATTCGTTGAATATGTATTTAATGCTCTCTAGCGGCAATGATAATAATCAGAATAAGAAAAATTAAACTGCAGTCTATATACTAAAGAAAACTTGAAGAAAATCTCTTTTTAACGCATTTAAGTTTATTAAATTCCGCTGGAGCAATTCAGAGTAATTGGCTTTTAAGTTAATAAAACTTTGTGCTTTCCGGACCAGTTTATTTTTAAAAATGCAACAAAAAGTTAAAAATTTAAAATTGTAACGCCTATGTTAATTCGTTACTGTCGCTCAAACCCATGTGGTGGAAATTTATGATAGGACTAAGGAATTTTCGTATTTTACTGCGTCCTAGCGCCAATTGGTCATGCGCACTTGACGATCGGTATTCGTTATTTGTCGTTCTTGTAAAAACTCACACATGGTTATCGAGGTTCTTAAACCTTTTAATTCAATAAAAGGCTTTAAGGTTTAGATATCGAAAATCGTAATGGGTCGATAACACTTGTTCGTATAAGAGAAAATGGCGTCAGGATTAGATGTATTGATAAATTATTGCATTGGAAAATTTCGTTGTTACTGGATGTCGCAACCAAACCAGATGTTAATAGAGCAGTAATGGTAGTTGCTGTTCTCGCTACATATTGGTATCGTTATTGTATTGGAAATTGTGAGTAGCCTTAATCCGTTATCGCTAAAATCTTTGTATTGATTGAAGAATTCAAATCATCTGTAGTCGAAGGATTGATAAAATTCCAAATTCTAAATTTGCAGTACAGAGGTATGAAAATCTTATATTGTTGATTGCATCAATTTCGGAAGATCTTCACCATTGTTTTGTTGTTGATTGACTTGAAAAATCAAGATTTTGCGTTTTCGTTGTTTGCATTGGCGTTTAATAAATCGTAACTTTAGTTGTTTATACGGCGTTTTGTAAAATGCGATTAGTTATTGCATTTTCAATTCGTGGTTAGGCGTTGAATCTCGATTAGTATAAACAAAACAATAAATTGTTTTGTTGTAAAGTAATAAATAAAATATTTGGTAGACGCAAATAAAATGTAATTAGATTTGAATCAAATTTGTAAATTGTAACATATTGTAAATAAATTAGTGTTGCGAAACATTTGCGAAAAACATATCTGATCTCTATTTGTGTTTGAATTTTGTTGTTTTTTTTGTATTATTGAAACGATAATCATTAATTTTTTTATCGCATTTTTTTTACATTTCTTACAAATTTGTGTGTAGTTAAATTGAATTGTTTTGTTGGATTATTAAATTTGTGCATTTATTTAATAGAATTATATTTATTAGAATATGTGTATTTTTTTTTCATTTACTGAAACCTTTTGCACAAATTTAGTATGGTATTGAACTGTTACCCGAAAATGGAACACCCCCTTTATATCAAAAAAAGGTCAAATTAAAATTGTTTTATTGTTGTTTGTTTTGTAATTGAAAATATATAGTACGTATGGCTATTTTTGATTTTGTTGTTAATAGTCATGTTACCAACATTTTCAAAAATATTTTAGAATTCTATTAAAACTATTTTGAAAATCTTCTAAATAAAAACGCCCTTAGCAGCCGTTTTAGGAACCTAAAGATATTTTCCAGAGCTTTTTTATGGTCACTTTTCTTATACTATTTTTTTTCCAATTGTGTACAATAAACCGTTTCCGAGATATGGCCGGTGTTCAGGAATAAAAATTTCTTGTTGTAGCGGTAAAATAAGCAGTATGAAAAAAATGACATTAACGTATAAATTCACGAAAATAAAAATGGTACCGATTTTTAATATTTTTAAAAACTAATCAACGTTTCTCTTAGAAATTTCTGAAATTTCATTGTAAAACACTCTGTTTATTAATAAATCAAAATATTTTTTTTTCAATTTCGTAGTTATTTATTTGTTTTTATTCGATTGACTGGTTTTGTTCGTACTAAACTACCAATTAGCAGCTTCTTCTGTTTCGAATACTGATTAGTATAGAAAATTATTACTGTAATGAAATGTGGCTGCATTTAGGTTTGTTCTGTTATTATTTACTTTCGAAACTAGTCACACAAAATACTGTTACATTATTACAAAATTCGCGTTTTAGTAGTCCATGTAAATATGAACTTTACGTTGAGTTTTCGAAATTTTTTTTGTTTATTAAATTCACCAAATTAAAATTTACTTTCAATATTCCAAGTTTGTCATGATTTCATATGACTTATTGCTATCCATTAACTCTACCGCAATATTTATTCGTAAATATAATTTAGGAGTTAAAATAAATAACTTCATTGTTAATACCTAGATTATTTGCACAGACTAATAAAATCTTAAATAAAATATCATTAATAACGTTTGCATATCTTACAAAAACCATTTTAATGTCTTCATTAAAACCTTTTGTTTCAGTTTTGCAAATAATAAACCCACATAATACATATCAAAGCGGCGCTTTAATTACTTCATGAATAAAATAAATTTGATGTTACTGCGTATATGCGAATATGTGACCTTGTTTGCCCAACATAAAACCAAACTTCTGAATATAAAAAATTGTGTTTAAGTTTTTTCGTCCATTAAACGGTAACTGTTTAAAAATAGAATGCAATTTCAGATTTGGAATTTAAGCTGATGATATTGCAATTTGAGATTTTTCTGGTTTTTACACTGTTACGCGTCTTATACGAAAAAGTAAGCCTCAGATTTATTACGTTAAGAGAGGAATATATCGTGATATATATATTGTTCGCACCCTACTTTTTTCGTGTTAGATTCATCATGTTTTTGTGAGTGAAAAAAATCTCAGCAATTTTTTGCATTGTCTTTTTGTAAATTTATGTTTGTGTATTCTTGAATATTCAACCACATAAATTAATAATGTATAGAGAAACAACAGTTTCGTAAGAAACTGCGAAATTACGTTATCTTTTTTTTTATACGTTGTTAGTTATACCTCAGTATAAAGCAATAATTTCTATATCTTAAAATTATTAAGTCAACTTGTATTTGTGCGGTTTCATAGTCCTCTGCTGTAATTAAATTAATTAAAAGTGAATGATTGATTTCTGGAACTAATTGAATATTTTTTTATAATTTTATCGTTTCAGTAACACAGTCGAATATTTTATATCAATCCCCTATCAATATTTCTACAACCACACGCGATCAATATATTGATCAATATTTACATCTATATATAGTCTTATTTTGTTGTGTTTAGTGTTCCAGGTGTTGTATTTATTGGTTTACTGTTATTTTTTTGTTTTGATAATGAAAAATAAGAAAATTATTTAGATATTTAGAGCTAATATTGTGAACAAAATTCGGATTCACAATAAACTATTAGTACAAAATTAATCCAGGAAGAATAATTATAGACTTCATAAAGTCAGTAACCAATACATATAGTAAATCAGGAGATCATATACAGTAGTAACAATAGGTTTAAGTACTTAATTCATCAATTAAGAGATTTCGAAAAATCTTAATTTTATGTTGAAAATATCCAAATGATAAAATAATCTATTATAAGTGCACATCAATCTGTTTATCGGTGAATTTTTGTAACAATTTGTATTAACATTATTTACATAAATCAATTGTTGCAGTCTGGTTGCTTTAGCTGGTACATAAAAGTTTAATAAATTTATGAAAAGTTGACTGTCAATTTTATAGTGTATAATTTTGTGCAGGCATATCATATCATTAATAATTCTTCTGTTCTCTAAAGTTAACATTTTAAATAACTTAAGCTTTTTGGATAATTAACATATTCGATATTAAACCTTCTACACAATATATAGATAAACTTTTTGAATAGATTTGATTAATTTTACATTTTCTCATAATGAGGGTTCCATATGCATGTTAAGACTTCTAGTTGCGATCTTACCAATGAGTTAAAGAGTAATATATATGATTCTTGTTTAGTAAATGCAGAAGCAGTTCTCAATGTAAAACCAAGAAGTTTATATGCTTTGACACTATATAGTCCACATGATCATTATGTAATAATTTAAAATCGTATAGAATGCCAAGATCTCTTATTGTTGTTTTACGCTCTATCAATGTATCATTTATGTAATAATTAAAATAAATTATATTTAAATTTCTAGTGAAGCTGACAAGATAACATTTATTTATGTTTAAATTCATGTGATTAATTACGCACCAATTGCTCAAATTTATAAAATCATTTTGTAAGAGAGAACAATCCTGAGTACTACATATTGGTCTGAAAAATTTCAAGTCGTCTGCAAATAATAGAAAATGACTATTTTTGAAGTTACTATAAATATCGTTGATGTATATATTAAATACTAAGGGTTCTAAATAGCTGATTAAATCACGCAAAAGCGTGCATAAAAAAGCCTTAAAGTTGCCTTGGTAACAATAAATTTAGTTAGAAGTATAGATAATGATAAAATTTATGTAGCAAAACATGTCTGAAATCTGAATGTTCCCTTTTCAAATAGTAGAAGTGATATTTTAATACATTCCTTTTGGAGCCACATATGTAAGATATAAGCATTATTTCCATTAACTGCCCTATTGTATATAGTATATACTATTTACCATTATTGTTGTAGACATCGGCCGAAACATGTGGCTTGTGGATTTTTTAGCGTATGGAAGGTTTAGAGAAGAAACGAAAATTGACCTTAAGTATTCACTCAGACAACCTGTCTGATAAATTTGCTTAAATTGTAAACACCCAAGACTTTTTAAGCTCATGTCCTTTGTTCGTGTTTTTTATAAAAGCATGTAATTTATAAAAAGAAGCAATGCACACCCCGTGTTTGATTCGCAGCATAGTTTTCGGTTTAGACTAGATGCACCATATTGATGACGATTTGTAAAAGGTTAACTATTGTTACGTTGTAACTTTTATTTTATCTTTTATTAATTTTCCCTATTAAATTAAACGATTCTAACATACATATTTTGTAGTGGAAACTGTATATATTTATCTTTGTTTCATCCCTTATATGTTTTCTGCATTTATTTAGATCTATGGAATGCATAGTACTCAATTTTGTCTAGTTGGGCAACCGCACAAGGGTCTTTGTCGCAAGGATTCCGTGTTTGTGAACCCCGAAACACGGCCATATTACTTGTTTTTCACGGTGAACTCAATGCTCCGTTGGTGTTAATATCTTCATTAAAAAGCCCCAGAAATTATTTTGGTAAGCTTATTTTTGTTAACATTTTCCTTATTTAATTGTGTTATTTTGCTTTAAAGTAGTTCCCTCTTTTTAATTTATTTTTCTTTTACCTTTATCTTGAGTTTTTTTAATGTTTTATGTGTAATGTACCTTTTTTATCGTCCCTTAAATGTAGTTTTTATGTATTTAAGTATAAGATAGTTAAGTAAGCAGAAGTCGTGATAATGCGTTGGTGTAGAGCTTGCGCAATAAAAATGCAAGTGTGGATTAACGGAAGTGCGGGGAATGAGGCAGAAAAGAGATAGTCGGTCTCGGAGTGTAAAACGGACGGTTCCTTTTGATATTAAAGGACGAATCAAGAAATAATCAGGGTTTGACGACCAAGTGGATCAAGTGAGTGAAAGTGCGAATAATAAAAGACACGAAATTGGAAGGCAAAAATAAACGAATGTGATTATTGTCAAAATCAAACTGTCTAAAAGGCATCCTAACACAAAAGTGAGCGACTACGTTCTGAAGAATCGCCCTATTTGTAGCATCGCCTTGTCTGTAATTTCGCCCTGCCGGTGGAAGAAACCACTCCTGATAGCACTGCTGCACCATTAGCCAAATCTTTGGATTATCGATGGCTGGACCGCAAATGTTAGAGTTAAGTTTATGTATGTATACCTATTCTTGTTTATAAATTTGATCGATCGCGAGAGATCTACGTTTCTTTTGTGTGAATTAAATTCCAATAAAATACGTTATTGTAAATTTGACTGTTTGTAAAAGGGATTTAAAAAAGGTACCCACGAAAACCCAGAGTAGAGGGAGTTAAGCATGTACGGTGAGCTAGAACGAGGTAAAGAACCGTTACATATGTTACCGTCATATTTACTACATTCCGTATCATCCATTGTGGAGAAGTAAAGATGTTGCTGTATTTTCTCATATCACTCATGCAAGATCTTGAGGATATAACCGAAGATTTTAATTAAGGTCAACGAACACACGGACTACGAACGCCGCCTTGTTTCATTTTTTACAACATTTCTTTATTTTTACGTTTATAATTTTAATACTGTAAGTTCCTTATGTATTTAGATTGTTTTAACGTTTTTGTTATATAATGTGAATGCGTGTAACCTTTTATTTGAAAATTATTTAAAAATTAAATCTCCAGTAAAGAAAATGGATCCAATTCTTATTTGAAATTTATGCCTAAAATATTTTAGTTTTACAATTCACGTATTTACTATCATGAAAACTATTTACTACTCATTTCTAATTAAAACTTTAACTTTTTATTATGTAATAATTGTTTGTTCTATAATAATATATTTAACTTGGATTTGAATGCTGCAAAGTTTTAAACACATGGATTTCTTTTCAATAAACACAGAAATTTTGATTATTTGTTTGTAAAAATTAAAAATTAATGAACAATTAACATCCGATAAACGTAACAAAACCAACTAAAACATCCACGGTCCAAAACAATTTGCGTTGTGCGCCGAAATATCCTAGCGCCAAAAACAGCTCAGCGTATTGGTGTCCAAATGTCTTTGCGCCAAAACGTGTTGGTGTCAAAATGTCCTATTCGGTAAAAATGTATATTGTTACAATGATCTTTGATCTTTTAAACAATCTAGTAAACATCAAAATTAATACGTACTTTTTATGTAGTACAAGAAATACTTTATTTTATTGAAGTAATTTTGAATCACAAAAATTTTTTGATTATTTATTTTTTGCAGATAATTTATATTAAATTACATGTACTTTTATCAATTTGTCAATAATGGCTTCCCAATTAATTCTTGGGCTTTCTTTAGAAGTTTGGCTTTGGAGAATGGGTCATCAATCTACATGCTTTTTTTGTTTGCCGACGTTTATATGTTAGTTCGTCGGAATAAAAAGTTTATGATATTACCACAGTGACGTTATTTTGTTAATTTATTAATTATATTTAGTTCACTTAGATTTAGTATAAATTTTAAAGTAGATGCTTACTGGATTTTCTGAGCTGTCATCAAGTTTACCATTATCTTATCTTGCTTCGATAAAGACTGGACTTGCCTAATGAAAACGTCGGCAAACAAAAAGAGCGCTCAAACTTCAAAGCCAAACCCCTAGAGAAGGCCGAAGAATTAATTGGGAAGCAATTATTAATAATTTACTAGGAGTCCACTGTTATAAATATAAATTTGTCAATATGTGTAAATTGATGAAATTATCCTAGTGCAATTAAAACAACATCAACATTACATGTAGTACAAAAAAACATTTTAAATTTAACATACAATAACAACAGCAACAAAACAATCAAACAAAAGGTTTGCTAAGGTACTAAATTGACTAATAGTGCACCACTAATAAAATATTTCAGAATTTGACCATAAATAAAAAAACTAAATACTAAGTAAAAGAAATAAAGAGAACGTTTTTATTATAATGACAAAGAACTATCGACCGAAGTCCATCAGCCTGGTACATTATACATATACCCATCATTTTAATCATATAGGTAGTATATTGGTATAAGAATGATCATATATTGTGACAATTGCACGTTAGAGTAAACATCTAATGTTCTCTTTAAATTGATTTTTTTGATATCTTACTGTTCTTCTATTTCTAGGATCAAGATATGCAGTTTAGAGTTCGATTACGTGGTAGTGCTTTTTGCAAATTTGCTTGCTAGTTTCTCCAAGCTTGCGGATGTTGGTTCTATAGAGAGAGTTTGATAGAGATGGATGTTTAAAGGGTTGTGTAGGGGATCGTTCGGATTTCTCAGTTCTCTGAAGCTTCTAAGCACCGGAATGTGACATAAAAATACATCCACATTGGGTAAACGGAGACTTGTAATTTTATATAGAGTTTAGAAATTTTCTATCCCTAAAATTGCGTCAGTTTCTATATTCAAATGAAACGTGTTTTCGTAATTATCGCCGAATTAAATCTTCAAATAACCGATTTTCTACATCTGCACGCAAAAATGTGGGCAAATGTCTTCAATTTTAAAATTTTGAGGCTTACGAAATCGAACTTCTGCGCTAGAGGGCGAGAAATCAAATTGCATCGGTGTATGGTGAGTAGAGATGTGATTTGTCGTGAATCTTTCTTTTTTTTAATGTTGAAGTACATTGTGTTCATATTGGTACAATAATAAAAAAAATTCTAGATACAGAAAAATTGCGAATCAGATTTTTTTAGCAAAACACAATCCAATAATTGCGTACAGTTGAATTGTTGCAAGCGCAGTGTCTCCGTGTAGAATTATGCCGATATAACGCGTGATTCAAAAAATTTTCATCAAACTTTGCCATGAACGACAAAGCAAGATATAACAAGTGTATCTTAGCTTAGCTTGTAATTTGTCAATTCTGACATATTTAACACATCCAGTTTTATGCATTTAGGTAGACGTACATGATTTTTTTCATGGCCCACTTTGATGAAAAATTGTTTGAATCCCGGGTTAATATATTATGGTGCGTAATAAAAATAAAATAATATATTGACATAAACTCAAAAAATACAATCGCTGTAACTAAAAACTTGCAATTGTTTGTGTCTCTTGCATATATTGCTCATTGTAGCAAGAATTCTTTCTGTTTACGCTTGTTAACGTAATTATGGAATATTTCATGAACCTTTTTTACCTGTACACAATGAAAGTACATCCAACTCAAAAATGCTCTCATAAAGAGAACAGAAAAAGTATGCGCTCTATGCGGCAAAAAGATTGCATTCGGAGTTTATAATTCTTAAAAATTTTTAATCAACGAGAATACTCAAAATTGATGAGATTGTCAACCCAAACTTTGACTTCAACGTTGACCGTTTTCCAACTGCTAGATGCAGAACTTGTTAACTGACTCTCAACGATGCAAAAAATTGCGTATTTGTTAGACCAATGCCGCTTATTATGCCACAAATTTAAGAAAATATAATTTTACCAAATCAGAAGCGTAGAAAACAGAGTGTTTGTAACTGTGATATATGTTTAACAAGCAGGTTTGTCGGTCACAAAAAGTATCAAGAGGAAAAGGGCATAAGAGAGATTCAGTTATCACAATGACTGGTGATGGATTACACGGTAGCTCAAATATTAATCATTTGCCTAAAAAAACAAAAGCGCCGCGACGACCGAGAAGTTCAACGCGCATTTGTTCTAAATCCCACCAAGATATAGGTAGAGGTATCAAACATGATTGTAGAAATGCAACAGAAAAAGTGACATCTATTGTTTCAATGCTTTCTGAAAAACGGCAAGAGCAAGTTGTGACTAAAATTTTGAGGAACAAAATAGAATCCATCATACACTATGATACCATGAAACACGTTGAAAACGTAGAATTATCTTTGGCAACCCGCAGTCAATCATGTAGAGTCGTTTTTAACCCAAAAAACTTTGAATATAGAAATTCCTATCCAAACATTTGATAATTTACGAAATAACTGTGGTTTTACTCTTCAAAAATTAAAAAAATTTTAAATTTAGTCAGAGCAAATGTAGGAAAAAATCGGTACCGACAGGTATAATGACAAACCTGTCTGATCGCTCGAAACTCTTAATAGATGTTTATAAAACAAGCTACAATCAATTTGATTGCGAGATACTGGTTTGAAAAAAACCCTGTTGTATATGCAAATGCTTCGGAGTTACTTAATCATGTAATAAGCGAGAGAAAAATAGAAGGTGACATAATAATTAAATTGATGGCCAACGGTAGTCAAGGTTTTTCAAATTATCTATAGCAATTTTACCTTCAACTTACATCCCAGAGGTAGACCGGAAAATGAGAACTTTCAGGAGAATGACGATTTATATACTGATTGCGTGAAAAGGAAAAGGTCTCTTTATTTTGAAGGTGAAAGCGTTGGAAAATAGCAAAACTGACAAGTGTCAAACAATTAATTTTATTGTGTGTTGTTCCGAATATAAAAGAGAATCTGGAAATTTTATTTAAATTCACTGAGGTGAATAACGTTCTATTTCGATTTGTAGCAGATTTCAAAATATTGCCAATTGTTAACGGACAACAAACCGCATCTGCAACATATCCATGTCCCTATTGTTTCGTGACTTTACAAGAGCTCCAAGATATAATAAAAGTGGTCCAACAAATAAAAAAGACGCAGATACCTAGGAGAAAGAGATGGTGTCCGAATTGAAAACTTATGGTCATCTCAAGAACGATTACAAGAAATATTGTGCGACCGGTAAAAATATGCACTAGAGTGTCAAAGTACTGTAAATTTTCCATTATTTGAAGAAGAAGATAAAGTTAAAGTTATAGAAAAATGTTCAATCCCGGAACTCAACATCATTCAAGGTTTTTCAAACCATTTATTTTGGAATGGGTTGTTTCCTCTGTTAGAGGAAGAACTAGCCTTGAAATGGCCAAAAAACTACCATGGTCGCACGTTTGCGGGTAACGCGTATAGGAAAATGCTAAAGAATGCTCGTTTATTGGAAGAATAAGTGAAAAAGTTGGAAGGTTTGAAATCACACCATTTATCACGGCTTTTCAACCAATAACAAAGTTGTGGACTGCTGTTTCACCTCCGGAAAAGTCAGCCCATCACTAAAAATGTAATAAAATCACTTGATGATATAGATTACTTGAAATCTATTTGCGATGTCTTAGAGGTTTAAAAAGAAGTGGTTTAAATGTACATTCGTCCAACTTTTCAGAGCTGCAATAAATAAAACTCTAATCTGTATGATGATAGCCAACCTTCATCAGGAGATGGCACACTAAGAAGAAGAAGAAGAAGAAAATGGCAATGTCTTAGGTTATTCATGAAAATTTAGGAGAGATTTAAAATTAACAAATCAAAGATGAAAGATACCTGCATAAGACAGTAGTAGAATTGTCCTCGTTAAGTTTATAAGAAATTTGTTGAATTTGTATTAGTAGATTAATATGTAAAAATGCAATGAACTTAATTCGTATCTCTAAAAATGAATGTATTTTTGATAATAAATATTAAACTATTTAGGAAAAAAAATTGTAAATGAATGGATGTTATTCGGTGAATAATTCTGCTTCCCTGCTGATACTGATTATTCATTCAAAAAATTACAAAAACACGTTTCATTTGAATATAGAAGCTGGCGCAATTTCAGGGGTGGAAAATTTCAAAAACCAATATCAAAAATTACAAGTTTCCGTTGGTCGAATTTGGATCAATTTTCATGCCACATTTCGGTGCTTGAGGAGCGGTGTGAAGGCAATAGGTTTCTGCAACTTAATTTTTTTATTGGTTTTCTTGATATAAGACATATTGACGTGGTGTATTCCAAACTCGGGCGGCAGGTAGTGCTGTAGGTGTGTGTATAGTTGGGTTCAGTTTAAGTAGTGTATGACTCAGACCTTAATGTTCTTAGAAATGATTAACCGAAATCATCTTACGTTGTTATTAGCATTAAGAACTAAATGCTAGAGTAATATAGAATGAATGCATATGTCTTGCATACTAAGCATAGGCCGTGTCGTAAACGTACGTCGTATCGTATCCGTCATTTTCTGTCAAATTTGTTTATTGTTGTTTGCTTGCCTCTTGTTTTGATTTTCCCATACAGAAATCAGTTTTTTTTTAAACTAAACTTCAATAATGTGTTTGCTATTTTAGGTAAGTTATTATAATACACATTTCATTTATTTTAATTTACAAATTTTAGAGCATTTTTTTGCATTCAATGCTAAGAAAAGCACTTAAAATCCCAAACACAGCTGGTAATTGTAAACGTTCTTAAGTATTTTGAACAAAAACGAGAAAACCTGGTTCTTTTCCTTCCATTTACATCTGTTATGCAGGTATTTTGTATTACAATGTGTGAAGTTAAAATAATTGTTTTAATTTTAGCGTACATCAAAGCTTATGGCATTTTTATAATTACCACATCTAAAATCAAAAAAAGATTTTTAGAAGCTGAAAAAGTTAATAAACTTCCAAGTACACCATCGAAGAAACGCAATCGACTAAAATCCAAATCATATGATGTCGATGATTATGTGAAGAATATCGTAAAACGAAAAATTTATGATATGCATTCCGAAACGTATGTAATTTTATACTTAGCTACTGAATAAAATACAAACTAAATAAATAGATACTACGACCTACGTTTTTAAAAGATTGTAACATACACTTTTGAACAATGAGTCATACCCAACTTTAAAAAACCGAACTATAGCTATTTGTTTCGTATGTCAAACTTCGAAAGTGGCGAGCTCTGCTTACAGTTTGCTTTTTTATTGATGAGGCAAGAAAGTTGAAGAAAATCACCGATACAGAAAAAAACTATTAATTTGCAATAAGTTGAGTTACGTTGTATTTTATGATTGTACTAATTGAAGATATTGTTAAATAATGGTTACGTGATTACCGTATATGAGTAATACTTAGCAGACCAATAAAAAAAATCTAGATATAAATCCGGTCTTAAGAAGATTTTTTCTTTTACTTTATTCCAATTTTCTAAAAATAAGTTAAAACAATGTTGTTAGATTTACTCTTAACAATACTCTTTAATAATTTAAATGTTATTTGTAATAAAACGATTTTCTGATAAAAGTGGATGCTTTTAATACATCAACAACATAACATTTTTGCATGTTTGTTGTTCATAAAGAACTAAGCATTTCAAATTGTATTCACAAAATGCTTTTTTCATCCGACCTAATACAATATTAGTAGTGTCTCTCTAAATTTAACCTACATTATGGGCTCGAATTTATTTGTAGCTTTATAAGTCAATATTAAAAGAAAAGTAAAGAACACTTGAAAGAAAAATAACAATTCCATTTCTTTAAGAATTTAATGGACATCTTTATTGAAACTATATTAACTTTGAATGTTTGCAGAAACATCTTTAAAGCAACAAAGCGTCTGATGAAAATCGTTTTATATATACCACGAACAATAAGATTTTAAATAGAAATGCTTTTAAAATTTAAGTGTAATACGTTCTAATTGTTAAGGATTTATAAATTTTGAAAGTTTTAAGTTTGTTAACTGAATTATCTGTATAAATAAGTGATAATTTCGAAACAAATCATGATTATTATGTTGCATGTTTCCTTATGAACATCGAAAACGCAAAACTTCAATTAAATTAACTTTAATAAATTGTTGTATTATGGAAGTATTTGTATTATATAAATATTACCTCTTTAAAGTTAATAAAGATATGTTTAATTGATTTTTATTAACTACATTAAATAATTGTAGTTTTTCGGTCTTATTATTGCTACATTAAACGCAAGTTCTGTTTTACATAATATACTTAACATTTTATGTTAATATGTGTAACCAATTCAAAAAAAAAACTTCACAAACTATTATGGGAAACTTAAAATTTTTATTAAAGCATAAATTGTTGTACAAAATGCACGTTGTGATGTTAAAATTAAAAATACAAAAAAATTAAAAGCGGATATTGTACGCATTACGTGAATTCTGAAAAAAATCTAAAAATTTTACACGAACCCTATCGTGTTTATTAGGTATTTACCGTGTGCTATTATGTAATGTTTTTAAATCAATTTTTGTCATGCACATGGATTGCGACAATGTTTAATATTATTATGTTAAATATCTAATAAAGTTAAAATATTAACAAAATAAAAGATGTATTATGTATCTGTTTAGTTCTTCATTTTATTGTAGTTTCAGGAATCCCTACAAATAAGTCGTTGATTAACAGTAATAATGATTTAATGAATTAAGCATGGTTCAAAAATAAACATATTTAAAATCTACTTTTCAAACTGTTAATATGTATAGAAATTTCTAATGGAAATCATAAAATTGGGATCTAGGGATCTTGATTTTAAGGAAGCATTATACCATAAATGACCAATCACTAATCAAATTTACTTGATATTTATTGATATGCCATCTTTGGATAAGCAGTTGATACGTTGAGGCACTTATTATGTAGTTAAACTAGGTAATAAATTAAGCAATGAGAAGAACACTATATCAAAAAACTGAAGGGGTGCTTTTTTAAATAAAGAAGATAATTTGATTTCAAAAATTACCCATAACAAAACTGTATACTTTTGTCTGCGTTCACCGAAAAACATTTATAAACAATTTTTTACTTTTTTAAATTGTTTGTAATATTTTGATAATAAAGAACACAATATCAAAAAATTGACATGTTGTTATTTGATTAAAGCAAATAATTTGGGTTCACCGAAAATTTTTGATAATAATTTTGATTTTTTTAACATTCTTTGATAACCGTATAAAGAACACTATATCAAAAAACTGAAGGGGTGCCTTTTTAAATAAAGAAAATGATTTGATTTCAAAGTTGAGCCATAACCAAACTTTATATTTTTGTCTGCGTTTACAGAAAATTATTTATAAACAATTTTTTGAACTTTTTAAATACTTTGTAATCTTTTGATAACAAGAACCAGAAACACCAAAAATGGACAACTTAGAAAAGTTATTAAAAGACTTGTAACCAAGTTTCAAAACAGAAGACAACGAAAATCAATATTGCTTCAAATTAAAGAATATCACAGTTTATCTAGAAGTCGAAATAACTAGTAAATGTGATCAACAGATAGATATTGAAAGAAGATTATTACCAGGAAATAGAATAACAGGGGGCTAAAGAAGATATTACATGAAAAAAATATATCAAAAATGGCAAAAGTAAAATTAACAAAACAAAATATGACTAATTGTGACCAATGGAAGTGAGGTATGGGTGCTATCAACAAAACTGGAAATGAAAATTCAAGCATGGAAAAGATATATGGAGGTATAAATAAAAATACCATATGGAGACGAAGAACAAATATGGAATTAAGTGAAATCTACCCTAAAGAAAATGTAAAAACCATAATACAACAAAGTAGACTACAATGGATGGGGTATGTAAAAAAAATTAAAATGAATTAATCTACAAAATAATGGGAAGAAAAGGAAGACCAAGAAAGTCATGGTAGGATAAAATAAAAAAAGATTTAAAAGACTTCAAAATTACAAACTAAGAAGAAAATGTAAGCAAAGAAAATGGAAGCAACTCTAAATTCGCTAAATAAGTATCAAGTTACCTTAATGCAAATGCATTTTCGGACGTGTTTCGTTACACGGGACGACACTAGATTTCGCAACACTTATTAATCAAGTATTAGGTTTCTTTAAACAATATTTAAAATAAAGTTAAATTCTATCTGTATTGATCTATGTTACACTTTGTATGTACTTAATTTCTAATACAATCTGTATATTTATTTTTATAGTATACTAGTGTTACGTGGTGTTATAACTAGAGAGTTGACGATGACAAATTACGAATAAAATTTTGGTACACGTTGTTAATGTCATTATAAAATTGGCGACGAAATGTGTCAATAGACATTTAATCAACATCAATCATGACCATCTGCAAGAGATTAGGGGATAACCTGAACTAGTCAACCAAATTTCTAAAATGTAAAACATTAATTTCGAACAAGTTACACACATTTCATTGGAGGAAGTAAGATTTTATTTTGACGCATTCAGGAGGAGTCCAAGTCAACCTATTGAAGATTAATTTAATCAATTTGAATTACAATTCGACTATGTAACATTCCAGAAAGTAAATTGGCTTCACATTCACTTGTCCACATGTGTGCTGAGGTAAATTCTGTAAGTATAGAAAAGCAATATAAGCTTTTGCATAAGAGTAGGCCAAAAATTAAGAAACAAATAAACTTACGACAAAAATCACGGTCACGCAGGAATTACTCATCTTCTAGTCTAGTAGGTAAGGCACAAATTCTAATATTTTTGATAGAAATTCTATTTCTTGAACATATAATTGTTGTGGTAGTACCTACCCACTGGCGTCGATATTGCAAATGTCGACATGCATATTACCACTTATACAAACGTTCAAGGCACATTATAAAACCGTAGAATTCAAAACCAAGTTACAACCTAGTTTTAAATGAAATTGAGTTTACAGAATGCAGAATTTCTCCAAGTTTCTGTTAATTCTACGATTGGGTGCACTCTAAGAGCAGTTATCCATATTCTTCTTAACAATAAATCAATTTCTATAGAATTAGATGCAAGAGTTGCATCTCTATTATTAATAATGATGTGTTACACGCAAAAAAAAAAGTCAACAACAATTTTTTATTAAAACGTATAATAAATAGGGGTTACACCGTAGCTCAGTGGAAGGGGGTAAGTCGCAAAATAATTTGTCTTCATGAAATGGTAAAGCTTCAACCCTTGTTCAGTGAAAGCCCAGCCTGAAGACGGGAAGTCGTATTAAAATATTTTTTTAATAAACGCTAGAGACTTGCATGTCTGTCTAATATATTGTTATGTGGCAAAAATATTAATACAAAATTACCTGCATTTATTCAAGAATAAATTTACATAATTCCTTTTATGTGTGTTTTAGTGTTTTGTGTGTTATAACGCAACCCTTTCCAAAATAGCCACCTCCTTCTATAATTCGTGAACCTTCTGGTTTGATTTAATGATACTACTATTTAACAATGAAATTTCTTGTCACTTCTTTAATTTTCCAAAGTTGAAAATACAGCTCTTTTCTCTATAATTGTGAACCTTCTATACTATGGTACATTCATTTTCTTGATTCTTGTTTTATTTTTTATTAAACTCGTGTCAGCATAAAAAACTGTCATTTTCTATTATTTTTCTTCTTTTTTTTCGTCGCCCAGAGATTTTTAATAGTCGAAATTTTAATGATTGGTAAAATGATAAAATTGTAATTTACAAAAATTAAATTTAAGGATAAATTCTTAAAATAAAAATGGTAATTTTTTAAATAATTGTAAAAAGACGATAAAAATAACAAAACAACAAACTTGGTATATGAACCACACACTACATTACTCCCCTCTAACACATCAATATTTTTTTTTAATATTCCTACTAAATAGTAATTTAAGTTTGCTTGCGTTACGGGAAGTTTTTAAATTGCATTATCGCGAAACTGTATGAAGACATTCTTATCATATTTAGTGCACGTACCGCTACCAGAACGTTCTAGGCGATAAAAATTTGAATTACATTAAACAAATCACAATGAGACAGCAACAATTTATTTGATTTCAAGATAAAGTTGATGAACTGGCAAATGTCACGTACAACCCCAAACAAAAAAACTATTTTTCCGTGTGAACGCAATTTAAATGTTCATAATAAATACGTAGTGATTATTTCACAGGTAAAATTTCAAGGAAGATTACAGATGTCCTAAATAAGACAATGCAAAACTTCTTCCAGCTGCTCGTAAATTTTCTAGTTATACAAATAATAGTTTTAAATGCTTAGGGTCAATGTACCTTACAAATCTCAAACCAAGCCACCTAATCTCTATGTTGTTGATTTTCCTGCTAAGTGATAATTAATTTGGCGGGGAATGGATTGTTTATTTTTTACATACTCTTTCTTTCCAAGATTTATTTTCCATTAATACATTAGCGGAGGAAGAACAAACTTTCGCTTATGAAAGTAATATCTCACTTTATTAAACAATCTCATAAGATATGATAATTTATTTTGTAACATAGCAAATACACTTAAAGGATCTTTGGTTCAATTGCATCTTAATATAAACGCTAAATCAGTTTTTGCACAAGCACGTCCTTTATACAATATTCTCATCAAGATCTACATGCTCAAGAAATCAATAAAAAATACAATATGTACTCTATTCCACTAGCTTCTAATGTATTTCACCAACTCATTTATAGTCATCAACAATAATAAATTAAAAATTACAAATAATCTGTGTTGCGACATTTAGTGTTGATTCGTGTTAACGTAACACGTACTAAAGTGCATTTGCATTAAGGTTTTATTCAGAAAGAAATTAGTCAATTACCTGTAACTGTAAGAAAATTGCTTCTGAAACTAGTAAACTTCCAGAATTGTAACTCTTGTTAATTGTTATTCAGGAAGGACAAAATTTACCAACATTAGGGAATACAAAAAGAAAGAGATTGCTTAATGCTTAATTCTTTCTAAACCCAAAGAGTTACATATGACGACTTTGGTATCGTTAAAATAGAAACTTTAGCCTAATCTGTTGACATTGAACAGTTAGCTAAAAATTCTGAAGCTTGTCCTAGGAATTCTAATATTCCGTCGAAAAACAACTCTTATCATTGGGAATATCCTGACAAACCATCGACCCGTATTTATATTAATTACATGGGCCCAATTTGTGGAAAATACTTACTTCATTGTTGATACTTATTCTAAATAGATAGAAGTTACTATTACTTCATCAATGACTACCAAAGAAACCTGCATGTTACTTCATGATTTATGTTTCCTATATGGTAAGCCAAAACGTTTTTTACTTTAAATACTTTTAAGGAGTTTTTCAAAATACAAAGTGTGACATTTCACAAACGCATTACTCCCTACAACCCTTCTACGAATGTGTGACGTTTGCTTCCCAATTTGGTTGGTTTCTGTAATTTAAAAAAACGGACCGATCTCGGGGGCCAGATTTGATGACAAAGTTTACTCTCCGTTTGTTCGTTGAGCAGCTACAGTGGAGGTTAAAATTTTCAGTGTTTTGATCGTCTAAAGGAAAGCAGTTTGGAGAAATAAAGAAAATACAATAAAACTCAAAACTTTTGTATTTAGCAAAAAACAATTTGTTATTAGTTTCACAGAGAAACAGCATAGTAAAGGACAAAACATGCAACCCAAAAGCAGTAAGCTGATTTGACGGTTATAGGGGTGAGAGTTTCGGTATTGTAAGCAGAGCGACGGTTAATTTAGGGATGAGGGTGACGGTATATAAACAAAACGACGGTCTGTTAAGGGATGCGATGGGTAGTGGAAGTGACCGAGTCGACATACGAAAATGCGCTGTCAACCCGGGCAACGGTTTGAGTGGTGTATTCAAGGCGCGAAAATGAGTCACCCCAAACACAACACACAGATAGCAAAAATGAAAAAGAATGGCCAAGTTGACACACAAAAATGCGCTATGCCAACACGGAGGGGAGAAATGGAAAGTCATGAGATTATAAAGCGGTATTTCTGCATCGTGCGGGTTGGGAGAGAATAGTCAAAGCGGTATCTTTGAAGGTTAAATTAGAGAAGCAAACTTATTCAGTATTAACGGCAAGACCAGGCGAAACAGGTATCCGAAACCAACTGCCTTTTTAACGAAAGAGCTCACGCTTATATAAGGCATAACTTAAATAAGGCAACTAGCTTACGAGACAGAACTGCGTGCGCACGAAAGTTTGAGCAGGGCGCTATCGGATTTTGTACAACGGACCCGCTATTTTTGGTTTTGTGTTTACAATTAATAATATACAAAATTAATAACAGTCAAATACCCAAAAATCAGTCTTATAATAACAATTAACTATTCAAATTAATTTAGTGACGGTACGATACCTAAAAATAAAGACGCATCATTACAAATGGTCAAGTAGAACGTAACATTGAAACTATAAAAAGATCTTTATTTAGCCTGAGAGCTACATCCAGTAATCTTTGAGAATTTATAAACCTTTTTATCAACAATATTATAGAGATTCTCATCAAACTACCAGGCAACCACTTTCACTGCTGTTGAATGAAACACTCATACAATATCGAATCTACACCATTTGCCCAAATTTAACTTGCAAAAAATAATGTTATCAAAAACTTTCGTTTGTTTGCTGTAGGAGATCCAGTTATGTTTTGTATATACAATATCGATATCCATGGCAGTACGGTACATTGCAACAAAATTTGAAAATTTTCATTACAAATGTGAACATCAAGGCATTCGCCGCAAGCAACATGTCCTTCAGCTTATATCTTGTGGAAAATTAAAAAATCTATCTATTTAGAAGATTCAAGTCCTTGAAGATGGAAGACGAATTAGTAATTAAGTCCAGATATTTATTTATTTATTTATTTGTATGGTACATTTTTAGTATTGTATTGTGATGTAAGTGTAATGTATGGTGTCCCTGGTGTCCCAGAAGATCAGTATAAACCTGTATAGTGTGGTTCAAAGCACCATACACAATACATATTTAACAGTACGAATGAAACTCAAAATGAGTACTGTTCAAAAAGTTCACGGACGAATGTCATTATGTATTTTACTTCGTTCTACCAAATATAAAAACAAAATTTAGAAAAATTAAATACAAAAGTTTTGTAACTAACCGTTTAATTCTAGGTGCATTTGCGAAACATGATTAGCAACGGCAGTTTCTCCATTGTTTAATATTATTGTTGTTGCGATGAATAATTATGTGATTCCATAGTAACAAGTTTGTTTTTACCGTTTTCCCGGACTAAAACGGGGTCGAAGGTAGCAAAATTTGATGCAGAATGAAGAAAAAACTATTTGTTTCCAATTCTTTAAAACTATTTGACGTATTCTTGTCATACGAAGCCGGAAGTATAAATACTAAACACCCTACTAAATTATGTTAAATAAAGATTTCTGGCTACTGCCAGAGGCGTACAACAAGGACAAGTGATTTTTGACTCATTCCAATATCTATGCCACTGACAAAGTTGCTATTTTAACAAAAAAATTTAATTCACCATTACTTTATTTTAAAACAACATACTCCTTCTTAGTACCAATAAGTATTAGTATTCAAGTGCCATTCCAAAGATGCCGAGATGTTCATTATGATGTTTACGCATGTTTCATTAACTACCGTAAAGCTTTTGATAGAGTTAAACATAGCAAACTCATAGAAATATTAAAAGAGGTGGGAATTGACGATAAGCACCAAAGGATAATTACACATTTATATTGAAACCAAACTGCCTACATTAACATAGACGGAGACAAGTCTGAAAGAATAGATATATTACGAGGAGTAAAACAAGGATGCGTATTATCACCTTTACTGTTCAACGTTTACTCTGAACATATATTTAATAAAACCCTTGATAACAATAATATAGGAATACTTGTGAACGGAAAACGTCTTAACAACTTACGATATGCCGACAATACCGTCATTATCGCAGATAGCTTAGAATCCCTACAACAAACTGTGAAAAGAGTGATAGAAACTAGTCAAGACCACGGGCTTGATATAAATCTAAATAAAACCAAATATATGGTGATAAGTAAAAATAACATCCCACATGAAGATCTGATAATAAATAACAACCAACACATTAAACGGGTCAGGAAATACACATACTTGGGAACAGTATTAAATGACCTATGGGATCATTCACAAGAAATTAGATGTCGCATCGAAAAGGCAAGAGCTGTTTATATTAAAATGACATCAGTTTTCAAAAGCAGATCTCTCACTATCACGACTAAAGTAAGACTCCTCCGTTGTTATGTATTCGCCGTCTTGCTCTATGAAGCAGAGTCTTGGACTTTAACTGAAGCCACCATTAAAAAACTAACATCATTTGAAATGTGGCTATACCGTAGAATTTTGAGAATTTCTTGGGTAGACCATCTGACCAACGAAGAGGTTCTTCGTAGAATGAATAAAACCACAGAAATAACAACCACCATAAAAACCCGTAAATTAGAATATCTGGGCCACACAATGCGTAATGAGAGGAGATATGGTTTATTACAACAAATACTACAAGGAAAAATCCCAGGCAAGAGAGGTCCGGGCCACAGAAGAATTTCTTGGTTGAAAAACCTCAGAACATGGTTTTCCTTAACAACTACTGCACTGTTTAGAGCAGCAGCAAACAAAATCACAATAGCCAATACAATTAAAATGTGTATTCATTATATCGGTGTTTTCATGCCATACATACGATTGCATCAAATACTCAAATGAAACGTCTATGAGGTATCAACAAAAAAACAATTTTTTCCGAAATCGTCACTAAAGTACAAAAAATCCGCAGTAATGTAAATAATATCGGCCCTAAAGTAATTCATTATACGACGATTTTTAAGTTTACATTTTCGCCGGTAGAGATGTGTAAAATGTATGTAAATTATGGAATCACGCATGCGCAGTGGAATCTTTTGACGTAAAAAAAGAAAGCAGCTGATTACATTTGCTACTTAAAGAACGTTATAAAATTGTCAGATTTTGTTCAAATTTTGGATTTTCGGAAAAAATTAAATATGGACCTCGGCACTAAAGTCTTTTCATGACTCACGTGTTTTATTTGTCTCGGTTACCGCCTCTGCAACTAAAACACTTTTGTCATGAAAATCAAACTTTAGTGCCTTGATATAAATAAAATAACTATTATTTGTTAAAATTTATTGGTATTTATCTTAATATTTTAATAAGAAATGTTTAATTCAGAGATCAATTTTTTGCTAAACCACCTTCAAACTATGAAACAATAATCAAATAATTTGAAAAAATGTTATTCTTTCATTTAAATGAATAACAACATGGTTCAATTGTGAAACAAAATTTGTTTTAAATGTTAAATAGACATATTCGTTTCAATAAGTTTCAATAAATAACATTAAATTTTTCTATTAATATCTCATTGACATTTCATTTGAACAAATCACCATAACACCTACAGAACTCAATACACATTAAAATCAAAATAACTGTGCAGTTTATGTTTGACTTTAAATATCTCGAAAAATAATGGCTTTATCGATATGAAGAAAGAGTATTTTACATTAAAATAAAGTACTGGAAAATCAAAAAATTATGCTAAAATGGCAAAATCACTTTGCCCTGTCGTACGCCTCTGGCGGTAACCAGAAACCGTTATTTTTAGCATAATTTAGTAGGGTACTTACACTTCTTGCTACGTATGACAAGAATATGTCAAATGATTTCAAAGAACGGATACAAATAGTTTTTCCGTTTACAAATAAAACACAATGTAACTCAATAAGAGTCACATTTTATCTAAGTGATTTCAGTTAAATTCTATTATTTATGATACACGCTGAATAATTATAGAACTCCAACGCTGGTCTTTAATTTAACAATATTACAGGAGTTCCAAATTTAATTCAATTCAGTCACCTTCAACTTCATATATATCGTGTCTCACTGAAAAGTTAACATAGGCGATTTCTATGTTAAATTTAAAATTAATGCATATCTTTTTGAAATATTTTGAAATATAGGGCAAAAATAATTTTTAGGACTTTGACATACCATAAACTATAAAATCCTAGAAAAAATTTAATTTTTTATGATTTATCATCTGAAAAGGTCAAAGCTCCTAACAATTGGTAAGATTATGTTTTTAAAAATTTTATGTACCTATATTTAAATTATTTAATTGTGTAATATCTCACTCTAATGATCAAATAAAGAACTCGGCGTGACTAGTTAAACTTCATGTCAGTGGCAATTATCTTTTTTTTTATCCTTAAAGGAAAACAGCCATTTGGTTAACTAGAATTCAAAAAAGAAATATTTTATTTTAGTACTTCGCAACATTTTACTATTTAGCAACATTTTACTCATTAACAACACAACCGTACAAACAAATTTGACAGAGGTAACTCTCTGAATCTCAGAAAATATTTATTGCACAACTGAAAGATACAAAATCTGTATAACAAAGTCGCATAAGAGAAACTGCATAATTTCCCGCAGTGTATCTTGCGTTGTACGTTAAATTGTTTCTGAGATTTTCTTAGTCAGACACGTGATACAATTAGATATATTTAAAAATGAAATTTCATTTGTAGTTTTAGAAAATTTGTTTAATAAAACATGATACTTGAACTTGATGAGGATAA
This sequence comes from Abscondita cerata, assembly GCA_030710515.1. NCBI lineage: Eukaryota > Metazoa > Arthropoda > Insecta > Coleoptera > Lampyridae > Abscondita > Abscondita cerata. Next base: position 80,651 of record JALBCR010000922.1, on the reverse strand, counting down.
ATGCTAGCAAAAGTCATCCTCTAAAGCTTCCTGTTGATTGGTACCTCTAAAAATTATCTTTGATATTTGAATTTTATTTTGAATGTTTTTTTCGTATATAACCCTTAGAAAATAATGTTAAAGCCCACCCCCAAGTCTTTTCAAATTAGGAATACTACCCCCAATATCGACCAACATGGTAGCTTTACCGAAGCTTCAAATATTCAGCAATTTTTCTTTAAAATGTGTTGATCTTCACCCACCGGTTGCACAGAGCATTTACCGTTTTGGTAACAAACGAAAAATCTGGAATTATTAGTGTTTTAAGGCCTTAATTTACAATATTTTCGATACAACTCGATGGCGTTCGCTCCCAAAGTTATGGTAAAAATTCTATTCCTTTTTTGTTTTCGTATTACGTAGTGTTTCGATAATTACTGATTCATCCTCTTCTACATTGTTAATTGTTAGTGTCCGTAATTTTTCCCTTGGCATTGCTCCATTTAAAGAAAAATTAATGCCCTTTTCATAAATAGATACGATTGATTCGAAGCATCATTTAGATACTACATAATTTGTTCAATTTTAAAATACCACTGCCTTCATATATTTGCATCGAATATGTTGAACATACACGATGCCTTCAGATTTTTGGACTAAATAAAAGAAAAAATTAGAAAATTTTTCAGAAGCATTAGTTCCTTACTTTTTCCAAAAAAAAACGCTAGAATAACATTTTAACTGGCGCCTTGTACCCCTTGACTGTTTCTCTATTCACATAATAGTTCAATAGTTTTATCATATTTTTCTTTCTACTTAGATGGAAACAGATTTACAGTCGCTTCTCTCGCAGCTTCCAAAATACCCTCATTTTCTCATTTTCCGGTAAAATTCTGTTTTATCTAAATTCTTGTCATGCGTTGCTACGGTTTACTTTGGCTAGACAACTATGTTGAAGATTGTAAAAAGAACATTTTTTGTTAAAATATTCTTAAGTTTTCCACGTTTTCCATTAAGAGGAATGCTACCACACGAAATCAGGTTAAAACTTGCAATTTTCTATTAAGGCTACTATCTACAAGTTTTAAGATTTTTACCTATTTTTTTACAAATTGCTATGAACCGAATCCATGGAATAACCAATTGTTTTTTCTTTGTGACTTGTAAAATCGATAAACAAAATTCTAAAGTTCACTAAAATTCAGCATGTTTTAACAATATATTCCTCAAATTGGGAAGCATATTTTTCAATATAAATCGATCAATTGATACTTTCAACCTTCACGATTACAATAAAAAAAAATTTTACGATAAACTTTATTTTTGGCCAAAATAGAGCTGTTTTAAATCTAGTCTGTATTAAATGATTTAAGAATTACATTCCCCTTTCTACTTATGTGTGTAATAGCAAAGAACATCGAGTGGGTGCTTTCATACGCTTTTCTTATCATTGCTATTTTGGGCAGAGTTTTTAGTGACCAAGCGATAATTTTCACGTTTCATGTTAAAGCAAAATTGAACTAAGGTGATACGGAATCATTCCTCTTAAGGATAAAAAATTAGGATGTTTAACTCGTAAGAAAATGAGTGTTTTCTATCGAGGTGAAAATAGATTGATTCATTTGTTGAACAATCTACTATTTTATATGGTTACTTAGACCGCGTAAACTCATTTTGAAAGTATCTTTACATTTCACAATTTAATTTATATTAATAATTTATTATACTCATAAATATGATAATTAACAAAAGCAAAATTAACGATACACAAACAATAAGTAATTCAAAATAACGTAGAACAAATTGACAGTTCATTTGTGTTTCAAAACAAATAAAGAGTAAACTTGTTTTCAATTCTTTCAACTTACCCTTATTATATATTTAATAAAAAAATAATTATGCTGGCAGCACATCCGATTTGTGGTGGTTGTAAATTTTAAACAAACCGCATATATACCAACCCAAGTAATATAATAAAGGATGATAAATAGCTGACGTTTGCACGTGTGGCAGCACTATGTAATGACCATATCGCGAGCAAAGCAATTATAGGTGTAACTAGTCTATGGCATAACGAACGTGTTAACGTTGCTTATTAAACACAAGAACTACAAAATCTACATTTTAGTTATGCAGTTGTAAAGCTTTATTTTTGTTTACGTGCTCTCATTTGTATCTTTTTTGATACGTTCATTAATAATTCGGAATAATACATAGATTCACTTTCAATTTCAGTTTCATGGAATCTTTTTTTTTTGTTATTGAACAAATGTATTCTCCTTTCAATCGGCACGGAAATATTATAAATCATAAATAAAACTTCGCCCTTTTTATTTGTAAGAAATTTTATGAATCGAATACAAAATCTAAAAAAGAAAGAAATAAATTTTGTCAAGAGTATATTATGTTTTTATCCAAGTGAAAAAGCGTCCTTTTAAAGTGAAGGCTTTTGTCAATAAGTAAAATGTAGAATAGGATACCAAATGGACTTTCTAATGCTTTTGCAAATTCTCTTCATGTGTCGTAACCTAGGATTTCCAAGACATTTCAACGCAAAGCTGATATGCCTCTGCACGAGATGTGAAATAGGAATTACCTTCGCTTATTCTACCATTTCAATTTTATGCTAAGAGTTCACAGTAACCCTATAAAAGATGTACAATTATATTAATTAATGGAATGTTGTTTTGGCGTTGATTTACACACACAAAAATTAAGTTAAAAACCTTTACGATAAGTTTTTTTTAATGTGTTGAAATTTTCTTCATAAGTCTTTTCTAAGTAAACTGATTGATGATAAATGTACATGTTTTTACAAAGACAAAAAAAAATAAATCTTCTTCCCTAAGGAGAAATTTACGTAGTTAGTCAGCTAATATACAAACATTCTAAAAATATCCCAAATAGAACCTAGAAATGAATGATGCAGATTAATCGTATGTCGTCATTCTTTGATTATAGTTATCGCATCAGTAAAGAGAATATTTAATCATAAGATTATTGAAAAAATTATTTCAAACATGCTAAAAAAATTAGAACTAATTTGTACTTTTTAGTACACCTGCGCCATAATTGCTAATCATCCCACAACGGTCCAAATTTCTTAAAATTTTTTAAAACAATTTTGATGTTTTGTTTAAGACCTAAAATTATTTTTTTGTATTTCCACATTGTAGTGCAAGTAAGATAAAGATAGCGTATAATAAGAGCACATGCGCCGTTAAAAATACTCGCCTGGGGCTCGTGCTTTTAAACTCAACACGCTGATAGAAGGTTGCCATATATGGATGCATTCTAATACTATTATAATAGACTTATAACTTAACGTAAAAGTAGATTATGATTCTGCTGACGAATGAGAAGTTTGTTCTATTAGATGCTACCGAAAAAACAGTAGCAAAATTTCAAAGATTTTAGTAGCAGTTTCATTTGAAGCCACGTCAATATCATTTTTTGGAGTAGGCAACCCAAACCAATGCTTCTTACCTCGCATGGTAAAAGTAACTCTATGATCTGAATCAGAAGCCAAATATATACTAAAAAACAAAACAAAAATTTTCGAATGTGCAACAACAGTATCATCGATCATAAAACACCATTCCTACAACAATTCCTTCAGAAACTACGAAAGGAAGTTGATAGACGTACTCAAAATGGCAAAAACAAATTGACCATTAAGTATGTACACGGTTCTCCAAAAATGGTAACATTTCGTCACTTACACTTCTCCTGCACCCATCTTCATTGAATGGAAATTACTATACACTAATCTTCCAACAGTACAACTACTAAAACCAAATTGATTCTTATAAGTGAAACTTGGCTAAACACTTCAACCCCCGACTTTATCATTAAAATTGAGGACTATTTTGTCTTCCGAACTGACAGTCAAAACCTTACTATATATTATCTATTTAAAATTTTCTAAGGGCTCTACATCAATTCACTTGATATGTGTATACAGGTCTAGTGATTCACCTCTAGCCGACAATATTTATCTCTTTGATAAACTTAATGAACTGTCTATGTTAAAACATGTGATCAATATTGGTGACTTTAATTTTCCAGAAGTAAACTGCCCCATAATTAGTTTACCAGACGGCCTATCAGCAAAAAAACCCTTTTATGAATTTTGTACTAAATAACTTAACGCAACTAATAAACAATGTCCTATCTATTTTAGACTGATTTCTTACAAACGACAATCACCTAATATTCTCTGTTGAAGTTGACTCCCCTATTGGTAAATCCGATCACGCTGTGATTATTATTCATGTTCATTTCAACCTACCAGTTTCTGCCTTAAAAAAACAAACAAACGTCTGAAACAAAATGGGATAATTTCTCGTAGGTAAATACAACGAAAAGTAAAAAACATTTTTTAATACCAAATAGAGTGAAAGAAGAACTTTCATCGTCACGTCAATATTACGAAAAAATCATCATTAATTGCACTAATTATAACTTTTTTTAGAAATATTACTTGCGCTTCTTCAAAAGTGAGCATACCGCTTTTTAAAAACACTTACGGCTCTATATGTTCTTCGGACTTTAAAACGGCGAAACTTTTATCCTTATCCTATTCTAATGTCTTTACTACCGAACCTCCAATTCTACGTTTCTACCACTATTTCGTGACTGTCCTTTGAAATATCTGTGCAACATCAGCTTTTCGGAAACTAAAATGAATGAACGTCTCTTAAATCTTAAAACCAATTCTTCTCCTGGACTTGACTGTCTATCTCTCCTTTTCTTAGAAAAATGCGCTAAATCTGTTTCTATCCAGTTTCGAAGATAATGAGTAAATCATCTGTTTCTCACGAATGGAAGTTAGCATCGGTTACCCCTATTTTCAAAAATGGAAACAAGCTAGATCCTAATAATTACCGTCCAATAAGCCTAATATCAGTCGTATGTAATATTATGGAATCCATCATCTTTGAGTCGATGTATGAGTTTCTGATGTCTAAAAAAATTATTCCTGACAATCAACACGGGGGGTTTGTTAAAGATCGATCAACCTTGACTAATCTTCTTTAGTGTGCCAACGTCTGATCTAAAACTGTTGATGACAGCAAGCCTGTAGATGTTATTTACATTGATATTTTAAAGTCAGAGTTAGTCTTAATCATTCAAACGAAAACCTATTACGAGTGGTGTTCCACAAGGTTCAGTTCTCTGCCCTCTACTGTTTATTGTATACTCAGCAATTTTCAGCGCACAATACTAACTGTATGTTTGTTTTCGCCGATCACACTAAAATCTTTGGAAATCCTCTCACAAACCATATTAGCCTCGAAACAGACCTACTTGCGATAAATGTGAAAAAATATAAAGTGCTTGGCATCGGTAAAAATAAATCGAATAAACTTTATTATTTAAATGGACATGTGTTAGAAACGGTTTTGTCTCATAACGATTTGGATCTCACAGTTAACCAAACTATAAGTTGGATCGATCATATCTCTTCGGTATGCAAACGCGCAAACTCAAAACTATATCTCGTCAGGCAATCCTTTTCTACTAGTTCACCTATGAGCTTCCGTAAGGAATATACACGTTATGTGCGTCCTATCCTACAGTACGCCGGTCAGTCTGGAATCCTACCTAAATCGAGACCAAGAAATATTGGAAAACTTTCAATGTCGTGTGACACGACTTTCATAAGGCCGAAGTAGACCTTCATACACGGAACGGTTAAGGGAAATAAACCTTATTACATTAAAAAACCGTCGCTTCCGAGATGATTTAATACTTACGTTTCTCATACTCAAATCCAATGTTGGAAATTTAAAATCATTATTCTCTTTGAGCAATGATACAAGGGTGCGTAAACACTCTCTAAAACTCAAAAAGAAACGTTTACAACTCGCACTAGAGAGGATTTCTTAACCAACATAGTGTTTGTTGTTTGGAACAGTCTCACACCCGAGGTTGCTGACTCACCTTCTGTAAACGCCTTTAAAAATAAAGTTGGCTAACTTTTGTTTTATACTAATTAAAATTAATGTTAGTTTATTATAGTTAATAGGCATAATAGGTTTCCTCTGCCTTTATCTTTTTGTAATAATAATAACAAATTGTTAACATTATTGAAACAAGAAATCAGGTACAACAAAAGATTAAAACTTGTTAATGAATAAGAAATAATTACTACACCAACTAAAACAAGACAAAGAAGTAAAATTTATGCAATAAGCATTTAATAATTACAATTTCAACGTTGTTAACACCATTGTAAACTACGTATTAAAAATATTATTAGTATGTCAACAGAACAGTCTTATTTGGTTACCAATAAACCAACCCGGAAAATAATTACCCTAGGAAGGGCTGATACTAAAAACAAGTTTTAGAAAAAATTACTTTTAGTAGTATTATATTACATTAGTAATTAGATTTAAAAATTATGTGTTTACATTTTACACACATTTGTAGTTGTCATTAAAATCCCAACTTGATCGAAAAAGTTTTTTAATTTAAAAGTTTAAAACGTTAATATTTTATGTTTGAAAATAAATATCATCGTTATTTACCAATTATTCCTTTTTTTAATCGAAAAATAAATGATATATAAAATTAAAGTATATGTTACACTTTTTAATTCGGTTTAATTACTAATATGTATCGAACATGTTTCTTAAGTAACGAATCAACGGAATGTAATTTTGTTATTTATTTTCAAAGACTACAGTTTCTTTGCTTTTAGAATTAAGAAAACGGGAAAATAGCACCTTATGTTGAAATTTTCCGTAGAACGCAGTGGCGTACTGATAATTTTTCTGTAACGCCCCTGTAAATGTATACATTATTTTTGCTCTAACCTAACTGGAATAGTTGGCAATTCTGCATAGTAATATCTGGTGATATTAAAACTGGCGCCATTTTACTCGAATATCTTTCCTTGATCTTTCGTTGTTAAAAGAAGTCTTGCTTCTCTTATATTGAAAACATTTCCAGCATCATTGGCTGTATTAATGGGTAAGTTTTAATTAATCGATTTACAGTCGTTAATTATAAACTTTTTAGTTTTCAATATTTGTTTTATTTTGTTCGAAAAGTGTAACATTTATTGATTATTATAGGTTATGATGCTTCTGCTCATATATAATTGATTGTTGGAACGATAAGATCGAAATAACTCGGCAATACATTGTATTGGATAGAGATTGTACCGTTTGATCATATTGTTTAAAACCCGAAGTAGCCTTCGATGCAATTCAAGGATTTAGGAAATTTCTATAGTTCACTATCTAAGATTGGAGAAATTGTTGTATGGAAGTAGCTGTTAGTTCGAGTAGTACAGTAATTTGGAAATATCCAAAAATGTGCCTCGTATCGTAAGTTACTTTAAGTATTCGTTAGTTTGCTTCGTTATTGTTATATTAGAGATTTTTGCATTTGTATTGTTGCATTTTCCAAAACAATCGTTGGTTGCATTCAACTAAACGAAATTGTTATTGAAATTTTGGTTTCATTCAAAAGAACTTTCGTGTTCATTGAAAATTTACAGTTATTTTGAAACTACGATTATGAAAATTAAAAGCAATTAATTTATGTGTATAAATTTTATTTTAAAATATGTAAATAACTTGTTAAACGTTTCGGTTGTACCAAAATCCCTAACTAACTTCAAACTTGAAACATGTTTATTCCCGGCACCCATTACGTACGTTACATACGTAACTAAAATCTGCTAGGGCTGAACGTAGGCTGCCGTTAAAGGCAATTGGCAATTGACACACTCTTTTGTTTCCATATGCACGTATCGTCCATAAAACTTACTAGATGTTGAAATTTTGAAATACATCAAGAAAATACAAACAAAAAGATAAAACAGCAAAAATTAATTTTAACTCAAGGTGATGTCGACTAACTGAACGCTACTTGCAATGCAAGTAAACAAAGATAAGGAAACTGTACAACTAACACCTGCAATGTGCTTTAGCTGAGTGAAATAAAACAGATAGGTCACTATTTAAGGCTTTTATAGCGTTTATATTTTCATAAAGAGGAAATGAAAGATAAATTTGAGTATCGTCAGCATAAAAATGGACATTGCAGGATTTTATAGACAAACACAGATTAGCAGTATAAAGAGAAACTAAAGTTGGCCCGAGGATACTATCCTGCGGTACACCAGACAAAACGCTAAGAGGTGCAAAAAACTTACCATTCAAAGTCACTCTTTGAGTTCTATTTGAGAGATATAAAGACATAAATAAAACAGCGCTAGTACTAAAACCATTATATCGTAAAATTTAGAGGAGTATTTCATGATTTAGTGAATCAAAAGCTTTCGAGTAATCTAGCAAGACCAAAATCGTGATAAAACCTTTATCTAAACCTGTAAGAATGTCATTTGTAATATGTAAAAGTACTATTTAGCAGCTATGGAGTGAACGAAGCCAAGATTGTGTTGTAGGGATAATATGGTGTGTTTCAATAAATTTATTAAATTGGTACTTTAGAATAACATCAAGAATTTTAAATAAAACAGGAAGAACACTGATAGGGCCCAAGTCATTAAAAAATAAAAGTAAAACTTTTAATTATGTCTCTTCACCGATGGAAATTTCTCCTGGTTCTCAAACTTAGCTCACAAAAAATTAAATCGTGATTTGACACTTCATCAGCTTCTAGGGTATTCTAAGTCAAAACAAGATCAACATTAGATGTTAAAATTAGATCAATTTTAGTAAATGAACTACGAGTGATTTTGGTGGGTTTGTTTATTAGTTGTTTGAATTGTAAAGTCTGGCATGTCAAGAAATTTTATAAAGTCCCTATTGTTGATGTCAAGTACGTCAATGTTGAAGTCACCTAAATAGAACAATTGTCGCAAGTCAGTAAGTGCTGAGAAATACTGTCTCAAAGTCGCAACAAATGAAGTCACAGACATGTTAAGGACAATAATATTATAATATTAAGTTTAACACTTAGCCAAAGATGTTCAAAGTTATCACTAACAGGGAGTATTTTACAGTTTATATTAGTTTTAATCAGGGTAGTTTTAATATAGAAAAAAAAACAAGCAAAAAGACAAAAAAAAGTAAGTTAATTGACAATTACTCAAAGTAGCATTATATGATTTATACAATGTACAAGATAAATAATCCTAGCTTTTGCTTGGTCAAGTTTCACGCAAATTTCCTCCTTAAATAAAATAAATAATAATTTACATGTAGTGAAGCTTTAAATTCCAGTAACTGATCCATAAATGGTATTTTAAGAATCTTGTCTTTGTCTTTATTAATATGCTACAATCTAAGTTCCAGGTGTTTGTAATTCCATAATGAGCTTTTTTAAATACTTGTGAACATATTTGCGATAGAGATTCAGTCAATAGAATCTTTGTTGTTTTTACTATTCCAAACCTCATGCCTTAAACCATAAGTTGCAAACTTGTCTATTATAGGACGGGTCTTCTCGTTTTATTTACCTAAACGTGCCACATATCTATTATTATTTCTTGACGTGGAATTTTCATATATGCAGAAAAAACTTTTTCTTCCACTTCTTCATAGGTTTCTTTCCTCGTTTCTGTGATGCCGTGAAATTTTCCGGTTCATTAATTCTTTTATTATTGTTTTCCGTAATTAGTTTTAAATTATCAATAAATTCTAGGGTATCACTTTTAAACTTTTTAAACTCCTCTGCTATAGAATCTACGGTACAATCATTTGTTGTTGTTTCGTTATAACCTCATTTCTAGATTCATTAGAAGCCCCAAAATAATCACTTTTTTCTACTACTAGCTGTGAAGTGGACAATTATTGCGTCTCCTAGCCAACTGAGAAGATGAATTTCTCTATTAGTGGTTAATAATTTTTTCTATTGTTGACCTAGGTTAATAATGGACAAATTCAATTTTTTTGAGAATCTAAGAATAGTTGTTTAACAAAAACGAGTGAAACATAATTTTGTATATCCAGGAGATTATCTTTAACGTATTTGGTGCTTAAAATTACTTAACACAATAAAATTATTTGAATAAAAAAATGCCATTAGTTTAAAATTCGCGCCCCATCCCATAACCGCAAATACATAACCTGAATAAATTTCTTTGTTAAATATGATGGTAAAATCAGTTTTTTCAGGTTTCCCAAAGGAGATTTAACCAGCCGAGTTAAGTTACATGAAGAATTTTAAGTAAATTACAAACATTTTGTTGTAGGTGTTTTGAATGGTTAACAGAATCTGGAAGGTCCGATCTGTTGCATAAAAATGTCGACTCTAAAAACTTAACGAGTATGTGGCGAACACTTGCCATTCCTAAATGAATTACAAGTGTCAATTTCTGAAACCCAATATTCAATTGATGCAAGGTATATTGGCGAAGCAATAAATGCCCGTTAACATCTCTAGCTATACCAAAACTACTCAAGCTTGCAGTTCAAATACTGCCAGGTAAAGAAAATTACAAAGGAACATTCTTAAATTGCAATGTGAAAATAAAGCACTTTAATTGAAGTTAACATCTCCCAACGATTACTTCCCGAAAGCAGAGCAGAAATTGTGACAGCTCAAGTGGACTTAAAAAAGAAACCACTAAGAAGTAGGAGATATACAGAGTTAAACAACCCTTGTGCTACATATTTACAAATACGATATGCAAAGGTGACAAACTGAAGTCGATAGTACTAAACTGCATAGAAAAGCTACAACTACAATAACGTGCCAATGGTAGGGCAGTAGTAAAATTTTCGAAACCTAATTAAAAGAATAGATGTATCACCGGAAAAACCATACCTTCTCGTAAACGATAAGAAAATCTATTATTTCTTCGATAACTTGATTAAATACGATATAATCTTTAATAACAATAACGCATCTTGGAAAGACATTACAAATTTCTACATGTCAGACAAATCTAAACCGCTGCGATTGGCTCCTAAATCAACTAATTTATATATTATTCCGAATAATTTTCAGAAAATGAAGGTGAAATATACCTCACAAGTGTTTAGTGAATCAGTTGCAGTTGGTTTATCAACGTATGTAGCTTTTAATGCTTTTTGATTTATTTGCATTCCTGTGCTACTTGGTTTTTACAAGAAAAATGTTTTTTTTTATTTTTGGCTTAAATTTGGCTAGTAGTGGAAAAAATAGTATATACACCATGGTTGTGAACTCTATTATTGCCTACGCCCTCGCTAAATAAACTGGTGCTAAGGCAATAATGACTAACTTCACTACCTTGGTGCATAATATACTATTTTCCACTACTAGCTGTGAAGTGTTTAATTATTGCGTCTCCTAGCCAACTGAGAAATTGAATTTCTCTATTAGTGGTTAATAATTTTTTCTATTGTTGACCTAGGGTAATAATGGACAAATTCAAATTTTTGAGCATCCAAGAATAGTTGTTTAACAAAAACGAATGCAACATAATTTTGTATATCCAGGAGATTATCTTTAACGTATTTTCTGCTTAAAATTACCTAACACGATAAAATTATTTGAATAAAAAAATGCCATTAGTTTAAATTCGCGCCCCGTTCTTGTAACCACAAATACATAACCTGAATTTATTTATTTATTAAATATGACGGTAAAATCAGTTTTTCAGAAGATTTAACCAGGCTAGTTAAGTTACATGAAGAATTTTAGGTAAATTACAAACATTTTGTTGTACGTGTTTTGAATGGTTAACAGAATGTGGAAGGTCCGACCTGTCCACTATAAAAACTTAACAAGTATGTGGCGAACACTTGCCATTCCTAAATGAATTACAAGTGTCAATTTCTGAAACCCAATATTCAAATGTTGTATATTGGCGAAGCAATAAATGAAATTTTTAGATGTTTTATACAAATGTTTTCAGAATCTATGTAACTAAATGCCCGTTAACATCTCTAGCTATACTCAAACTACTCAAGCTTGCAGCTCAAATATTCCTATCAAAAGAAAAGTACGGAGGAACATTCTTAAATTGCAACGCGAGAAGAAAGCATTTCAATTGAAGTTAACATTACCAAACAAAGGCACAACGACAGCAGAGTATAAATAGTTATGTAATAATTTTCTTCTCGAAAGCGAGGCACAAATTGTGAAAGCCCAAGTGAACTTAAAAAATAAACCACTAAGAAGTAGGAGATACACAGAGGAATATAAACAATTTTCACTAAACTTATATTTTACAAGCCCCAAAATGTTAATTTTAAAGTAGGTTTTAAATTTTTTGCCAGCTCAAAGTGCTACGTGATCATGGTTAGAGTTATATATAAAAAATTTAAACAATCCTTTTGCTACATCTTTACAAATACGATATGCAAAGGTGACAAATTGTAGTCGACAGTATTAAACTGCATAGAAAAGCTACAACGCGGTACCAATATTAGAGAAGTAGTAACTTATCAAGGTTCTAATTTTCGAAACCTAATTAAAAGATTAGATGCATCACCGGAAAAACCATACCTTCTCGTAAACGATAAGAAAATCTATTATTTCTTTGATGTCCTCTATGTAATGAATTCAGTGCGAATTAACTTGATTAAATACAATTATAATCTTTAATAACAAAAAAGCATCTTCGAAAGACATTAAAACTTTCTACAAGTCAGACCGCTGCGATTGGCTCCTAAATCAACTAATTTACATATTACTACGAATAATATTCAGAAAATGAGGGTAAAATATGCCACACAAGTGTTTAGTGAATCAGTTGCAGTTGGTTTATCAAGCTTTTAATGTTTTTGATTTATTTGCATTTCTGTGCTACTTGATTTTTACAAGAAAAATGTTTATTTGTTATTTTTGGCTTAAATTTGGCTAGTAGTGGAAAAAATAGTATATACACCATGGTTGTGAAGTCTATACACATTTTTCTATGTCCCGGTTTACAATAACTATCGAAACAGTGTGAATTATGTAAATTAATTTTCATAACCTCATCGAGTCGTATCGTTCGTTTTTGGCAACAAAGCATTCATATCTTCCTTGACCATATTGTTTACGAATTATAAATAGCGCATGTTGCACAACTCTAATAGATGGCAAATGAATACTTTCTTTTTTAATTATTTAATCGAGTAGGGTATATTATTATCACTCACTAAATAGATATATTGAATTGTTCCAAAATAACCGTCGATGTATAAAACGTTAATTAGGGTAACATCTCAATATCTCTTTTATATAATATGATACCTAAAATTATGCTTGGGTTTTCATATATAAACATTAAAAATTCGTTTAAATTACATAAGTGCCTACTTGAAAGTTTTTTGCTTGTAAGATGCTTAATAATACTATTGGATTACTACTAACTAAATTCCCAATCCGTTTGTTCACTATTTTTTAATTATAACAAAACGATTGGTGTTTAGGTATATTCTAGAATCACGTAACAATAATCATGTATCTCAAAAAATGTTTTGCGTAAAAATATGTACAAAATAAAATCTATGAATTTGACAAGGATATAAAACGCGCCCTGAGCGATGACGTCGGTACCTTTATCGACGCATGCGCAGTTCATGTTTATAAAAATGTCATATAGACTCTAATTATTTACTAGTGGCTAACTCCAAATTGAACATAAATTTAAATAGTAAACATAAATGAAATCGCAATACAGTAAATCACGCTACATTCACGATAAAGGTTGTGACGTCAATCCAATGAGAGAGTGTTACGTGTATTTAAAGAAATGCCGATACTTTTATTAAGTTTTTCTGCTGCGTGTCCTTTAAAATTTATACATTTAACTTTAAGACAATTTCGGACGTTACCAAAAGATTTCTACGGTTTATACTTTTTTTTAAACATTTATATTACTCTCTATAATAGAGAATTAAAATTGTATGATAATTATTATAATTTTATGATTATATGAAAAATATGCAAACTAACATTATTAGTCGATTTGTAATTTATAAATTTTTACATATACGTCAACATAATCATGGTTAGATAGTACCAAATAATATTTATGTACGGTAAAAAAGCCACACTTGCTTATTTTGCATATTGACATTCGGCCATTTTAAAATTACAAATTCAGTAGCGATATTTACGTGAAAAGATACTTTTGTAATTAGGTAGTTGCAGTCCTCAAAAGTTAATAATCCAAGATTTGCGTACACATTTTGACAGGGAGCCCAGGTACTAGTAAGATTTTTCTTACTTATTTATCGTAAAATTTAAGAACGTCAATGAATTTGTAGTTTCAAAATGTCCCGGGTCCAGTCACAAGTATTCTCTTCCTTGCCGTTTTGTAACATTTCATTAATCAAAAAGTAAAATTTGTAAATCAAGAAATTAGTAATTGGTGACATTTTAAAATACTACTTTTATTTATTTTTGACATAGGACAGTTGACCAAGATTAAAACTCTAAATTTACTATAGTATACTTGAAGTTAAGCTGCAATTTCGATATAGGATCTGCACTTGTATTCAAGCACAACCGTCCGGTCGTTGTGATTGAATACAACCGCTAATCCAATATCGGAATTCTCTCATAATTTCAACTTTAGTTTATTTGAAAACGGGAACAGCTTATTCTAAAATGGAAAATTTACTTTGTAATATGTCACAGGTTTACATACTTAGTCCATTTTTAATGCGGTAAGACTCTTAAGAAATATTCGCCATAAAGGTAAGTACTTACATGTGATTCAGGATAAATAAACATTTATTTAAACATTTAAGTTCTTGTGAGATTCAAATTTTTCAATCCTTAATTTTTTTTTACATTAAAAGCTACCAGTACGTATACTACAATGCATTATTCATATTTTAAGTAGTTATTTAAAACAGATACTGTTTCTCAATTTTAAACTTGAACCATTCTAATGTAGCGCATTTATTGCTACATTTATTTAAATAAGATTTGAACTTTTGTTTGTTGTTCTGAATAATATTTTTTCTGGTTGTCGGCAAGAAAAATTTACATACTAGATAATTAACACTGGTAAGACAATTAACTATAAATAAATAAAAAATTAAAAACTGACGAATATAAATTTAGAAAAGTGTTGTTGTTTCGCAAAATACATCAATTATACCTTTAGTTCCGAAATTGTATTTCCATAATATATTGTACAATAAATTTATCAAATAACTATTGCGCACCTATCAAGTTTAAATTTACGACCAACTCTTTTATATTGTTTAAGCCTAAAAAAGTTTTAATACTCAAAACTAAAAAACAATATTTTAAGATCTTCGAAATATAACATAAAATGTTCACCGTAAGCGAATTTTGCCAGTTTAGGTATATCGTGACAGCTTTAGTAAATTACTTAAACTTATACAATTGTGCATGTACTTACTTCCAGAAATTTTAGTTTGCAAAAGTTATAAAAGTCTTCTTACCCTTTAAAAGTTGTACTCAACTTTGTTACTTTCTAAAACAGGATAATGGTGTACATATTTTGCACGAACATCTTATTAGAGATTTTATTGAAATATTGCTTCATTTTCTTTAACAATGACCTGACGTCAAAGTTTTATAATGAATTTGTTAAAACTTTCATTTCATACAATTTCTAATAATTGAATTTTGATTAAAATACGCACAATGCGTATATTTTATTAAAAAATGAACCCGGATCCTGAAAATAAATTTGTTAATGACTTACGCCTTTTTTCTAAACATTTAGGAATAAACCTGTCTAATTCAGAAGCGTGGCTCAGATTTCATTACTCACAAAATTTGACAAACAAAAACAACAATGTTAAATTTAAAAATATATATTTTGGGGTAATGAAATAAAAGAGCATTTTTCTTTATGTGTGAACAAATATGACAGTTTAAATATCCAATTTTGCTTTCACTGTAAGCAAAACAATATATGCTTTGCAGATTAGCATTTCAATTTTCACTTGCAAAACAAAAATGTGCAAAGAGGGAATAAGATTAAAATGTTTTGGTTTGAAGAATTTTTAATTTAAATATATTATTTAGAATATTTACAAATTTTATACCCGTTTTTTACTCGCTAAGATTATATAAACATTTTTTCAGGTAAATAATTAATTATTAAAAATGAGAATAAAAATCAATGGAATTTTATTACAAATAGAAAATGTTTTGGTATCTTATAACAAACTTGTTACGCTATAAAATATTTTTAGTGTTTATATAACACAAAAAACTCTCTAGTTATTTACTATTGGGAAGATCTAATCAATTACTAATTGACCGTATTCCCTCGATTAGTCACCCAATGCACGGGGAACATTTTTAATCGCCTGGAGAGGCCGTCAAAGCTTGTGAATCACATCTTTTAAAGGTGCCAAGCTTAGAGTGAAAAAATTGTTTTGAAGATAGGTTTCATGGGATGCAAAAGTGTATACATAGAACTTAAGGGAAAGTATTTTTAAAAACAATAAAGAGATTTGCGTAGCGTAACTTGTATTTTATTTTATTTTTTCCGCTAATTTAAGCAGTGCATTAATTTATGAATATATACTAATAATAATAATAATGATAATAATAATAATAAATCTTTATTTACACAATAAAGAAAAAAACAAATTAAAATTTGTCCAGAAACGAAGCGAAGTAATAAATTAAAATAGTTCATTTATTTTACATATAAGCGGTACACGATTTTGTATGAAATACATAAAAGATTTTAAAACAAGTTTTAGGATATACCGCTTCCATACTATAGTGTTACAACGTAAGTTATTTATGAATAGCTCCTAATCCATTAACAATGGGACGTATCTGTTTTGAGGTCTAAACTAAATATCATAGGCGTGTACATGGGTTTTGCTGACAAAAAAAAATTACGATTGCGAAATTTTTTTTTTGCAATATACAAAAAAAATAGAAAAAATATGAATGAAAAATTATTAATTTACTTTGATTGAAATTGAATGCAGAGTAAATAATGGTAGAGTTTCTTTTTAAACGCAGATATTGAATTGCAACATTTTAAACTACCTTGCTATTTATTGTACACTTTAGCTATGTACGTAAAGGACGTTTTAAAAATAGCTAATTTATGTTTGATTATTGACAGTAAGCTTTTAAATCTGATATTAATGTGATGGACATCCGATCGATATGTAATTTTGTGATGTAGAATTTCGGACTTAAAGTTATATAAATAATAGTAATAATGATAAAATTATGTATAATTACCCTTAAAGGTAGACAACATGTTAAACGTTAGTTTTTTGTACGCTATTGCTCTTGTAATATATTGGAAAGGATTTTCTTGCCTTTAATTTTTTTGTTTGAATTAATAAAGTAAGGGCGGCACAGGGATACTTATGTTTGAATCTTGAAACGTGTTACTGGAGGTATGTATGTACAATCTGTTTTAAATAAATTTTGGGAATACTTTATTTTGAACCATATTTTTACACGTTTTTAGTGTTTACCTTTTACGTTCGTTTAAATCCCAACTATAAAAAAATTAACTAATTAGGAACCGCTAATGTAGTTTCTTCATCTGGAAATTTATTGCGTAGGAAATTGTTTTAAACGTATTTTCTTTTTGTAATACGCACTTTTGAACCGTTTGTCACCGATTTATCCAATGTTTTTTTTTCCATTTAATTAAAGTTTAATTTAAATTGAGTTCATATATATACCGTGTGTCTCTAGTAAGACGCAACATAGGATTTTTACTATAGAAAAAATTTGATTAGATCTACTATTGTAATGAAAATTTCGGATTGTTGTATACCCCTATACGTTACGGCATTTTGTTGGAGTTAGAGAGAGAGATCAAGTGTAGAATGCCTAATCTTCCTTCAAATGTAAATATTATTCTTTAAGTTTGTAAAAAAATAAGTATTTAGTATTTTGTAATTTTACGAAAATTCTAATCAATGTTGATTTGCTTTCATATTTTAATATAGCTATTGAAGCAAGCATATAATGAAATACTTGCATAAAACCTGTTCGTATTGAATTTGAGGTTAAATGAGTCGTTTGTTTTCTTACATTGTAGACCTGTGTGTAAACTATTAGACATAATGCTTGCATCTTGCAAGAATATGCAGGTATTCTAAAGTTAAAAGTTTATTTTAAGTCAATACAGTTGTTATTATAGATAAGACAAATATTTCGATTAGTATTAAGCGTTGGATCAAAACAACCTCAAGTTTCCTGGTGTAAATTTGGGAGAGATTGTACAATTGCAAACCAACACCGAGAATCACAATGATACAATATGCATAATGTGTAGATGTCGCAAGTTCCAAAAGGCGAAACAGCGCTATTTGTTGGTTTCATGGCGTCGATTAAAATTTTCTGTCACTTCGACAATAAAGTATTCTATTTATTTAAAAAAAATGACAGGCGACATGTGCAATTAAATTATTATCAATACTTTAGTCTTGCTTTTGGTATTTTAACCAACAAAATTAAGCAAAAATGTAACATGACACGTGAATTATACTCTCATTATAGTTTTATTTTACTACTACCAATTATATTAAATATTGTAAGAAGATGTACAGCATTTAAAAAGTATTTTCAAGACCTATATGATCAACTAAGTGCCTATGAATATTGAGTCTTAAAATATGAAAGTAAGCATCAAATGACCCCGGAAAACCAAATTCCTTTCTGTTTGTGTGACACTGTCTAACCATTAGTATTTAACACAAACAAAATTATAAAAATTGTTTTATCTACGACCACTATAGAAAATGATGAATAACGCATAATTAGTAGGCTAAGTATGTAATCAAAAACGCACGCTGTGCGTTATGGTAAACAAATCGCACAGTTAGGAATTTTACTTTTCTAACTAAATAACTACAAGTGCGATCAAAGTCAAAACTTTAAGATACCAGCAATATACCAGGCAGAACGCATTTTTAAACTAGAAAAAGATTGAAGTAACGATTTAAAAATTAAGCAGATATTACTTCTACGCGCGCCTTAAAATTAGGCTAGTAAAGTTGTATATAACCTCGTTGTTTTTGCGACGTACGAAATTTGTTTATTAATTATTCTACAAAATAGCAACTTCCTTAAAAGTACGAATTCAGGTAATACAGTAATAGAATAACATTTTATTTGGTTATATTTAATTGCATTCTTATAGGCAACATTTTGGACGCAATTGTGCAAGCAACTGGAGCATCGAAAATCAATTACTATTTAGAATCAAGGTCGGGTGATTGATTGTGAATAGAAATACATTTGCAAATGCAACTTCAACCCAACACTTAAACTTTCTTCTCAATATTCGGTGGTTCTTAACGATGACAAAAATATTGGATATCCGGGAAAGTAAATGTCATTTAGAAGTTTACTGTTACAATGGGATACGTAAGTTTAGTAGTAATATTCTATAATATATTTTCTTGTGTTTTATATAGGTAAAAAACATCTCATTTTTGAAGATAATAATGAAACGACATAACATTGCGTCTTTTGCGTTTCTACATACGTTCGATCAGTAATTAAAAATCAGGATGACTATATCTTACAGGTTCGTTCTAAAGATTATAAACAATATTCTATTATATAATGTTATGTAAATTCTATAGGAAACATATATACATACATACTTAAGCTCATATTCTTAAGAACGTGGTAACAGGAAATACTATGTTTAACTTTAATGATGTTATAAAACTACTTAGACTTTGGAAGTGTTTATGAAAAGAAATGAGGAGAAGATTTCAATCAACCAACAAGTACGAAACACGAAACTTATCATTCATTTTTAAAAATGTTTTTTTTTTTATTTCTATAATTCTAAAAACGACATCTCTTCTTTACACCTGTCCCAGACTTATATTAACTCATTAACTAGTACGAATAGTTGTTCATTGTTGTTTTGTACAGATAATAGACTTTTTTTAATGTGGTAAATACATACGCAGGATATAAACTAATAAAATCCTCATTTCTTAACTTTTCGGGTATTATTTTAAATCCATACAGAGTTTATAACAGTTTCAATTATTATCAATTTTGTTTTAATTTAAGTTTATCATTACAATCATCTTTTATGAATCTATCCTAAAAACAATTACTTTTCGTTAAATAATCACGGTATTTAATATAAAAATAAAAACACAATAAATTTGAAATTGCCATTTTATGTGAGGCTAAAGAAACCTATCAGTGAAATTAAAGGCAATGTTTCTCCTAAATTAACAAAAGCAAATTTATGCGCTCAATTAAGTATAGAAGATCTTTTAGAAACTCTAATTAGTCATTATTCAAGTTAATTAAGTAAATAGAGCATAAAGAATTTTAATGTGTTGTTCGTAAATTTAAATTGACAGTAAGAATAATTCCAATGCAAATGCGGAATAAAACAAAACAATTTAAAAAATTTGTTGATAAAATAGGAATTCAAAATATGAAATATTTACGAAATACTTTATAACATAAAATTTACCAATTTAATTATGGCGTAATGAATTATTAATTCAAAGTACATACCTATATATATGATACACGGGCACGTTAGACTTAACGTAATTTGAAATTGAACCAATTAGTTACATACGAGTGTATTGGATGTATTTTAAGCATTGTATTTATTTAAATGATAGGAGATGAGTATAACATGTCGTGTACAAATATGCTACACAGAATACACACCCATGGAGATAGTGAATTACACAACTGCAATAGTATGATGGTGGATGTTTGAGTTTAGTAATTTAACAGGTGATTGTCCAAACATTGTTTCGTGTTTAGCAAAATGGTAAACAATAAAGCTTTACAGTTAGAAGATTAGATTCGCTACTATTTTACAGTCACCTCATACAATTTAATATAAATGTGTCGTAACAAGTTTGACGATTTTTACAGTAATTCAGAATAATACAAAATAATTTTTTTCTACTCCTGTATCGTAATTTATTTACAAATTGTTAATCGTGGTTACTTGAGTTAAAATGAAAACAATTAATATTTCCCATAATTTTTTATTCGTACATAGTTGTTATACATCTATAAAAAAACATTAAATTGTGTAAACATCCAATGTGGCGCCCATTTAAAATAGAAAGTAGCTATTAATATCTTGGAAGCCGCCGTTTTGAATTTTATTCTGACACCATTTTTAAGGGTACTTTACCATAGTAAGTAACTTTGATCATAAACTGTTTCTCATGTCTTTTATAATTACGGAAATATTAGAATTTTTAGAAATCGCCGATTTTTGGTTTTTCTAAAATAATTTTGAAATTGTTTGGAAATTAAAATGTTATTAACGGAATCGAATTCAGTAAATGGTACAATATTGCCCATGTAACAAAATCTCTCTTCAATAATAAGAAAGATGCCAATACCATCCTACTCTATTTGGGACCGCCTGTTTAATAACAACAAAATATTTACACTAGTTGTGGAATAGTATATTCTGTAACAAATTAGAACAAAAATTCCATTCGAGTGAAAGGTTCCAAGCACAAGCCGGAGGCGAGCGTGAGAAATCACGAGCATCTGAAATTCTTATTCCTACGTACTTTCTCTATGACCAAACTAATAAATATTTTAAGATACAAATAGGTAAGTAGTATTTGCATGACGAATCTGTGAGCGCGATGACAAAAAATTTCTTCCATTTTAGTAAAAATCAGTAATTTTTTTTGAAATATTTTATAGTATTTACGCACTTTTTTGTTTAAGAAAGCTTCCATATATGTTGTATGTTGCAAATGATCTGCGGTTACGTCATTTAGCAAATTTATGTTAGTTTGGTTTTTATTCTAATAATAACGTTATTTATTTTTTTATTTGTAAAAAACAAGAGCAAGTGTTATTAGTCGACCTAAAAGATCCTAAAGTGTAAGGAAAAACGCAAAGTATAAATATAAAATATAAAAAAAATTCAAATTGTCTACATTACAACATTGCCTTATCTAAGAATAGTAGAGTATTTTACTAGGAGTTTACCAATACAATTTGTGACGTTCAAATTGTCACAAATTCATTTTCTTTTAAAATTTTAAACCCGAAGCTCTACAACAGAGAAAGTACAGGCATGTGATCTCCTGTCGGTTAGGTAACTTTCCATTCAAATCTATAAGGAACCTACACCTTTCTTATTCGGTCGATTAAATTTGGAATTTAAGCGGTATCGGCTAGGGACTTTTGTGCTTGAATCAATATCGATTTCCGTTTCCGTTAGATCAACTCGTGCGGATCAAGCGCCATTTGCTAAAATTCTGAAAAAAGTCTGCAGTTTTAACTAATTTTGGCATGAATATTACTGGGGTGGCTTACTACTAAAAATCCCTAAGGTGGCGGTGTTCTCCCTTGTTCATTGGACGAAATTCTGCAGGTAATGAACTAAATTTTGATATGCAAATCTTGATATCCACTTCCTAGGTTATTTCGCTCGGCTGTCTTTTCCTACTGTATTCAGGCTCTTTCTTGGCCTGAGTGTGTCGTTCTGGTAAGCTAGGATGATTATGGGGATAGCGAATTCCACATCGTGACGACAATCAACAATTGCCGCACTTCCTCTGGCACTTCGTCTATCGAAGATCAGTACATGACGGGAGAAGAAATTTCCACGTGAGGGTCTTCATTAAAGGTCGGCACTTTCTGATTTGCTTTAACTAACTTTGGTGAATGTTACCACTGAACTGTAAGAAGTGAAACGCTAGCCTATAAATCATACTACTTAATCCTACTTAAATTGTCGCGTTATACCCTGAGTAAGTCGTAGCTTAGCCATGTTAACATCTTCGCCGCTTAATATGTAAAAGTCCTGTAAGATTCAATTCAATTCCGGATAATTCTTAAGAATTCAATACACACCATATGAAGGTGGCAAACACCCAAATGTCGCGTTGGATCCAACGCTACATCTTTAACCCGTTCGTTAAGAATTAAGTAATCGTAATAAGGGAAAATCACCCGCTGTTAACACTAACTTACAGCACTTAAACACAGACTTAAATTGCTGACAACAATTGTTTATGTTAGGAAATTCTCTAACTTCTTTAAACGTTAGATTAGCCAGAAGCATACCGGCTAGAATACAAATTCTTCAGCTACCGATTTACCAGTGGCGTACCGTAACTTCCTAATTAATTTTTTTTTCTAATTATTATCTTGTTTGTATGTTTACGGGGTTATCCCGGACTAAATACGGTGTCTATAAATTATACGTGTTGTTTGACTTAATACATTGTGTGTGTGAAGCTGCGTTTGTTATCTTATGAACCATTTCAGATTCTTATTACAGGTAACTTTGTAGGGTGTAAGATTGCTCTAGCATGTAGTTAGCTGCTAGTTATTTATCGTAAGCAAATCAGAACTTGGCGCCCTAAAACCTTCTCCATTATCTAATCAAATTTTGTTACGCAATCTCTCCGACTGAACAGCACGGATCCTTACTCCTCTTCACCGTAACAAATTATTGAGCTTAATAGTTTGCTGTCAAGGCGTTAGCCGAGTAGGCAAATTAAGCGAAACTTAACTCTAAGCGAAATATACGATTTTTTCTTCAAACGTTTATTGCTGACTTTCATGTGTTACTCCCAAAATTTTCAAAATTCTTGTGTGACGTTTTGTTCTCGATGAATCAGGTTGGTACTTTATTATCACATTCACAATATAACATAACCGAAATAGTTGTGAAACTACTCAAACAATAATAATAATAATAATAATAATAACGACAATCTATAGGTTTTATATAGAACCAATCTTATGAATGAAATAATAACACTATTCTGGACTTTCATTGTCTATATTTTATTTTAATAGAATAAACACAACGTTTCAATTGCTATTGAATCTGCAATCGTTTTCAGGTGAATACTGTTGTTATTATTTCAAACATAACATTGTCTAAACCATTCAAACGTACAATCTTATGAATAGTACGCTCGGCGACAAAAATAAAGCCCCTGCGCCAAGATATGTTTACTGCACGTATTTTAAATCATTCATCCCAAACGGAATTTTTGTTGCATATACAAAAACAGCTAATTACATTATAGGAGTTATGCGCCTCATTTTTTTGTGTTTTTTATTACATACATTTGCTGAAAAATAGTGAATGAAAGTATGTTGTAACGTAATATCAAATAACACTTCTATTTGATACTACTTTTGTTTTAAATGTTTCAAATTTCTAAACTTATTAAACAATTAGTTTTTGATTTAATCACATTTAATTAACAATTTAATTTAATTACGACTGCACTTCTTGGATAATTAAGGGCTATAATTAAACTTGTAGTACTACATTTATAAGGTGCGCTCATCACAACCATTAAAAACACTTCATCACCATGTGTTTACCTAATATAAAGGTAATTTTGGCTTTGTAATTTAACACTACACAAGGATCACGTATTTAACATTATATAGGTTATTATACGCTGAACTTTTAACCCGAAAGTTTCAAAATAAATTGGAGTATACCGAAGTACTTATCATTACGTAAATTGCTCAATTTTTTTACACTACAAAGAGAAACTGCATAGATACGGTTCACGAAAAACAAATTTAACAACGGCTTAGAAAATAAATTTTACTATAAAGGTATATCTTATGTATACATTCAAAATATTATGTAAGATTTACTATTTTGATGGGACATAAAAATGTAAATGAGACATTGTTGAATTTTGGTAATTACAGAATAATATAACTTCGTAAAATTTTATATAATAGACGACAGTTGAAGAAATATTTTGTGTAATTTGTTAGAAGCACGTTATTTATTGTTTGTTGTTCTCTATCATTAAAACTTCTGTCAGTTTTAATATTTATAATGACACCATCGTAGCATTAAAATTTATTGCAAACAAAGAACATGCCATTTAATAAACTTTTAATTCAAATTTTACACTGACTTATTGCAGCACAAGTAACTTTTAACAATAGTATTTATTCATTGTGTTAAACAACAGTTCAAATAGACTGAAATGTTAAAATGAAATTTTTGGCAAGACACATTCCATATTTTAATTAGAAATAATGTCTTAAATTATTGTAATACGTAATAGGTATATTAAAATAGATTACATTCAATATAAATAGTAAAATATAAAAAAAAATATTTTGACTTCTCATTTATTGCAACTTTCAAGAATCATGTTGTTAAAAAAAGCTTTCTTGTTATGAACTATTCTATCTCAAAGTGTGTCCTAAAGTAAATATGATCAAAACTTCAATGTATTTTTAATTTAGCAACTTAGCTTGCATAATTAATGACTTTCTCTTTACAACACTCTTAAGCGGATTAGGAATAGCTACAACCAAATTAGGGTGGCAATGCCGAATTACCTAATGTTACTTAAAACATTGTAAAACACAGTTACAATGTAATTCTTGTTAAAGATGTATTTAATTAACATAGATATTATTATGTAATTTTAAAATTATGTATAAAACTCCATTCTTAGTTCGCAAAAATGCAATGCAATGCAAATTTTATCGATAATAAAAATTTAATTGAGATGAAATACATTTAGAATATCCATGACAAATTTTATAATTTTAAAATGTAAGATGAAATAGAACATCCAATGATGACCATAACAATATTGATTTTATACAGGGTGTTTTATTTTATTTTTGGTTTCCGCATAAAATTTTACGTCTTCTATTACCAGGTTTGGCCTACTTATCTCTTACCATTATTAAGAAAATAAAATAATTTTATGCGTAAGCGACGAAAATTTGAATCTACTGAAAAATTAATATTTCATGAAACATAAGACAAATAAGCAAAATTTGTACAATTGTTAGACATGGTATTGAACTAAGTTTTCAGTATTAGACATTTTTGAAATTTATTTCTAGAAGAGGTCCGGTATTTAAGAATCATTTTTAAAACTGCAACTAAGTTTTTTTATATTCTCATTCGATGCATAATTTAATTACCCATATGCTGATATATTATGTTCCTATACCTAAATAGAATAATTTTGTGTTTCTGCTTTTTCTACTTTTCTTGGAGATGATATAGTAATATAGTAAATTAATAGTGTGCTTTGTAAACTGTTTTAGCCAACTGATTGAAAGTATCATACGACAGGCAGCAAAACAGATTGTAAACCACACTATTAATTTGCTACATCATCTCCAGAAAAGAAGAAAAAAAGCAGATAACACGAAAGAAAAGAAAGTAGAAAAAACAGGCAATACGAAAATCATTCAGTTTAGGTATAGGAACATGATATATCAGCGGATATGTAATTAAATTCTGCATTGAATGGAATATAAAAAAATTCACTTGCAATTTAAAAAAATTGACTTCTTGAAAATTTTAATTTTCATTTTCCTTAACTAGAAATAAGTTTCAAAAATGTCTAATACTAAAAACATAGTCCAATACCATGTCTAATTCGTCGAGACACACCCTGTATAATAACTACCAATTAGTATAATAACTATATAATCACCGTGTTAATCACATATAGAGCACACCCACATAACCATGTTTTACCATCATTGATGTAAACTTGTAGCTACTTTACACGCATGAGCTCGAACAAGGTGAAATATATAAAAAAACGTACTTTAATGTGTTAATTTTTAGTCATAGTTTAGCAAACAAAACAATCTTTATCGAAAAAATTTATGAACGTTTGCATTAACTCAATTAATAAAATATATATTAAATATAAATATAAATATATATATATATATATATATATAGTATAGTTAGATGTATAAAAATTTGTTTATTTTTCTTTTATACGTACCTAATTGTAATATGTATTTCTAATTGAATTTGGTCTTATCATTTATCAGTGTACAAACGATTCATACATTCTTCAAAACCAAATTCCTCTCTTCTTGCATATGGAAAATATTTCCACACTCTGTTGCCCACGCATTTCACATTCCTGACGAATTAATAAAGAACGGGTTTAAAGCCAAGGAAACTTTAGAAACGGCCACTTCTACATAAATAATAAATCTTGTAAAAATATCATGCGCAGCAAAATTTTCTGTTTAGTACATACAAATGATGGATAATCGATACAAGATAAATTTAAAAAAATTCAGAACTGTAATGAAAATATGAAAGGTATAGCTTCGCATTAAATATGCATCTAAACTACCTTAATGCATGCTAATAGAAGTTCGTCACCTAATTTATTCATATTCAACAAATAGTACTCACCAATTTCAATAACTCAATCGACTTACCTGAAACAAACAAGTTTCATAATTATTGAACAAATACACATTCCATAATAAAAACTTCGTCTTAAAATTGTGTAAATGAATATACTGTATAGATTAATTCTATTGAATAAGTAATTGATAAAAAGTAAAAGCTTATACCATAATTTCTATAGAATTATTGAATACGTTTATTGAACCAGTAATTTGATGTTTAAGGAACTCTAAACAGTATCTGGAAATTAAGTGAACAAAAAAAAATATTTTAATTAGGAAGAAATTCAAAAAGGTAATACGAAATAGCAATTAAACTTATAACATCAATGATTATCATTATTTAAAATGTACCATACGATTAAATAAATAAATAAATCATACACATAAGCAATTTTTTAAATAACAAAGAAATGAAGAATAATATATGTTCAAGTACTTTAAGAAACTAATAAAATAATAGTTATTTATTGTATACGCGTTTTAAACAACATATCCACCCGAGTGCAAATGCATGTGAGTTTAATATTTTTAAGGAATAAAATGCTAAAACACAAAAGCAATATAACGTTTTATCTATAATCACAAACCCAAATTATTATTTAAAATAATTAAAAAACAAAATAAAAAAAATGTCTCTTCTGAGATTCGGTAACATTTAGAAAGCGTTAAGATTATTATTGTTTATTTTTCGTTTTATTCGAAAAAGTGTCGAACATGGAAGAAGAGTTTTCATTCCTCAAGAAATCTTTGACAAAGCCCAAGAAGCAACTTAGCGTTTATTGCCAAAAAGTTTAAAACACATTTAAAAAAATAAATCGCTAAATTGAGCAACACCAATGACGGATAGTCAATAAGGAAGCCCTTTTTTAAATATAAAAAAAAGGTGTAGTTTAATCAATGTAGAGCAAGTATTCAATGCTGAAGTCTACAATGAACGTTTACAAAAACATAGAGTTACTGCAAGACAGATTGGCAAGAGCTGGAGAAGATACAGGAGAAATACTGGAGGTGGACGTTAGGACTAGTGAAGGAGACACCGGAGTATATAGTGGAAGAAGAGCTAGAAATAGAAAAAATAAGGATATAAGCAGGAAGAATTGCAGTAAGGTATGAAGAAAAATGGGAAGTAGGAAGGAAAATGAAATACTATATGAATGTTAGAAAGAGATCAAGGCACAGAAGGTAAAATATAGGGAAGAGGAAAGAAGAAAATACTATGAAAGAGTGGGATACGCGAGAGAAGAGATAAAGAGATTAAGAGAGGAGGGGAGAAAGATGGAGGAGTAAATAATGGCAAGAGATAAAGATACACAGAAGCAGGAAAGAAGGGCAAAATAAAGGAAGGGAAATACAATGAGAAATAATACATAAAAATAATGACAGACAAGACACCAAGGTACATAATAGAGGGAAAAGGAATGAATGAAATAAGAATGGGAAATGAAGAAAATGAAAATAAATATTGGATGAGTGATGAGGAGAGATTATGCAGGTTGTGTGGGGATGAATGGAAAAATATAATACATATGAAAGAGGGATGCAGGGAAACAAGACAAGAGGAAAAGGAATGGAAGTTACTACTAGGAGAGAAAGAAAACAATGGATGAGGAAAGTGTTGAAGAGGAGGAAAGTGATGAAGGAGAGGAAAAGAAAAATACTAAAAGCTTAGAGAAGAGAGGGATGTGAGGTTGAAGAGGGAAACAGGAATTAGTTATTCAAAGAGGTGGACTTTAGGATTAGATAATAAAAGACCAGGATACCTAATAATTCAAACAGGAAATAGAGCATTGAAACTAAAGGAAAAGATGGAGAACAGAAAAGAGAATAAAATGCTGTACATATGTAAGAAAGAGATAGAGGAACAAAAGTGAAATAAGGTAAAGAAGATAGGAAAGCATATTATCAAAAAGGAGGATACGCAAGAAAAAAATTAAAAAAAGCTAAGAGTTAAAGGAAGAAAGATGAAAGAAGAGATAGTAAAAAAAAAGACAAAAATAACCAGGTGCAGGAGAGAAGAACGAATATTAGACAAGGAAGATATAACGACTAATACAACGATTTAATAATGGATGGAATCAAATAAGGATAAAAGGAAAATGATTGTTAAGGTTTTTTTAGTTAAATTTCGTATTTAGTTTTAAGTTTAAAAAGTTTGTGAAAGAACCGAATCACATTGTTATTTTAAAAAGACTAATAAATTTGATTTGATTTTGATTTGCAAGACAGCTTTCCTTAAGAGGGGCATTTACCTAACGCTTCATCGAGAATTGGAAGTTATACAACACACATAACGTAAGAGGGGTTAGACGAAAGCGGTAAGCTAGTTGTACGGCACGTGTTAAAACTTAACAATTTGGGTTCGTCCGTAATAAATACATTTTTACTTAGCGATTTTCTTATCTCTTTCATAACAGGGATATGATTAATGGTAATATGATACAACAATTCCGAAGCTAAAATAAGGTAAGATCCTTAAAAAATACAAACTTTTTAAAATTAAACAAGTAAATCTCTAGTAATCAACAGCTACCGACGAAATTCTGTCGTCGCTAGATCACACTGCAAACGAATGACGTGGGTATAGACGATCGCGTGGACATTATAAAATATTGACAAAATTTTGTGCAAATGCTCTTGCCGTTTAAGATATTTTACGTTTAATTATTACCCTATTTTAATTTTGCAAACTGTTTTATAAAACATGCAGCTACACCTTCACGTTTGTATTTTCTTTCTATCTGTTGTAATAGTGATGCAAATGCTATTTAAATTTAAGCATTTATTTTGATTTTTTGAGATCTAATAACTATTAAAAAAATAATAAATTAAGAAAAAGTCGAGCGCTATCTTCTAGATTCAACTTTCTTACACACTACAACTACATTACAAAATTTTAAGTTCAAAAATGGTAAAACGGCTTTCCAAAATTTAAAACGGCAAAGGTCTAAAAGTGTACTTTTTTGTATAGGTAAACGCCACTCTTAAAACTGTTTCCAAAGAATATAAGCTGAAAAAATCAAAAGTGTTGGAAAGAAAACACATTGAAGAATTGCTTCTGATGAACAATATTGAATGGTTAAAGTAAACTTTTACTCTTTTGATAATATTAGGCAAAAATGTTGAATTATTTTAGTTGCATTAATAATGGATGTCGCAAGTGGATGCAGAATTAACATTATTAAAAATTGATGGCATTCAAGATATGGGCTCATATCTATTGGTGCCAATACCTATACCAGAACAAACATTTCACACAAGTTCACGATTATTCAAGAAGGAGTTCATGTCAATGCTGTGAGCCTGTGTGAGAAATAGATTATGTTACGTCCGAAAGGGTTAGCAAAACCCAGCATCTTCTTAAAATATGTATATGATAGATGTACAGGGTTATTTATTATAAATGTCTCAGCCATTATAATAGTTATTATTGCATATGCAAACAAATTTTTGAAGTAAAAGTAGTGTGGTTATAAACTAATTTTATTATAACGTTAACAAAAGTACAGTGGCGTGCCTAGTTTATGGAACACAAAAAAATAATTCGTATTTTTAAATAAAACACCCTGTAGGTATATTATTAAATTTTTAAAAAGATCTTTTTCTTATAGTTTCAAAAATATACCATATCATACCCCTGTCATACACCGTTCTTAAGTTATTAAAGAATAAATATAGTAAATTAAACTAGTTACTATAAATATTAAAATGTTAATATTATCAAAAAAAGTTATGAAAATCACAACTGTCATATTTATTAAATGACATTTCTTTATTGAAACATTCAAAATGGTTTACAGTGTAGAAGAAAAAATTCAAACATTTATTTGCTGTAGGTATAGAAAATAACATAGATAAAAGTGCGACGCAAAGAGCATACAGGGAGTTGTATCCAAATCGTCCAACACCCGCAGACAATACGTTCAGACGTATTTACCAAAAAGTAAATAACACCAGTACTTTTAATAGAAAAAGACAAGTAGTTCATGCAAACAACGAAGATCAATTAGATATACCGCTTTATTTCGAAGGTAAGCCCTATTATAGATATTATTGAAAAGTTTTTTAAAACACTATATTATTTTTTAGAATATTCTGAATGTAGTATAAATAATGCAGCAGCTCAGTTAAATATAAGTTACTCTAAAATACAACGTACGTTCCTGATTATTTGACTAAAATATTATTGACCGATGAATCATCCTTTTCTACGGCTGGGATTTTTAATAGGAAGAATTGTAGGTCATGGGAAAACACGGAGAATAGGAAAAGATTGATAAAATCAATAAAAAAATCAGGAAGAAAAACTCTTAGTGTATGGTGTGGAACTTTCAGAAACAAAATTGTTGGACCCATATTTTATGATTTCACTTTAACTGAAGTTACTTATCTGGAAATGATTCTTCCTAAAGTTGAAAATATTTTTGTAGAGAATTTTTCAGACGTTCAACTTCAGGATATGATTTTCATGCAGGATGAGGCAGCTCCGCATAATGTCCTACCTGTTGAAGAACATTTGAACAATGTACTTCAAGTATGCATAGGGAATAATGGAACTATATTATGGCCTCATCCTAACAGTCCGGATCTAACCCCTATGGACTCATTTTTTTGGGGGTTTTTAAAAGACATAACAAAGAATAATAATGACTGTTTTCAAGTCATGAAAGACCGAATTCAATTAGAAATAAATACTCTACATGTATACGATCAAGTCGTTTCTGATGCAATTCAAAATATAATTAAACGTTTTCAATTATGCATTGAAAATAATGGTGGACACTTCGAACATCTTTTATAAAGTTATTATTATTTATTTATAGTTGTAAAGTTATCTTTGTTATTATTATTATTATTATCGTTATCCATTATTTGTAATTTTAATTAAATGTTGACCAATACTCATTTGTAGATGCACAACTTTTATTTAAAAACTTAAGAGCGGTGTAAGACAGGGGTATGATATGGTATATTTTTGAAATCAGAAGAAAAAGATCTTTTCAAAAATTTAATAACGCCACAGTACTTTTGTTAACGTTATAATAAAATTAGTTTATAACCACACAACTTTTATTTTAAATTTTTTTTGTATATGCAATAATAACTATGATAAGGACTAGGACATTTATAATCAATAACCCCGTACAGTAAGTCCCGTTTTTGTTGTGTTTATAAGGTATCTCGGTTACTACTAAAGCTAGAGACATGAGGTTTTCGCGACCCTGTTCTACTGTTCTGAGTTCGAAACGCAAAACAGATCTTGATTAACTTTTTTAGTTTTTGAGTTACGAAAAATTGAAAATTTACGAATTTCTGAAGAGCGCTGTAGTTGCCAGAGTTTTAATTTTCTGAATTTTTAAAACACTAGTTTTTACAGATTTTTTTACGTAGAATTGAATAGTGTAATTTGGTTTTGATATAAAGAATATTTTATGAATCTCGATTTAATGCCAATCAAGCAGCAGAAGTATATTTGAACAGGTATGCAGTATATTATTAGTTATTAGTTACTGTTTTAATATATTTCTTTCGAATAATTTATGGTTTTCTGAAAGGAGACAACCTAATAAAACTACTGTTTTAGCATTAGTAGAAGCAAACCCAAAAACATGTGTAGACAAACAGAGGGGGTGTCAAAAACACGGGTACAAATATTTTAAAGAAACAGAAATATACCCCATATAAAATCAAAAAACATATCATGTTTTGATTTAGGAGGAAAATTTGTTTATAAAATTTTTAATAGTACTCTCAACAGTCAAAGGTATTTAGACATTTTAAATATGTGACTCATTCAACTATTAGACAATATTTTGCTTGCAAGAATGAGAGACTTTTATTTTTAATAAGATGTAGCTCTTTGCCATAATTTTGACTTAATTAGAAATTATTTGAATGAAAACTTTACAAACCAATGGTTGGGTACTCGTGGGCCAATTAACTGGCCGCCTAGGTCACCAGATCTCTCCATTTTGGCTTATTATCTGTGAGGTTTCATAAAAAATATTATTTATGCACGACCACATGAAACACTGGAGGAGCTATTAGAAGACACTAGAGAGGCCTTTGAGCAATTACGCCTTAAGCCTATATACTTTTTTAATTAAATAACCCCGCCAGGTGTGCGTCATGTTTGCGACACAATGGACAGCAATTTTTGTTAATACTGAATATATTTCTATTGTGTCTATAAAATTGTTCTCTTATGTTTCTATTATTCGATTAAATGCGTTTATGTTTTGCTATTTATTAACTGTTTTCTTTATTTTACTATTTATATTTTTCATTGTATTATAGTTACGTATTCGTCATCTGTTTGCAGTTTTTAGTTCCACGGCCGCCTATAATTTTATGCCCCAGAGTAATACTTGCGAAAAAAAATGGCTGTAACTTCTTAATTTATCAAATAAATATATAAAGTTACATATTTTTGGAAAGCGTAAACAAATATATTTTTAATGGTGTTACAGCCAACTATGGTCTTTATTTTAAAAAACGTAAGTTTGGTCTATACCTCAAAAACTATTCAAAAAACAAATTTTATCATTGAATTCTACATAAAAAAGTCTACAAGACATAGTTTTTCCAAAGTTCAAAAAATTAAAACTCTGACCGCTACAGCGCTCTTCAAAAATTTAAAAAGTTTTAATTTTAAGCTATAACTCAAAAACTAAACAAAAATCTGCTTTGACCCTCGTATTTTCCCCAAAAAAGTAGAACACGGTCGCGAATACCTTATCTCTCTAGCTGTAATAGTAATCGAGATACCCTATAAATACATCGAAAATGGGACACCCTGTACGCTACCTAAAAAAGTAATTGGACAGTATTCCTGTAAGATAGGCAACCAAATTGACAAAAAATGTGAACGCAACATAAATATTGCATGATTGTTTTTTTGAAC
Organism: Abscondita cerata; assembly: GCA_030710515.1. Classification (NCBI taxonomy): domain Eukaryota; kingdom Metazoa; phylum Arthropoda; class Insecta; order Coleoptera; family Lampyridae; genus Abscondita; species Abscondita cerata. The sequence continues at coordinate 46,726 of JALBCR010000922.1, read as the reverse complement.
TAAACATGATAAACGCACTGCTTGAAAGGATTACGGTATTACCGACTATTGTTCATAAACAATGCTATTTTACATACAATTTATCTTACCCGGAACCGGGTAGTAAAAATAATAAAATTCAAATACCAAATCTAAAAGATTTATTGTCTTTCTAAGACGAATTTAACGTAAATTTTAGCGCAGTAAAAAGAGTTGGTTATTGAAATACATATTATAATAAAATAATATAAAAGTTACGATTTCTATTTTATAAAAATTAATATTTATTGATTTTATTTAAAAAAACGAATAAATAAACTGTTTAAAATTGTTTAGTCTTTTTTTTTATTTTTAACGTTGGTTAATTAAAAACATTAAATGTTAGATATCAATGATATCAATATTATAAGTGGTGCGAGTGAAAATTTTGGACACTTCTCACGAGCATTATAATGGCATTGTGATCACGTGTGATATAGACCGTTTTATCTTACAGGCGAATTGGACGCAGTTTCCAGTTCGCTTCCGGTAAAGTCAAAACATATCTACCAGAAAGAAAATGATCTATTTGTCAAGTGAAGCGCGGAGAACTCTTTAAATGTAAACACGAAAGAGGTTTTATTGGCATATTTTGTTCAAAAGCAACTCATACACTATATGGGTATGTTATGCATTAATACATGTTGTATTTTATAGTCACAGACATACAAGTAGTCTTCTCTTTAGGCGAAGTACTCAATGCTGAAAGCTGCGCTAAATTTACATAAAAATGTAGGCATGTTGGATACGAAGCAAAAAATCATTGATGTTTCTTCTTACCGCGTATGATGACACGTTTGTATTAGTAAAAGTACGTATACATTTTGAAGTATGTCAATAAAGTATTAAATTTTTGCATATTTTGTGTAGCTTGTGACAGTTGTCGCAATTGCTGGTGGCAGTATGATGAATTATTAAAAATGTATATCACCGATATAGAAGACAATAGCGATCTTCTCCTGATCCATCTTCCTTACACCCATAGTCCCATAAGAAACGGTCTTTTACTATGTTGTCCACTGGATTTAGAATTAATCATATTAATTTATACATTTATATAGGAAGACTAAGCGAAAAGCTCAAGAGATGAATTTTGTGTGGTTTTAATTGCTAAACCATAAATTATTATCAAATTTGAAAAAAATTGAAAATCATATTTTCTTTTAATTAAACCTCTGGCACGCTCAGCCACTACCTCTATGCACACTATTGGTAAAATAATGCAAACCACAAATGGTTTAAAAAATTCCTCTGTATACGTTAAAAACTGTCACCAAGTTTCAACTTCCAACTAATTTGCGTCTTTTAGTTATTTACGAAAAACATTTTTTCAAAAATTATTTTAACACCCCCTATAATAAAAACAAATCTGTTTAAGACCTATGTTTATATAAAGTTTTTGTCTTAAAATTAAGTAAAGAACTAATTAACACCCTGTACCTATGTACTTACAAAGTCGTAGATCAGCGGATCTGTTTCTATAGTATTGCCACTTATGAAGGTTTTTTGTGTCTTCTAGGGAACAGGTATTTCTTCAAAAAGGTATAAATACATACAATATTTAAAAAAATGCACTTTTTGTCATTTTTGTATCTAGCGGCAAAATCACGAATCACCCTGTATATCGCAAAGGAAACTACTCTACAGAGGACTAATGTACAGGAACTCAGTAAGCCACATTCAAAATATTAGCTTTTTACGAATCCAAATACCAAGCAATTAACGTTTAATTTGGGCAATGTTTTTAACAAAAATTTTGGAAAATAATTAATATTTTGAAAACCTTTACAGATAGCTATAAAACAATATTAAACAAAAATGATCAGAAAATAATGGTGAATCTAGTAGAATCAAAATACATAGAATGTGCAATTCTGTGATATTATAGCTAACTGCTTTTATATGAGAAATAGATAGACAATTAAAATGTTAGAGAGAGTGGGCGGGCAGATATAATAATAATAATAATAATAAAAGTCTTTATTCATCTCAAAACAAAGTTCAGCTTAGTGGCAAAAATAACCACTATCTGATCTACCACTTAAACCTTGATTTAAAAGAGATAATAAACAAATTAACATTACATTCTACTTATACATATTATACTACAAAAAAATTGATTTCAGTTTTCAATAAAAAAGGAAAAAAAAAGAGAAAAAGGGGAAAAAAGGATAAAATAACAGTATAAAATGCATCATTTGTGTCGTGTTTATTTCAATAACAGCGTTTTAAAAATCCCATTTATTGTTTTTCATACAGTGTACATACATTCTACTAAATTCATTACAATAAAAACTACCTGCAACAAACTTTTGGTGCTACATGGATAAGTGATTCTTATCGATATGGTAGTCTAGCGTGTTTTAAACGCAATCGCTTTCAACATGAAAAAACATGGTGGAACATGTTTATAGATGGCCTTCGCACAATTCAAACAAAAAGATGAACTTGCCTTTCACTTTCTAAATTCTTACACATTCGAAATAACAAATTCAAAAATTCCCTCTCAAATATATACCGCTGATGTGTCAGTAGCCCAGGGAATTATCTTTTGATTATCCTTATTCTAATAGCAGTTAACGTTAAATAGAGGTTCTAAGAAAAACGGTTGTCTGTAATTAGTAGTTAAATACAATAAATTGAGAACAAATTAACAACAACTGTTGAATATAATTCATTTTATTCGATTTATAGTACGACACTGACCAACGCATACGTAGTTGTTTAAGTCAAAACGGGAAGAGTAAAGGTGCTATTAAAAATTAACAAAGTTTGTTAAAATTATAAGAACAAGAATAAATGAAAAAATTGGCATTTTTAAATTATTTTTAAAATTGATCGTTATTAGTTATAATACATTTATATACAGCATCGCATTAATGTTACCGTAGGGTCCCGATTGGACTAGCAGTTAATACCCTTGGTGCGTTTACATCTGACACTTATTGCACGATATTTATATCAGACAAAAAATCGGGAGTAATGTTTAAACATTGCGAGACGCTGATACAGTTATGTCAAATATAAATTCCGTCACTGTTTACATTTTCATGTATCACTCACTGTCTGACATATCATGCAATAATATCAGATGTAAATGTACCTTAAGCGGTATTTACATACACGGGTCCTCGGCTAGAATCTCACATAGGAATCGTTGTAAAATGTCAATTTCAATATTGTATTTGTTGTAAATGTTTTAAAAATACAAAAATGTAAGCAAAAATTAGGTTAACAGTAAATGGGATATGATTTTAATTATTTTATTTATTTATCATTATTAGTCTTAAATAGAACATTTCAATTTTGGTTCTTCGTGTGTTTCTAAAACGTTTAAATAAGGTTACATCTACATTAAAATGGAACGTTCCAAATTCAAACGTTTTTGAGGACGTTTTAAATGAACAATTTTGGGATGTTACACACAATTACTCAAAGATGATTATTTCCTCCTTACTGTTATTAATTGTTGTGGAATGGATTCTTCAGTGAGGAGAGGTATCAAAACTAAGGCGTTTTTATTGCAACGTTTCGTGCAACGAGTGTGCACTTTCTCAGGCATTTGATTTATTGAACCAAATACAATCACATTACAATTTAGGTAAACTTAATAATTTTTTTACACATCATAATTAAATACACAATAATTAAATAAAAATTAGAATTTATTTATTTTTGGTCCAACAATTGACAAGAACAAGGATACTTACAAAAGCAATAAATGGTCCGTCACATAAATAGTATTGAGACAACAACATGAAGTTCAAAACTTATTAATAACAAGAAAAAATTAACATGTACTTAAATAAATAATTATATGTATACAGGGTGAGTCACGACCGAGGTAAAGTAACTTTATAGCAAAAACGGGATATATTTCGTAAATTCTGTTCCAGCATGGGAACGTAGGTCAATATAGGGCGCATTTTAAAAAATATTTTCAATCTACAAAGTGATCTATAAAAAATGACATACCAAAGTTATATTGTTTCTTACGGACACCCTGTATTTAAACACGATTTTGGATTGTAGTTGAGAAATAAACCAGACTTTTATAAAAGTTTTCTATACCTAAACCCTCAGGTTCTTGAGCTATTTAACATTATTTAAAATACAAGATTTTAGAAAAAACTCAGTAGCATAAAGCAAATTAATTTAATTAAATTCGTCGTCACACCAACCCCTTGATACAACATAACTACACAATTCCTTGCTAAACTGTAACAAGCTACAATTTTGTTTAAACAGTAAGGTTTTTTATTGTTGAAACGCGTGTAGTTGTAAGAATATGTAAATAACACCAAATTTAAATGAATTAGGTATAGGAAACCCTAATACATTTTAAAAGGGAATTAAATGTACTATTAAATGAGCTCATAAAACACAGGATGCTCCATTTGAAATAAGCACGATATTATAATTTGAATGTGTTAACAATAAAACCAAATATTGTGGACACCCTGTATAACTTATTGTATTTGTAAAGAAGTCGATTTGGTAAACAGATTTTAATCTACCGTCAAAACTGGAATCATCTGTTAAAAGTAATTTGCCTTAGGCTACTTAATTTTTTCTGAATCCTTGTATTTTTAAATAATGTTAAATAGTTTAAAAACCTGAGAGTTTAGGTATCAAGAACCTTTATAAAAGTTTACTTATCATTTTATACAACTTTTATACAACTTTCACATTAAATTCAGTTCAAATGTTTGTGGATTTTACTCAATGTACGTTTGTTATAGTTCATAGTGTTATTTACAAGTATTTATTTATCTATGTTATTTATTTTGTGTAATTATAAGTGTTATGTTATTCATATTCATATTTACAAGTTTTATAATAGTGTACTATGAACATTTGTTCGTAACTTCAAGCATGACCACCTTATTTTACATCAATTAAAGCCTGATGAAGGAAGCATCAATTAAAAAAAAGCTTTCGAAACGTTGCTTAAAATTCAACCAAAAATAAGCGAGTTTTTTTTTTAAATAACCCTCTCCACCAAGAAGGATAATCCATCACATAGAAAGAAATATAATTATAAAAGTTTACTTTATTTCTTAACTACAATCCAAAATCGTGTTTAAATACAAGATGTTCCATAAGAAAAAATATAAGTTCGGTATGTAATTTTTTTATAGATCACCCTGTACATTGGAAAATATTTTTAAAATCCGCCCCTTTTTGAACTACATCCCCGTGTTGCAGAAGGATTTACAAAATATGTTTCATTTAGCCATAAAGTTAGTTTCCCGCTGTCGTGATTCACCCTGTATATAAAAGTCACACAATGTATTTGACGAACAAACCTAAAATATTACACAAATGATTAGATAAGAGTGCGATAACAAAATAATTTAGGCACCTGTATGTAATTTCATTTTACTGATTAAATTTTTATAAATAGTGCTCAAATTCTGAGAATCTGTGTTATAATTCATATTTTTTGATGTATATCATTTCTGCAACTAAGCGTTTTTTATAATTATATTTCACATTTAAAATTGTAGGAGTATTAATATCAAAATTATGTCCTGTGTCAATGTGGTGGGTTGCAATCCCGGATTCTGGTTTTTTGTTTTTGCAGTCTAATTTATGATTCCTTATTCTATTGTAAGTTTTTTGTTTTGTTTGACCCACATAGCAATTGTTGCAGTTGAGACAATCTATTTTGTAGATGACATTATGATTGTCCAAGATGTCTGTCTCGTTGTAAATGTAAATTATGTTGTAGATAGTATTTGTGTTGTATGTAACTATGTGTATGTTAGTGGCTTTAAGGAGTGAAATAAGAAATTTCGTGAATCCAGGTACATTGATCATTTTAGTATAGGTTATTAAAGGGTTAGAAGGATTAGTATGTAACGGTGCATTAGTATTATAGTTGAATAAAGTTATGTTAATGATGTTATTGGAATAATTATTATTTTTAGTGTCTGCTTAAGTGAGATTAGTTTTTAGTATGGAATTTAGAACTGCTTAATTTTATTATTTTGTTTTTTTAGGATTTTATTATGTTTATTTTCTGATGTTATTGGTGATTCGATAAGTAGTTTATAGTCCTGTTGGATGCAATGGTCTTAGTGTAGCAATCTATCAGTAAAGTGTTAGTCCTGGTCTTTGATCAACCTCACATCTAAGAATGGTAATGAACCATTATATTCTAACTCATACGTAAATTTCAAATGTGGATTATAATTGTTAAAAACGTTAAGAGTATTGATTATTTCTTGTTCATGGACGCAAGTGACTACATCACCAAAGAAAAAAAATTATAGTTTTTATTTAATTGTTGTTGAGGCTGTGTACAAAATTATTAAGTTTACCTAAATTGTAATGTGATTGTTTTTGGTTCAATAAATTAGAGGCCTGAGGAAGTGCACACTTCGTTGAACAAAACGTCGCCATAAAAACGCCTTAGTGGTTTTTTATGCCCCTCCTCATTGAAGGGTCCATTTTACAACTATTGTCACACAAAATGGTTCACGTTTCAGTGGAACGCACTTGGAACGTTTTAGAAACGTAAATGTTCTATTTGGGATATTTTTGTGGTTCCAGCAATCACACATTTGGTATTCACAACCGTGTTGCATTGTACAGTATCCGCCAAAATAAACAGTACCGAAAATAAAAATAAATATGTACGAAAATAATGCTCTACCAAAAAACTTTTTCTTCCGTTGTTAGAACCATTTTTAAATCAAATTTAACTGCAGCGTACTATTAATATATCAACTAATGACAATTAAGTCAAATATGACAAATTCATATTACATAAACAACTCCACAGCACTTTCTATTTCGGTACTGTTTATTTTGGCGGATACCGTATTTTTAACATTTACAAATCATACCTAGTACCTATTCATACTGCTGTTATTTAGTTTTACTATATGCTTTTTTTCTTGTATAATAAATAACGATTAATTAGGATTCTACTTATAAGCCAAATAAAAAACAAAATTCTAAAGTTTGAAATTTAAAAAAGAACTAGTTTGATTAAAAACTCGAGTCGAGAACCGTGCGGACGGACGGACACCCACCAGGGCGGCGCCACCTTGACAGATTTTAATATATACAGTTTTATTGAAATTACTGTTTTTGGAGACATTTGTAAACCTGACTTTTCAATTTTGAGATAGTACAGGTGATTTGATAAATTGATTTATTGAGCTACAGCAACAGATCATAAAAATATAGAAGATTCGATAAATGTCAATGTCATAAATAATCACGCATGTAAAACTTAGTAGTTTTATATCAACAGAAAACTGAAGAAAGAAACTTCTTTTTAATCTAATAAAATATAATTGTTAAATAAATACAGATTGGTTATTTATTTTCTGCATTTTGAAGTAATTAATTAATTGAACAAAACAATCAATAATTTATATTTACTAGTATTTAAGCTTTACAATTTTTACGTACGTGGTTACGGGTGAGAAAAATTTTTGTAGCATTGTTTATCAACAATTAACAGTAATCCCTTCAAGCAGTTAAACATGTTTGTTCAAGCAAGCAATGTTGCAATATTTATGTTCACATTATTGTCAGTTTGGTTGCCTATCTTATAAGAATGCTTATAAACTGCCCAATTACTTTTTTTAGACAGATTGCAAGTTATTGGAATTAATACATTAGCAGAGGTACCTTTCAAAGTTGCTTTGCTTTTGAAACTACTAAACGTGGAAACTTACACGGCCACTGATTAGACGTACATCAACAACCTTACTAGCAAATAAGGATGCTGACATCACAACGATTAAACGGCACGGTGGGTGACGATCATTGAAGACTCCAGACCAAGTAAATAAGATTTAGCAAAGAAAATTCAAGGGGCACCGTCTAGTTCCAGGCAAGAAGACATATTCGCACTTTCTGTCGAAAAAGAAATGTCCATCAATGACAGGAAAATCAAAGTAACGAATAGGAATCTGTTGTTAATAAGTAATTAGTCAATATTGGGATAAATTTTTTTTTAGTATCTGTGTAACCACTCCATTCGTTACCAAAGTTTACAAGTACTTAATTTGTTCTTGAATTTATTTATTTCATTTCTTATACAAGGAAATCTAATTTATACCAGCTAGTTGCCCTTCTTTTAATAAAATCAAATTGATCATGAGACTCTAATTATTAATTTACACACGAAATACCATGTCCTATACAACCTTTTACAAATGTTCAATCACCTCTATTATATAGATCACAACTAAATTTATACCGCGTGATACTGACTTTTTGGGAAGGCCTTTATTCTGTTTATAATAAGTTTGCAAACCAAATTGCCAAAATCAAAACGAGTCCGTAATAACACCGCAATGGAATTATCTCTCGTTTAAATTTTTTATTATGAACAAAGTGAATAAGAAATGGTTCGTTACTAATTGGGTTTCGTTTACAAATGTTATTATTATTAATTTAAATTCTAACCTTATTTGTTTAGGGCAAGTCTTGTTTTCTTTTGATTTGATCACGTTCCAGGGTTCCCGGTTGGTACTTAGCTTCTTGGTTGACTCTGTTATAATCGTTGAGTGGATACCACTTTCACTGCACCAATGTTCCCTTTAAGTCTCTAATATCGATGTATTATTCGTATTTAATTTATTAATTCATAAATTTTAATCATTACTGTCGATGTTTACAAATTTTAACACATAACCAGACTTTTTATTCGTCGAGCTACCGATGTTTGTTTCAAAGATTAATTATTTCATTATTGTGTAGCGTAAAGCAATGTAGCCTCTACGGCTGTAATTCTACGACTCTCTTAACGCTTTTCGGTCGGTTATATTTATAATCTCTGATCACAAGACTCCTTGATCTTTTTAAAATTTAAAATTTTTACCAATTCCGCGAGCCCTCAACGTTTCGAATTGAAACTAATTTTCGCAACTAATTATTAAATGACTTATAATTAGATTTATCGACTACAAAAATTACGCCGATCCTTTAAATATATGACTTGTAAGTTCGCATCTTTCTAATTGTTGACTTATTTCCATTTTCTCCTACATTTTCATTTGTAGGTTATAATTTCCTAATTTTCTAAATTATGAATCGGTGCATCATTTTGTGACCCTTCTGAACTCAGAAATCAATTCTTTGAGTTATCTTATCCCTTTATTCATATTTTGTACAAGCTACTTCGAAATCTCAGATACATGGTCATTTTCACATGATGGGTTTCTTTTACATCATTATCACTGGATAACGTCCAACGAGTTAATGTTCCATGTTGACAACACTACACATTCATTCATCCAACGTTTTTGGAGATTGGAACCTGTATTTGAAAGCGTTTCACCTTACATTTGTCGTCGAAGTCAATCGGATGCGGGTTAGTATCATCCTAAACACTAATATTACAATTTAATTTTTTCAGGGATGGTAAAGACATGGTTATTTTTGGGGTCTCATCTATAAGTTTTTTAATTTAAGTAATTTCTTATAAAAGTTTTTAAATTTTTGGGCTTCAGCTGTACTATGCAATTTTACTCATAGCAATATATTTAAAATAATTTGTATTAGTTATTAATCTTTTATAAGTATTCATTACTGATCTAGAAGTTTATTACACTAGCGTAATAAACTAAATTGTAAAGTCTTAGTGTAAAATAGCAATGCCAAAAAGGAGACGGCAAAATGTCCAAAATCTTTTTTGTGTCACACGTTGGCATCGTTTTCTCACACCATCTTACTAATCGATTAAATACAGTTTTGCTAATATCTGTATCAATTTCAGTATAGTATGGTGTGAAAAGCGATGTTAGTTAGGTATAAGATTAAGAATTGCTCACAGTGTCAGCAATTTCTTCATTTTGTTTAGTTATCGTAGTGTCCCCTTATTTTCCATTCCGTTGACATAAAGCTAAACAAGCTTGAAGCGTTAATAAAGTGGCCTTCTACCTCAAACTTACACTGTCTTCAAAAATTCTATAGTATAACCCGACTATAAATCTATCTATGTTTAAGCTCGGTCTCCTTAGCCCCCTCACAAAAAGAATTTGATTTTATTACGTTTGGACGAAAGAGAACAGCTAGCACAAGTTACCACAACTTTGCATAAAGCTAGTACACTTTTACTGGCGGATATTGAGGTTTTAATCTGGGAGGGCTAAGGCGATCTCAGCCCCCCCCCCTCCAAATATCTAATTTTTGATGTTTGCACACACAAGAGAATATCTATTCAAATACACCAAATTATACTGAGCCATTAAAAAAAGGTCGGTGAGATCACAACAAACAAATGAAAATGTTTTATACCTTTTTACCATCTTCATGGCAAAAATTTGAAAATAGCTATGATCTAAAAATATATAGATCAAATTCCAAAATATGTTCAATTTGAAAACCTATTTTACAGTCAAGGATTTATCAACAAAACTTTACATTCATTTCTGTCACTATTAGAATTAACATTCTTTGATGTAATAAATGTAGTTAAAAAAAATAGATTGTTAATGGTCAGATGCTATAATTACGTATGATACAAAACTACTTTTTGTCAATCCGAAATTAATTTTAATTAAAGCAAAAACCAATACACCCTTAATTTCTTAAGCAATTAGTCATACACAAAATACGATGCACAGCTGCTAACGTCGTTGAGTTTGACGTGGTTGGTCGCATTACTGGGCAACTACCTCAACAACAATAGTTTACAGACCATTAAATTACAAGCGCTGGCAGTAGTTACAAATGTCCATTACGTAATAACGTCGGAAATTGTAGAACAATAAAAAGAGGAGGAAGTAAAGAACCTTTAATTAGGATATAAGAAGTAATGGGTAGCGTTTAGATTTAATAACGCCCTAAAATTTTCTGCCACGTAAACTTTATTCTCATATTCGTCAACGGTGCAGCTATAAACTGTCACATATACTAAAATTCAGTCAGTACATTATAAATTCAATCAAAAAGGGCCTTAAGCAAACACTGCTCCTGTTTTACTCCTTCAGAGCAATTTACTATTGATATCATGTCTATAGAATATCAAAACTTAAAAGATTATTTGTATAAAATTATAAATTTATACATTTTTCATTACTTAATCGAACATCTATAAAGTCGTTGCCGTTAACGAAATAAAATAGTCTTAAACTTTATATATGAGTAAATTAAGGTGTCTCGAAAATTTGTTCAGAAAATAATAGTTACAAAATGTTCAAAAGAAAGTTTTAGAACTTTACTTTTACTTATAAACCATTAAAAATTTAGAGATGATAAATGATGTTAAAAAAATAAAATGATGAACGATTTTCTTGTTGTAATGCGTTATAAAACATGATGTTATAATATAATGTAAAACTTCTTTTCGTAAAAATATTATTTATCAAGAGATAATCCTTTGAAGTATACTTATTATCAATTGTTAAAATTTAATCGTGCGATTTGTCAAATTTAATTACAAAACACCGCCTAATTATTAATGACAGAAAACGATTTTGCACGATTTCTTATAATCCGTTTTGAAAATGTCTTTTGTTACATGTGTTGTTTAGATTTCAATAAATTAGAATAATGTAAAATAAAGAATTTGTTAAAATATGGTACAAAATAGTATATTATTCAGTGAGCAGTGGTTTCTATTAAGACACGAGCAATGGCATTAGGAAGTGAGCGTTCTTAAGCACCAATACAGCATTGGTCAATATTGGCTTATCAACAGTTATTGTTAATAGATATTATTGATCCAATAAAATAGTTTAACATTGCACCTTTCTAGAAATGAAACATATTGACTTAATGTAGAAATTCAATGTTGATACAACATTATACCGATACAACTATGTATTTTAATGTTGCACCCTTAGTATACTGTTTATTGGCTTAATATACAACTACAGTAATATTTTAACAGTTTCCAATTAGTATAATACTACACGTAATATTATTTATTTATTAAACATTGATTGCAGTTTTTAGCATTTTATATGGTATGTACACTCATGAAATTTAAAACTTGGACACCACAATTTCTGTAAACAAAAGTTTGCACATTGTGAAACGGGCTTAAGGGTATCATTTACAATTCTAACAGCAGGTAGTCTCAGCAGGGGTTATCTTATAGAAGGACTGTAGAATGAATCATTACACTAAGCACGTTTTAGAAAATAGGTAATTTACGTTGCTTACTTAATTTTTTTCTTTAAAGAATATATTTGAAGGTATCGCTAATTAAACACCATAGCTCGATTAATTATCGAATCAAAATTTTGTTTAGGAAATGTTTACAAAATAAAATTAGAAATAATTTTGATTTAAAAACGTCTACAAGCAATAACTTTTAAATTAAATCAAAAAACTAAACATGGTTATTTGGGTTGACTGATTATTACTTATTTTTAAATAAATCTAACCTACTAATTATTGTAAGTTATTAAAAAAAATCATTAAACTCTCTATTCATAATATTTAGTCCTTACAAAATGTATATTTTATGACGTTTCATTTTTTCTGTAGTTAATATAAAAAGTGAAAATAAAAACTAAGGCAATTCTTATTGTCAACGTATATATTTAGTTTTTGACAAGAATTTATTACATAATTATAATTAAGATACCAAGTTATAGTTTAAAATTAAATGAAAACGTTTTTTTTAAATAAAGGTATTACTATATAAATAAATATAAGAAATCAATAATGGGTGTGACCTCCATTATTATTGATACATTCTTGGAGGCGTCTGCTCATTGACGCTATCAAGGTATCAATATAATTAATATTAATCGTTTCCCATGCGGTATCAATGGCTGCAATTAGTGCATTACGGTTTACTGGTATAAAATTTGGCCCTTGTTGTCTTCGGATAACAGCAAGTATTCGAGCCCAAACATTTTCGATAATGTTAAAATCTGGGCTTTTGCTGGCCAGGGTAACAGCTCCAAGTTATTTGCTTGTATCCAGTTGCGCACAACCTGCGAAGTATAGGGTCATCATATCCCGATAGTTAATTATCGAATGTTCCAAGAAAATATGTGTAAATAGTAAATGGAATCTACTAACGTAACGTTAAGTCGTTAATTATAGTTACATAACTCTCCTTTCATAAGATATAGTTCATATTAATATGCTTATTGTAAAGCTTCGTACACACCTGAACAACAAACCGAGGAACAAACAGAACAACGAACCGAACGGCAATCGGAACATTAATTTGGACGGTGCTACGTACGAATTTTAGAACAGATTCGCAAGTCCTGATTGTTCCACGAACGGTTTGCGGCGTTCCCGCAACTTGTCGGTTTTTTCTCCGACATCAAAGAAAATGCGCGCGAATGCGTTTGCAGGTTTGGACGAATCTAAACAAAACGGCGAACAAACTTATGCGGGAGAATTAAATTATTTATTTTTGTCCTCCCTTTTGTGGGTTTGTTGTGTTTTAGGTAATATTATGGAGTTGACAGAAGAAAAATGTTTTAAATTAATCAGTGTTTAAGAATGCAAGAAAAAAATGATGTCCCTATTAGCATCATTTGGGCGGGAAATTTCCAAAATAAAAAAAAAGCGAAGTAAATTATAATTTTTACTCTTCTTTGTGCGTAAAAATTTGGTTGGCACTATCTTCTTGTTTTCCGCAATTTTCTCTTCTCAATAATAAATATATATGAACTGAAAACTACTGAAAATAATTATGGGAACAGCACAAACGTTCCGTTTGTTGTTCGGATTGTGGAAATCATAAAAGATCGTTTGTCGTTCTGTTTGACTTTCGGTTCGTTGTTATGTTTGTTGCTCGGTTTGTTGTTCAGGTGTGTACGAAGCTTTACAACTTAAGCAACAATTTTTGGCGAATAAAGATTAGTTTGTGATGTAATATTAGAAACACAAATTTATATCATATCAAATTTATGACAACTTAAAACCAAGAACGTGTATGTTATTGCTAAGAAATTATTAAGGAAAAAGCGCAATTGCAGTGTAAATATTTATAATTAGATATTTTCGAAAGTTTATAAGTCCTCTATTGTAATCTTAATACTTAAAAGAAAATCCTGTCCATTAGCATTATAAGGAAATGGCTTTTACTTTATGAATAAGTTTCAATAACAATAGAATATCCTTGCTTGTTTAATTTACTTCCTTTGAGTCATATTGCTCTAAGGGTTGTTACATTGGTCATTAGAAGTATGTAATAAATAAACAATTACCTACTGTTTGAGAAGGGTAGTGTGAACCAATAAATAAAGTAAGAAATGTAAATTCCATTTTAGTTTAAAATTTCAAGTGTTGTGAAAATGCCACCTCATCTCGGTGCTGATTTGAAAGCGCGGATTGTTTCGGAATTAGCGGCGGGCCGTAGCGTGCGTGAAATTTCACGTATGTTAGATATACCAAAAAGCACCGTAGGGCATTACCGAGTAAAATGGAATCTTGAACACACTTTGGAAAGAGCCATCGGAAGTGGTAGACCTAAAGTATCTACACGTGCTCAAGATCTCGAGTTGTTTCATTACGTAACAGAACAACCATTTGCTACATACTCCAGGGCTATAGCAGATACACATTTTCCCGGATGCCGTATAACTGCACAAAAAGATTAAAGGAGATGGGAATAAAGAAGTATAATGCTGCTGCGAAAGAAGTTCTCAGTGACGAAAATATGAGACGTCGTCTGGAATTTGCAAGGCGATATGTGAACGAACCTTTGGAATTTTGGAATCGAGTGATTTTTAGCGACGAAAAAACGTTCAATAGCCGCAACGATGGACCACTAAAAGTTTTTAGAATGGAAGGAACTCGTTACGAAAATAATCACATATGTCCTAAAAACGAAGTGGTTATTTTTCTGTGAATGTGTGGGGTTGGGTTAGCGCGCGGGGTCCAGGAGTTTGTTGGGCTATCGATGGACGTCTTGATTCTGCTGCGTATTTAGATATTTTGGAAACTATTATGAAACCTTCAGTCGAAGTGTTTTATCCAGACGAAGATTATATTTTCCAACAAGTAAGTATTCTTATTTCACTATACTTTCTCCAAAAATAGTTCGGGATCTGTTGAATTAACATTTTCATAATGTATTTTTGTTGTTAAAGGACAACGCCCCTATTCATACTTCGCGGGTTGTGCGCAATTGGATACGAGAAAATAACTTGGAGCTGTTACCCTGGCCAGCAAAAGCCCAGATTTTAACATTATCGAAAATGTTTGGGCTCGAATACTTGCTGTTATCCGAAGACAACAAGGGCCAAATTTTATACCAGTAAACCGTAATGCACTAATTGCAGCCATTGATACCGCATGGGAAACGATTAATATTAATTATATTGATACCTTGATAGCGTCAATGAGCAGACGCCTTCAAGAATGTATATAATACCTGCTGTTAGAATTGTAAATGATACCTTATATTTATTTACAATGTGCAAACTTTTATTTAAGAAATTGTCCAAGTTTTAAATTTAATGAGTGTACATTATCATTTTTCATTATTGTATTATGTTGTAAGTGTAATGTATGGTACCCCAGAAGATCAGTATACACCTCTATAGTGTAATGATGAAACTGTGTGCAATTGTGAATTGATTCCGTCACGGTCAAAACCTTTAAAAGAAACTACCGACGTCTTTAAATAGACCTGGTTCGAATTATTACGAATTGTCACAAAATAAACAGAAATAAAAGGGAAAACATTCCTGTTCAAATTTGTGATTTTAATCTTTTATAAATATCAATAACATAGTCTGCAACGATGGTGTTTCGCAACCCAGTGTACTTGCTTGTTCTACACTTGGTTGCGAAACGTTACCTTAAAGCAATAAACTGACAAGTTTTTCTTCACTTTCATTAAAAAGGGCCTAGACGTGTACTATCTAGCACACAACACGATCAATACATTTGGAAGATCAAACAACTGCAACAGTCTGTGACCTAATTACATAAAAATTAAGGTCGATTTACAGCATCCTCCTACCTGAGAAATAAATCTGCACTATATTTTGCTTACCGTCACTCACACTAGTCTTCTCTTTCTCTTGTACTTGCTAAAATAAGTTAAGTTAAACTCAAGTAAAAATCCGATTCTTCTATATTTATTATCAACTTAACCTTCTTCTTTTTTCTTTACTAACTTTTTATGCATTAACCTACAAAATTACTTACTAACCAGTCATCTATATTGTGTTTTAACCAATGAAGTTACTCCCACCATTTTGACTCTACTAGTTGCTTGAGAGAAAACTCTCGTGATGGAAGTTCCTAGGATGTGAGACCACTGTTTAACTTGTTAATTTTTGTATTTCGTTCACCCTACTCAATATTTAAATAAATCATTTACCAATTTTTCAATTGCGTAGTAATCTTATCACTGGTTTCAGTATCATAATGTAATTTTCAACCACAACTTTGGTAGCAAAGTTGTCGGAGTAGTAAATTCTATGCGATCGAAGGTTTTGAGCCCCATTGACAACTATCTTTTGGCAACAGTCAGTTGAGTTCTATTGAAACCAAATTAAAATTTAACGATAATATACCTCTTTCTGGATTCCACTTCATGCCTAAAACCGATACGCTGCCTTGGTTTTCCATGTTTTCTGATAACTCCCTCTGTCTGAGTTCGAAATGTGTCTATGACTTCACAAGCACTAATTCTCTAACACATTTGTTCAATACTTCCATATTTGGCGCACTTGCAACGCAATTGTCAATATATAAACTAGTGGTGAGTTTTTCTATAGTTTCTTTCGTGTACTCA
The DNA here is from genome assembly GCA_030710515.1 of Abscondita cerata. Taxonomy (NCBI): domain Eukaryota; kingdom Metazoa; phylum Arthropoda; class Insecta; order Coleoptera; family Lampyridae; genus Abscondita; species Abscondita cerata. Next base: position 30,012 of record JALBCR010000922.1, on the reverse strand, counting down.
CGACCAGAAACCACACAATTTTGTTTAGCTTTATTCAAATGGTATTCTATTGTCGCTCCTAATAAATTTACTTTAAACACAAGTACGTTATGTTGATAAACATGTCTGATATTACACCTACGTTGTGTTCCCAAAATTTAATTAACAGGAATAACCTTAATTAAATTTGGTTCCTTTTCTAAACAGTCACTTAACGCTGGCTTCATTTACAACTGACCTATGTGGAAGAAAATGTCATATATCTTTATTACTTTTAGTTTGACCTATAATGTTCATGTCTTCTCATTCTTCAAACTTATTTTCACACCTGGATCCAAAATTATTTTAACTATTTTAATATGGTTCCAATTTTTTTCTTTGTTACGTTGTAATTCAGAGGTAAGATCGGATGTCCTTCAAGTTTTGGTAGTTTTATTTCCTACCTACCCTCTTCATTTACTTTAAGTGCTTCGTGAAAAAAACTCATTTGCTGCAAACGCATTTTTATTACAAATTTTCTTTTCTGTAGGTTTTTCTATCCCTAATTTATCAAGCTGTCACAGTTCGATTAAGGAAGGGTTTGCAATCATAGAAGTCAAAGCCATTGTCTGGGAATTCTGCATTGAAACATTACCTTAGATACGTCTTCTGCCGGTATACAAGGAACGAATAATATCAGTACCTAACAACAGTTCAGTTGAAACCTGATTATTATAATCAGAAATGTCTTACTTAAGAGCCTTTAACTTTTGTATCAATGGTCCAAAAATACAAGGAATACATGCTTACATATGTGTCTCTGATCTAAAACTTTGAAAATTTTTGAAAATCTCCATTTAAATTTGTAACGTCATAACAATAACGGATCTGATCAACTTCGGCATCTCCAAAAAAATAATGTTCAATTTGTTCCACTTGCTTAGGTTGTAAGTTTAGCAAGCAAGCGGTGAATTTTAAAATATAAGAGGGATCCGGTTTCTATGAGTGCTCTATAACATAAAATTTCACAATTTGCAGAAAAATATGTGTGCATGTTTAGTTGGTCAAAGTCTATTCTTTTTTAATCTCGCTCTTAGACACTTCCTTCTCGGTTGCTTCTGTTGTTTCCGAAATTTGATTTCGTTTGACTATACCAAAATCCATTAAAGGGACATGAGAGCAACCACAAATGACACATTTAAGTTTGGTGCGACAATATTAAATTTAGACAAGTGGCCTTTCTTCAAACACCCTTTTCAAAAACAATCTGTTTTGCTCTTATCTATACTTAACAAAAAGTATACGTTAGCATTAATTAAAACCGCGTCAGTATGTGACTTCTTAAGCCCAAATTTATGCTAGTTTCTTTTATTAAAATTTTGCCTTAAAGTGGTCAGGTAAACCAAAACTCTTTAATAGTATATCTATGCGTTGCTCCTTTTCTACTTCTCCTCGTAGAAATTCCAATAAACTTTTAAGCTTAACTTCAATGAAAAGTCGTTAACCGGCACAACACATTGTATATCATATGACCTAATGTTTTCTGTAATAGTCAAAAAGTTAAAACTAAATCTCTGCCAACTACGTATATGATCTTTTGGTAGACGGGGTTCTTTTAGGGGAAACAAAAAAGCGGTATATTTGTTCAATTGATACTTGAGGTATCTAAAGCTTGTAATTGAGCCTCAATAGAATCATAAAGTTTACACAAATCAAGTTTTTCTTCAGAAATTCCATCACTTAACACAAGCTTTAAGAATTCGCGAACGTACACCTCAATTTGTAAGTTCTCCCATCCGTTCTGTCGTTAGACAATTGATAATTTTATTATGTTTCCTTCAAGCACGGATAACATTTCTACAATTATTTCCTCCCGACCTAACTTGTACAAGATATTCTATTTTGTCACAATTGCCAATACTTGTATCGATATATCAATATGAATCTTCTTAAATTGTGACAAAAAGATAACCAATGTTGAATGTTTCCATCGTACAATTTATAACTTGAATTTTCGCTTTCCTTTGCACTTTGATATCTGCTGCTCTACTTACTGCGCTTACTGATGATAAGAAGTCTGGTTCCAAAAGCTTTTAGATTTATAGTTTATTTGTAATAAATCTCTTGGAGTACGTATCACATTGTTCCATTTCAGTCGACAACGCTTCTTCATTTACATCATCCTCAAAAAACAAATTGTATGACCTGTACTTCTGCGATTTACTTTTGACCAAATTTTTCTTTTTGGATAAAATCTCGGAACTTCTATTGTTAGATCATCAATAAGATAATTAATGAAAACATCAATTCTAGACTATATTTTTTACTTCATCGTAGCCAACTAATGTAAGACAATACATCCACTTTGTACATATTTTTCGAAAACTCTGTACACTCATGAAATTTAAAACTTGGACACCACAATTTCTGTAAACAAAAAGTTTGCACATTGTGAAGCGGGCTTAAAGGTATCATTTACAATTCTAACAGCAGGTAGTCTCAGCAGGGGTTATCTTATAGAAGGACTGTAGAATGAATCATTACACTAAGCACGTTTTAGAAAATAGGTAATTTACGTTGCTTACTTAATTTTTTTTCTTTAAAGAATATATTTGAAGGTATCGCTAATTAAACACCATAGCTCGATTAATTATCGAATCAAAATTTTGTTTAGGAAATGTTTACAAAATAAAATTAGAAATAATTTTGATTTAAAAAACGTCTACAAGCAATAACTTTTAAATTAAATCAAAAAACTAAACATGGTTATTTGGGTTGACTGATTATTACTTATTTTTAAATAAATCTAACCTACTAATTATTGTAAGTTATTAAAAAAATCATTAAACTCTCTATTCATAATATTTAGTCCTTACAAAATGTATATTTTATGACGTTTCATTTTTTTCTGTAGTTAATATAAAAAGTGAAAATAAAAACTAAGGCAATTCTTATTGTCAACGTATATATTTAGTTTTTTGACAAGAATTTATTACATAATTATAATTAAGATACCAAGTTATAGTTTAAAATTAAATGAAAATTTTTTTTAAATAAAGGTATTACTATATAAATAAATATAAGAAATCAATAATGGGTGTGACCTCCATTATTATTGATACATTCTTGGAGGCGTCTGCTCATTGACGCTATCAAGGTATCAATATAATTAATATTAATCGTTTCCCATGCGGTATCAATGGCTGCAATTAGTGCATTACGGTTTACTGGTATAAAATTTGGCCCTTGTTGTCTTCGGATAACAGCAAGTATTCGAGCCGAAACATTTTCGATAATGTTAAAATCTGGGCTTTTTGCTAACAGCTCCAAGTTATTTTCTCGTATCCAATTGCGCACAACCCGCGAAGTATGAATAGGGGCGTTGTCCTTTAACAACAAAAATACATTATGAAAATGTTAATTCAACAGATCCCGAACTATTTTTGGAGAAAGTATAGTGAAATAAGAATACTTACTTGTTGGAAAATATAATCTTCGTCTGGATAAAACACTTCGACTAAAGGTTTCATAATAGTTTCCAAAATATCTAAATACGCAGCAGAATCAAGACGTCCATCGATAGCCCAACAAACTCCTGGACCCCGCGCGCTAACCCAACCCCTCACATTCACAGAAAAATAACCACTTCGTTTTTAGGACATATGTGATTATTTTCGTAACGAGTTCCTTCCATTCTAAAAACTTTTAGTGGTCCATCGTTGCGGCTATTGAACGTTTTTCCGTCGCTAAAATCACTCGATTCCAAAATTCCAAAGGTTCGTTCACATATCGCCTTGCAAATTCCAGACGACGTCTCATATTTTCGTCACTGAGAACTTCTTTCGCAGCAGCATTATACTTCTTTATTCCCATCTCCTTTAATCTTTTTTGTGCAGTTATACGGCATCCGGAAAAATGTGTATCTGCTATAGCCCTGGAGTATGTAGCAAATGGTTGTTCTGTTACGTAATAAAATAACTCGAGATCTTGAGCAGGTGTAGATACTTTAGGTCTACCACTTTCAATGGCTCTTTCCAACGTGTATTCAAGATTCCATTTTACTCGGTAATGCCCTACGGTGCTTTTTGGTATATCTAACATACGTAAAATTTCACGCACGCTACGGCCCGCCGCTAATTCCGAAACAATCAGCGCTTTCAAATCAGCACCGAGATGAGGTGGCATTTTCACAACACTAAAAATTTTAAACTAAAATGGAATTTCCATTTCTTACTTACTTACCCTTTCTTAGATTCGTCCAAACCTGCAAACGCATTCGCGCGCATTTTCTTTGATGTCGGAGAAAACCGACAAGTTGCGGGAACGCCGCAAACCGTTCGTGGAACAATCAGGACGTGCAAATCTGTTCTAAAATTCGTACGTAGCACCGTCCAAATTAATATTCCGATTGCCGTTCGGTTGTTCCTCGGTTTGTTGTTCAGGTGTGTACGAATCTTTACAATAAGCATATTAATATAAACTGTATCTTATGAAAGGAGAGTTATGTAACTATAATTAACGACTTAACGTTACGTTAGTAGATTCCATTTACTATTTACACATATTTTCTTGGAACATTCGATAATTAACTATCGGGATATGATGACCCTATACTTCGCAGGTTGTGCGCAACTGGATACAAGCAAATAACTTGGAGCTGTTACCCTGGCCAGCAAAAAGCCCAGATTTTAACATTATCGAAAATGTTTGGGCTCGAATACTTGCTGTTATCCGAAGACAACAAGGGCCAAATTTTATACCAGTAAACCGTAATGCACTAATTGCAGCCATTGATACCGCATGGGAAACGATTAATATTAATTATATTGATACCTTGATAGCGTCAATGAGCAGACGCCTCCAAGAATGTATCAATAATAATGGAGGTCACACCCATTATTGATTTCTTATATTTATTTATATAGTAATACCTTTATTTAAAAAAAAGTTTTCATTTAATTTTAAACTATAACTTGGTATCTTAATTATAATTATGTAATAAATTCTTGTCAAAAAACTAAATATATACGTTGACAATAAGAATTGCCTTAGTTTTTATTTTCACTTTTATATTAACTACAGAAAAAAATGAAACGTCATAAAATATACATTTTGTAAGGACTAAATATTATGAATAGAGAGTTTAATGATTTTTTTAATAACTTACAATAATTAGTAGGTTAGATTTATTTAAAAATAAGTAATAATCAGTCAACCCAAATAACCATGTTTAGTTTTTGATTTAATTTAAAAGTTATTGCTTGTAGACGTTTTTTAAATCAAAATTATTTCTAATTTTATTTTGTAAACATTTCCTAAACAAAATTTTGATGCGATAATTAATCGAGCTATGGTGTTTAATTAGCGATACCTTCAAATATATTCTTTAAAAAAAAAATTAAGTAAGCAACGTAAATTACCTATTTTCTAAAACGTGCTTAGTGTAATGATTCATTCTACAGTCCTTCTATAAGATAACACCTGCCGAGACTACCTGCAGTTAGAATTGTAAATGATACCCTTAAGCCCGCTTCACAATGTGCAAACTTTTGTTTACAGAAATTGTGGTGTCCAAGTTTTAAATTTCATGAGTGAACCAATAAATTCAATTATTTCATTCACAGGCAATTACAGTACACCTTCTACGAAAAAAAATTCAAAGCAAATAATTATGTGTTGTATATGAGAAAAAAGTACCATTGTTTTCTGACCCGAAAACTTAAATTTTGACATAAAAGTTCAAATATCTGAAGAACTAATGTATAATATTATTCACAAAAAGTATTTATAATTTTATATAGAATCTTAAAATGTAATATTATACAGGTTTCTCATTTCAAATAAGGAAAAAAGAATAATTTACCAAATTTTTCAGAAATTTAAAACCGGCAGCATTTGTTTTTTTTTGTAATGCATGTTTTAGCTCCTCTACAGTAAAAGGTCTGGATACCTCTTCTGAGATAGGTGTTTTTTTTTTCTTTTGTAGATTCTTTTTCATCTATGTGATAATCTATTTTTCTACTTTAAAGAGTTTGAAATATTAACCAAGCAAGAAGCAATAGAATTTGGAGTAATCTTTGTATCCGTTTAAGCAGATTGATTTGTAGAACCTATTACGACTTGAATTTTCCAATAATGAATTCTATGTCTCTTCTCTTCCATTATTTAGAGATGACAGTACAGCATCCCCAGTTTACTGATTTGGATTGTCTAGATATGATTTGTACAATCTGTTTATTTTAGTCGACCAACATGGAACATATTTCATTCAAACATCACGTGGAATTGATTTCTGTGTTACACATTTAACAACACCTACAAACCTAAAATAATTATCAGAAACCAGTGGTATCTATCTAAGAATGTAATCGAGAGATGTTCTATAGTTTATCCAATTAGCTTTTTGAGAATTTTGTTTTTCTAAAGATTCTACAAACAGAATTTGAAATCCAATTTGTAGTAGCGAAGGTCTATGTTGACTTCTTGGAAAACCGTTTAATACCATACGTATTGATTATAATGGATCCGTGTCACCATCTATTGACACTAAACACAGTGTTACAAATAAATAAAAACCAAAGGGTTAGGTAGCAAATTATTTTAATTAGAGCGAGCTGATTGCACTCGGCTAGCCTTGCTCGTCGGTAGGCGTCGTAGTTTGAAAGAAAACAAGTGATCGTACATGAAAGGAGGTATCAATGATTCCGGTGAGGCTCCACTGGTTCCGAGATAGAAGACTAGAGATCCCCGATAGTTGTAAAATTCGTACGCTAAATTAAAACAACAAGAATCCGCACGTAAAAATAAAGCGTTATTTATTTTTGCGATTGAATACAATAAAAACGTACACAAGCACAAAACGAAATCACAGTTTTCAATTCGGTGAGAATAATTCTCAGAGAAGACAAGCGCACGTATCGCCAAAGCACGAAATCGAACCTTATCATTAGAAAGCTTATTAAATTTCACGTTCAACGTCGCGTAAAAAATTAGGCGGTGCCATTTGAAAAATTCAAGTTATCTATGAATTTAGGTAGTTTAGTTTAAATAACTGATTACTCAAAACCCAGCGAGGCTGGAATAATGAACAACTAGCACATATAATGCATATTAAAGCTGCAAAATTGCATTTGGATAAATACCAGGATAACTGAGTTATTTAGTTTTTTCGAAACGTCAATTTTTCCGGAAAAAGTGAAAAAATGCGAAAACCCTCCATTTTAGACACTATGTATAGTGCATTAAGTCACATTATAATTTTCCAAGGAATCCAAATTTGTAATCAAAAATTGGTGGTTATATTTAAAATGTGCAGCTTATTGATTTGCATAACTTTTATTCCGAAAGTTTTTTTCTAACCTTTATATTTTCCAAGATATCCACCTTCCTCGCACTAATGGGCGACCCTGTATGTAACTATTCCATGAATGGGGCTCTCAATAAATCTACTAATTAAAAACCTTTTATTATAAATTATTAATTAATCATATTGTAAAATGTTAATTACCATGGATATGAAAATTAAGAAAATAGCCGATTATCCAATTCACATTGAAATTTTTTACCAGCTAACCGGGAAAAATTATTACTGACCTGTACTGCTGGTTGCATAAACTTTAAAGACAGATTGTTTTTGTTAAATGTCATGCATGAGCTTGATGATCGACTTCTACCAGCCGTAACGGAACATAGGTATATAACGAGGAGCAGAAGACAACAACATCAGTCTTTAGAGTAACTTCTGAAGAAGCTAACAGCATGGTTAGCGAAACGTCAAGCAGAGAACGTAGGAAAGAAGGACGAACACGGCTCAACCCGGAAGATAATAATCTTAGGTGATACATAGTTAACCACGGGAGATTATCGCCAATGTTGTGGCTTTTATGAAGAAGGAAGGTGAGTGTATTGCAAATAAGCAAGAGTTGTAGATTCCAATTACCAACTACAAGCAACGAGTCATGGCAGCAACGGGCATATCCGAAAAGCTGTACAAAACAATCGTACAAGAATCAAAAACTATTAATGCTGAAGCATCTTTTTCAACTCCAAGGAAGTCTGTCGTTTTCAGTATCTTTTCGAAGAGCAATGTATTCTTGCAATATTACAATTCATTGACGATTAATTACCACAAAAGACCGAGGTTGGTATGTTTTTGTGTCGGGAATAGTAATACAAACCATATCTTTTAGAAAGTTTATGTCGGCTACTTTCATTTTAAAGAATTCATCACTCCGACAAGCACCAGACACACTAATTATTAAAGCAACCTAAAATATATGTGTAAGAATGTATTTGTAAAATAAATTAAAAATATTTTTGAGGAAGAAATTCTAACGGACCTTCATTTAAACATTTTTCGATGTTTGCATTTGTTTGATTTTTTTAGGAAAGCTTGTAATTTTACAAACTGTCATATGTCGATCTTTTCGTGAATATTTAAAGTTTTTCGCGGCATGGAATATGTCACCCATAAAGTTGAACTTTTTTTTACTTTTGCTAATTCATTAAAGTAAGTTAGTACATTTTCGAAAATTTTATGCACTCCCTTGTCTTTACAACCAATACTTAAATGCTTTGTATACTAATTGGTACCATCCCTTACTTTTTTCTGGAAGTAATTCTTTTTCAGCCGCTTCTCTTAATTCGGGAGGAGTACAATAAATAATTTCATTTGCTTCACACATATTTATTTATATTGTATTTATAATTTACTAATAAACGCTGCAAATATAATTTTACAATATGACTGTCTTCTTTTGTCATGGCAAACTTATTTTATATTAGCTAGCAAAATATTACACTAGTGGTAATTAAAACCAATTTTGGATAACATTTGAACAAAAATTGTAAATAAAAAGTATACAAATCTCGGTGTGAAGTTTTATTACATATCTCGAGTTCAAATTTAGCTCGACGCTGCGCGTCTAGGTAAATTTGATCTCTCGACAAAAATGAAACTCTTTCCATCGGTATGCAATATACTATTACTAATCTTGATTGAGTATACTTGTCTCATCTCCACAACGTGTTTCCTGTAAAAGTAAAATATCGACCCTATTTTTAAAACAAAGATTATATAAGAAATCTGATTTGTTCTTACTCAACCACTCAACATTAATTTGTAGAGTATTTGTTGTGTGCCCTATATTACTATGTAACTGTGTTTTATGAAATTTGGGTTATACATTTTTTCCTTATTGTCCGGGAGGGTCTTGATGACCAAGTCCGGAAACCAAAGTGGTTTAATTCATTATACAAACATGTTTGCAATAATATTAAAAATTATTTTATTTATAATCAACTTTGATAACAACTAAAGTTTTACTTAGATAAAAAAGCAACGTTTTCTGAAAAAAAGTGTACGTAAAGTGTGGTTTAATACATCTTTTTTCATTTTATATTATTCCAATTACAAACCCCTAAAAAATTATATTTAATATCGTCTCATGTGTACTGGTTATCGATTGTAAGATGTGAATGGCGACATCTGCCAGCAAGATTGATGCTTGCCTTAAAACCAAACTCCAAGTATCGTATGTACCTTATTATCAGTTCATTTGTCAAAAACCAAAGTCCTTTCATTTTTAAAAGTCAACAGCATTGACTTGTACCTTCGAGTTCTATTCCATTATAAAAATAACATGGATAAATGAGACAAAATGACTGTATTGGCTTATACCTTAATTCAAGTATAACAAGAAAAAAAGTTGCTGTAGAGGTACAAATAGACTGACATAAAAGCTGATGAGCATTTTTCTCATACCGTTTCATTCTTGTTATTTTTTATCTGACGCAATAAACATAACATAATGACAAAGTGTTACAAAATAAAACTTCAAATAAATTAGGAATGTAATCAATACATCAAATTGTTAAAATTCAACACTTTCCAAAGGATTAGCTTTTGATATAAAATTTTATACATTTGACGTTTTTCAGCAGGAAAGAGAAATATTTATAGTGCTACGTAAATCAACCTATACTTTAACAATATATCAGCAATTATTTTATATTCTATTGATAAGATCTGTTTTTAAATAAGTTTCAATTAAAAACATCTTATTTGAACGTCCTAAGCTAGTATTTCAATTGAACTAAATATTGGTTCTATAATCAAATTAATTGACTTTGACACAAGAATACATTTTTAAAGTGATTTTCAAGTTTCATGAAAATATGCAGGAACAAGTATTAAATTTTATTTTGAAATCAAATGAGTAATTATACCCCCATAGTCTGTTTAATTTGTTTATTTATATTGTTGATTACATTAGTATATTGACCATACAAATAATATATTGTAATTGTCTTTCAAATATCTACCTACTCAATTAGTTTTTAACTTATTTAAGTATTTCTCAAATTTGGCTTTTCCTATACCATTCCTTCAATTAAATATCCTACCAAAACTTTATTTTGCTGATGTAAGTAATGCAATAAATGAGTTTGATGTATTAATTGACACCATATTACCTTCATTTAAAACGTTTATAAAAGATTTCTACATCCTGACAACTATAAAATAAAATAATTTAACAGAAACCATAATAAATCTTCTACGTGATGATCTTCTTGTTGAATATACATTGTTATCCTTTTGTCCAATGCAGTGACTGTCTCAATATACTTTGTAATCCCCTTTTTCTTGTAGTGAATAAGTCATGGTAAGTAATATTTCAACAGCTTATAAGTTATAACACAAACTTAATAGAAAAAAATAATTTTCAATTCCTAATCAATTGCAACATTCCGACAGTAACTAACATCATCCACTATAATTTATTATAGATTGGGACCTTGTACATTTAATTTATCTGCCCTTCATTTTCTAAAAGCCAAAATTACTCAAATTTCTGTAATATTAATATTTGTTTAGACTCTGTATTTTTTCTTGTTTTTCAATATACAGATGCCTCGATAAAGACCGGACTTTTCCGGTCGAAACGTCGGCAAACAAAAAGTTTATGGTTATGATTTATGACTCATCCTCAGAAGCCAACTCCTAAAAGAGGCCTAATAATTAATTGGGAGGCCATAATTGACACATAATAACTGCAGATTAACACATACAGAAATATTTTTTCCAGGGTGTACCAAGACATCTGGACCTCTCATGCTAATGTTTCGAAAGGAAAACTCTGGGTTAGAGCTGACGTATTGCATCCTGAATTGGATGCCTCTTCCAGACTAGTAGCCAGATTAAGAAACACTCATTGTAGGGTCCGAAACGTCGCATATGAGTTTTCGTTCAGAACATACGCTCATTCCATATTTATTTACGTATACAATGTTATAGGAAAAGCAAAATTGCAAAAATACTTAAATAAATGGAAATCTTGAAAATTTGAGTAACTCAGACCCTTACAAAAATTAAAAAATAACTCAGTAATCTATACAATAAACTTATAAAATACACGGTGTTTTATTTAAAATAAACCAATTATTACTGCGAAAACGTTATTCTAATTGAACTATAAATTATAAACGCTCCAACGTCAACTGGGTTTTCAAGAGAAGCGTTCGGAAGGTTTAAGAAAGAAGTTGCATATAATTAGTAATTACCTGAAATCCATTGATGACATCAAACAATAGTTAAATAACATGTTTGTGATAGTTGAACTTAAAATATATGTCTCTAAAAAAAAATTAAAATTTAAAACAAACGTTTACCTCAAACTCCACATCTCCCGGATAATCAAAAATAAAATTGCGTTTTAGAAAAAAACGGTTCAAACAAAAACTATAGACAATAGAAATTCCAACAACTTTTTCCTTCAACTTGTTTTGTAAAATTGATATTTGTGGAGATATTGTTACAACAATTTTTGTCACGTGATTGTTATATTTCAGTAATTACTTATCAGACCAAAAATAGTTTAAACAGAAGTTGTGTATAATTAAATTATAAACAACTTTTATTTGAAACAAAAATGTGAAAAATTTCGTATAAAATTTAATGAGCTGTCAAAAGGTTTCAATTAGGGATTTGTTTTTCCCACTGTCAAAAGTGACGTATGCTCCCGAGATAGAGTAGTAAAAATGTCATTTTGAAGCGCCATCTATTGGCCGTGATTGTTCCTAATACTGTACATAACGAATACCTTTCTGTGACGTCAATGGCGTTCTCCCGCGAAATTACAATTTTTGAAAACAATTTCAATTTTTTCGGAAAACTACGGGTTTAAAAATTAAAACTTTTTTTTTTTGTGGGACATTTCTTAACATGCTGAATGTAAATATACTTAAAAAACCAACGTTGGGGTTCTATAGTTTTCTTCTAAATGTATTTTAAATATCGAAACAAATACGTTTTTTATACTTTGCGGTTCAATCATTTTAGTTATTTATTTTTTCTGTTTCTTTTAAATTCTTTTGAATGCCATTATGTCAGGGTTTTGTATTCATTTAAACATATTTGAAATCGTGTCAACAATTTTATATTACAATCTAGCTTATGTCGAACTTTGAGGTGGGTGTGCAAACAAGCAAACAACCAAAAGTTGACAGGGCACTGTTGTTATGTTTAACATCGAATAAAAAATGTTAATATTTTGTGCTTGCAACCCAACTATACAGCGGACATTCTGCTTTAAATGTTTAAATAACATAATCATTACACAACACAATACATTTCTTTTGTTGAAAATGTCTGTGAGGTCGTTACAGACTGGAGGATTATCTTGTGTCTTGTTCTTTTATTTGTAGTTTAGGACTTAAGTGCGTGCTTGATTTTAGTTATGGAATTAGAAACTAGCGTAATACATTTTAAATTTTGTTATTGAATGCAAAATAAGTAGGGCTGTAGAAAATGTATATTTTATTCATGCGTTGTGACTAACAGTCCATCTTCTTGAGTAATCGCATACAATATAAGTTTGTTGAACAATATATTATTACTTATTTTTTATTTACTTTTATTACGTAAAATTAAAATACACTTTTATTCTCAATCACATTGTAATATAGCGATTACTATGCATAATTAAGGTTTGCCATTTTTAGAATTTGCATTACCAAAATTTATAAGGAAATTAGGGTTCTCAAACGTATTAATTATATTATTGCCAAAAATCTCACGTAAGTTTTGTGTTTAATTGCCCCTTCTAAAAGAAGGTGAAGTAATAACAGAAAACTAAATCTAAGGAGGAAACATACCTGTACCATTAATTATAACATTTATGTCCGATCTCACCGACGTAACATAAGAATTAAGTACCGCTTAAATTCTTAAAATTCACTAACCTGTCACACCGGTACTTTCTAACTGTCACTTGGATCCTAAGAAACACTTAAATTAAAAATTTAACCTAAAAATAATGGTATGTACTGTTTTACGTACCTATTACTGTTTTTACATCTTAGCAACAATGGATAATTTTGAGGCCCTAATTCCAGAAGATGATATGTTATTAGTTCTTATTATTATGGAAATAATACCAAATAGCATTTCAAGATAAATATGCGTTAAAAAAGATCATTTTAATAGAATGTCCGACTTCACATTTTTTCAGCACTTCAGATTCAGAAAATAAACAGTATTAACTGTACTTGTTCAGATTGAAGAGAGGCTTGAATAATATGACTTTGGAAGTATAACTCCATTTAATACTTTGTATCTTATTTAAAATTTATCAGTGATTTATCTACCGGAGCCCAAAAACATCGTGCCCCAATATAATTTTACTTCATAGACATTGCACGTTATATGACATAGTAGCTACAATTTAAATGGTAATTTACTGTATCAGAAATAACAACTGCCATTGAAACATCAATTGGTAATTTGCTTAAGATATTGTGATGATATCTGGATGTAATCTTGCGGAAATTATTTTAAAATTTTAATGTTAAGTTAATCACACAACTAATTTTGGGTCTAAACTCTCAGGGATGCCTACTTTTACCGAGTAAAACTTTGTATGTGCGTATGTTAACTTATTAGTTTCTAAAATAATAATTTTCTGTACTTTAGCAGGAATAATAATTATTTATCTACTTTTAGCAATATCACTCTAAACCAATTCTCACAGTGTTAGAATGAGATTAAAACCACACCGTGATCATTAAATAAAATTCTTTATTCACCCACATAAAAAATAAAAGAGAAATCGCCTTTTATATTTAAATCGTGCAACAGCGCTTTTAAATTTCAATACCACATGGTTCTCGCATACCGCAACCAATTCCAAACGTGCAAACAAGTGATTTAAATGTGTGCGGCAAATTGTTTATACAAATTGGATTAAAACTGAACTAAAACTACTACAATAAACAACTAACATTGGTCATTAGTAGAGGTAAGTAACTTAATTGTTGTCCTTTAGATTCTGTCGTCTTGTACCTTTTGCAGGTTATCTCGATTCGATCTGGGTCCTCTGGTTTATGATTCGCAAACTGCGGCCCTTGTTTACTTCTTCCTTTTTATCCTTTAACTTCTTAACAATAGTTCGTGGCACATATATCCTTTTCTTTGTAATTTTATTAAATTATGCAGTCGTTATTCTACACGGTCTGATACGGAAGAGCGTTTGGCGTCGATTTGCGTCCATATTTATCAATTTTTATTCTGTGGCCTACTATTTAGTCATTTTAAATTTGAAACTTAGCCAAGTTTTTCATCTTATCGTACTGCCATCTACTGGTACTTTTCTTCAACTTCGCTTATTGCGGCTAGTTTTTTGCAAATTTTGCTATTAATTTTCTGGAGTTAATTGGTTTTATGTTAATTAATTAGGTGAACGATCCGTTATTCTCCCATTGTACGCGTTTTGTATGAATTTTCTGCGCCATAAAAATATCGGGTGTTGAACTTTCGCCTTATCCTAACTTTTATTGCAATTAGCGTTTTTCTTAATTAATTTTGGTTTTTGAGTTTCGCAGATTGTTTTCTCATTGATTTATGTTTCTACGCTACTTTGACGTTAGAAACACATAGTCTCTCACACACACACATAGTTGTATTAATTTCGTATTTTGTTAAATGGCTAATGACCTTGACAATTACCTAATTTTTCTAAAAACTATTACTAATTTGTTTTAATCTTAGATTTGGTGCTGGAACAAATTTATGTCAAATTCCTAACAGCTGCAAACAATTTTTCCGATTACCACTGATTTCTACACATTTACAAGATTTGGGGTTTATTTACAAGGAAAACATTGTGGAACTACTTTTCATAATCAATTCTGAATCCTGGAATGCGAAACAACATCAAAATATTATGCTACCAGGTGTCACCAATTAAGTTTAGCTACTTTTGGAGACATACGTAAATCTACTGTCAATAGAATCGTAATGAGAGTGACGACAGCAATTTGTCAGTTAGCACCTGAATATATTAAACTTTCCAACTGAAAATCCAAGACGAATGATGCAGTTTAAACTTTTCGAAATAGCGGCATTTTCAAAAGTCGTAGGTGCGTTATCAAAGGCGCTCATATAAAAATACAATTGCCAGGTACGTAATTGCAGAAAACAATACTTTTCTATTAATGTTCAAGCAACCGTAGGCACATCGTATAAATTTGAAAATATTGATAGCCAGAATCAACACACAACATAACAACGTTTAACAGCGTATTAAAAGACCAATTTGAAGACAATCATTTTCTAAATAGTTTTTTAATAAGTATGTCGTTAGGACCATCAGTTTTTTCCATAATGACATTTTACATTTTATCGCGTTTCTAATCAATCGGTGCGTTTTATTATAAAATCTGCGATATTTTTTTTACAGTAGATACCGGTTATGCAGTAAAAAGATATCTAATCACTCCATTTCTTCAGACAAGAAATAGGGTCAAAACGCGTTATAAAGAATCTTTAGTTAGAAGTAGAGTAATTATTAAAAATACTTTTGAGATTTGGGAAGGAGATTCCCTATTATGGCATATGGTTGTAACCCATGATTCAAAAAATTTTTGTTAACGTGGACCATGAGACAATTTACGTACGTCTACTCTAAATGCATAAAACTGGATGTGTTGAAATTAAATCTGTCAGAATTGACAAATGTACAAGCTAAGCTAAGATACACCTGTAATATCTTGCTTTGTCGTTCATAGCATAGTTTGATGAAAAATTTTTTGAATCACGCGTTATAACCAAAGTGGAAAAACTACGTTGAACATTATTGTTGCCACTTCCATTCTCCATAACATTGTACTAGATCTTGCAGAAGATCTTTCTCCAAATAAACCTGGACACAACGAAGGATTGTTCCCGCAACTCTTAGAACAAGATCGTATGGATGAAATTTTAAACAAAGCAGCATTACGAAATAATAATGATGAATTTCAAGTTCGACGAGAACTCATTAATAATTATTTTGCACAATCGAGTATTTTTGTTTACTTACAGCTTCTGTTTCCACGACGGTAGGATGTGTTTACTGGTTGCTAGGTCTAAGATGTCGGTAAGTAAAAATTACTATTATATTGCGTTATTTCTCCAAAATGTAAACGTCACTTTTGACTTTTCGTTTATTTATTAGAAATTGAATTAATTTCATTGAAGTGTAATTTAATACGATCGTGCAAAAAATAAAATAAGCATCATAAACGTTAACCCATTTCTATTGGGTCTTTCGGATTGCCTAAAAGATTTTTGTTGTTACTACTAGAGGTTACTGTTTTATAATCAAATTTTAAATTAGGAACTAGTAATAGCAAAATAGATAAGAAATATGTCAAATTACCAAATTATCCCACATACACAAAAGGTCTTCAAAAAATATTTTCAAAATTGGATTATAAAACAGTAACCTCTAGTAGTAACAACTTGCAAAATCTTTTAGGCAATCCGAAAGACCCAATAAAAATCGGTGATAAATCGGGAATATATAAAATTAATTGTAAAGACTGTAACCAAGTATATATAGGGCAAACCAAGAGACCTATTAAAACTCGTTTTAAAGAGCACGTAGCTCATGTCAAATATCATCGCACAGATAGGTCCAGTGTTGCCATGCATATGCTTGAAAATGGCCATAGAGTAGGCGACATTGAATTAATTAAGAGGGTATATAATAAAAACGAACTTGATTCTTATGAAAGTTTAGAAATTTTTAAAAAACAGAAATTTGCATATGAATTATAATGATAACGGTCCATTAGGATTTTCGGAATTATTTAAGCTTATCTAAGAATCAATTAAGTTTAACGATGCGTGGTAAGCAGATAGTATATATAAGCTTCCCGTTGTTTTTATTTTTAGTATCGGTATCGCTGATGATAACAGCTTAGCTGTTGAAACACGTGTCCGAGTTAAGTTTTTGGTGTAGTTTTTGGTGGTTTTCTGTTGGCTTACCGTTCTTGATACTTAATATAGTATTTTCGCTGTAGCTTTGCGGTTAAGTGATTAGGGATTTCCACTTGCAAACTGTATGCTTCAATATTTGTGAAAGTCAGTGGTACTTAAAATTTCTACATAGGTATTCGTCATTAAAATTGCAATTGGCTAGGAATGTTATTTTCATTTTCCCTTATCACTAATGAGCTTGTTATTGTTATTATTAGAATAAATAAAGCAATTAGACGTCGCTTCGGCCACTCGTTGCAAGAACGTTCTTCTTTATTGATTACGTGTGTTTAAGTGTTTATCTCAAAAAATGCCCGGTGAAGTTTTAAACTCTCAATCTCAAATGTTCGTAATAAAATTATTACAATATTTTGAACAAGAGAAAGAAAACGGCGGTCCCTTGATTTCCGTGCTGTCTGTACAACAGGTAAGTGAATTATAGCAACTTTGTGTGCAACTATGTTAAAATGAACTATTTTAGAGAGTGAGTGATGCTTTGAGTGTTTCGTTAAGAACTGTACAAAATGTAAAGAAGAAATACAACGAAAATCCAATACTACGCACACCAAATAAATCTCGCAACAAAAGAAAGCGAAAAACGATTGATGCTTCGCACGAAGTCAAAAACCGTATTAAATCATCGGTCTATACTATGTACGCGGAAAAAAATATCTTTCCTTGAGCACACTACAAAAGTTTTTGGCTGAAAGGCATGGACACGAAGTAAAACAAACAAGTTTGTTCCATTTATTACGGATATGTGGATTCGAATACAAAAAAATGACAATAGACGTGCTCTTTGCGAACAATCTCACATTGTAGCGTTAAGAACCACGTTTCTGGATTCATATGCAGCCAACTATAATTTGCCACCTCGAACATTTGTTTTCTTAGATGAAACTTGGATTTTTCAAAAGGTACGTACGTCTCTGATGGATATATTTTTTCATAATTCTTAATATCATTTTGTAGGTGGTATAAAACGATCCTGGCAAGATGATTCGATAAAAAGTGTTCGTAAATTGCAGACTGAGGGAAAGCGGTACATCGTTGTCCATGCCGGAACAAAAACGGATTCGTTCCTAATGCAGATTTAGTATTTTCAACAAAGAAAAAACGGCGGATTATCATGACAATATGTCCGGGGATTTGTTTAAAAATGGGTTTGTGATAAATTATTACCCAATTTGGATCCAAATTCAATAATTGTTATGGACAATGCACGCTACCATTCTACCATAGAAGAAAAACAGCCTTCTGTTACGTGGAAAAAACAAGAAATAAGAGAGTGGTTAACGAAGAATAATATTGTAT
The DNA here is from genome assembly GCA_030710515.1 of Abscondita cerata. Lineage (NCBI taxonomy): Eukaryota > Metazoa > Arthropoda > Insecta > Coleoptera > Lampyridae > Abscondita > Abscondita cerata. The sequence continues at coordinate 11,441 of JALBCR010000922.1, read as the reverse complement.
TTCCTGATAATTTCCTTAAAAAGATTTATTAGATTTGGCGAAACAACACCGAAAACAAAACGTTTACGCTATCGACAAACTTATTGAAGATGCTGGACATACGGTTTTACGTCTTCCACCATACCATTGCCAATTCAACCCGATTGAGCTAATTTGGGGTATTTGTAAACAGTATTATGATAGGCATATTGGTGAAAACTGTTATACAGACGACAACGTTGAAAAAACATGGAAACTGGCCCTGCAGCAAGTAACACCGGAAATATGGTCTAATACGGTTACTAAAACCGAAAACTTAATTATGGATTATTGGCAAAAGCTTCAAAATATTAGGAAGCATTGTGTAGTAAATAATATTGTAATAAACTTAGCAGAAGATGATGAAACTGACAGCGAGAACGAAGACAGTGATAGTGAAAATGACGATGAATGTGGTAATGAGGAGATATCAATATAATGTAACAATTATAAAAATAAATGGTTTAGAACCCCTGACTTCTTATTTAAAAGTTTACATTTGAACAAAAGGGAGCTCATTATTCCATTGTCACCAAACAATACTTAATGGTGTTGTTTACCTGTTTATTGCTCGAGGCGATTAGACATGCCCAATATTTTAGGTAGGTATAATATAAAATGTTAGAAGAGGACAACACTATAAAAGTATGTGATTTCTGAAATTAAGCGCTAATCACTTAACCGCAAAGCTACAGCGAAAATACTATAAATATTATACTATTTTTGGAGCAAATAATAATTAAGATTTATTTATTACGTATGTTACAAAAATAAAAATTTAGTTCAAATGTACATTTTTATAATTACAAACAGTACCTATAACATTTTACCAAACAGTTGTATTTTACTTAGCACCGTCAATAACTTTTTTTAATTGTGCTTGCTTTGTTGTTAATTCTGTCTGCAGAATCTCAATTTTCAATGCTTGTTTTTTTTTTGTTAATGCGTTAAATTAAATATTTCTTGAAATTTGCCTTTCTATTTTGCTATTTTCAAGGTTTATCCTTCCTATAGTTATATGTAACTAGTCCAAAATTTTTCAGTTACCTATATTGAGAAAATTCAACCACAACTTGACGTTATGTTGTTCTAAATGGCGTTGTCTCCATCGAAACTGTTATGAAAACAGTAGACACTCTTAGAATTCATGACAGCTAATGCCATTTCCTTAGTCCCATTATCTTTTTTGGATGAATTTAGTATACCTCCTGTTTTAATTATATTAATTTTTTTATATGCTACTTCCTTTCTAACCTCCTTTTTAATCTAAGAAAAATGCCAACAGTTAACTGTAACGACTTGTGTGTGTTAAAGTGCAAAGCGCTATCTAAGCGATAACTTTAATGCTTAAAACACACGTATGTCGATAAAGCCAAGTTTATACTATTTGCACGTGTCTATGTTATACACTAGATGTCGTAAGACACACATTTTACTTATGTTCATTGCTCCACGAGAGTTTAAAAGACCAACAATACACCAAGTATACACCTCTGATGAGCTCAAAATAAGAGCGAAATGCTGCATCAGGTGTTCTTTCGTTGCGTGTGTGCTTCTGTACAAGTTAATACTTGGCTTGTTTTTAAGAATTAAAGTTATCGCTTAGATAGCGCTTTGCACTTTAACACACACAAGTCGTTACAGTTAACTGTAGGCATTTTTCTTAGTTTATACTATTCACACGTGTCCATGTTATACACGAGATGTCGTAAGACACTCATTTTACTCCTTTTTAATGTTTTGGTATGTCTTTTTAAGAGACTTCACATTCCTATAAACATTATTTGCCCAAGTTATTTTGAGCATCTGTCTTTTTTTATTCTCAATTATGTGTTTATTTTTCTCTATTAACTTCAACAAATATCTTTTTTTCTGCCATTAAACAAATAGCGGACCTCACAATACCTACAAATTAATATTTATATAAATTTTATACATTGAATATATTAATTAATAATTCATACCACGTTCCAAGTTAACCAGTTGAAAGTTTTGTGTGTTTTTTTTTGCTGGTAATTTGATGATCTTGTTGCTTTGTCGATTTCAACCAGACCAAGTTTACCCATCTGACAGTTTGTACTCATTTGTGGTTAAATTGTGTTTTCTAGTTATACCTGCACTACCTACCAACCAGAGGACTTTTGTTTTCACTTGCTTCTAAAGCATTATCCGTACTACGAAAACGTGCCGCTCGATGATAATAAACTTAAATATTTAAACCATTTAAACCTCTGACGGCAAAAAGATTAGATTTTTATAAACGTAACCCAATTAAATTAGCACTTTACAGTACTCCATAGTCCAAGCAAAACATGTTGTTTCCGAGAATCACCATTTTGGTTTCCCGATCTGGTCATCAAGACTCTCGCGGATAATTAAGAAATAATGTACAGCCCAATTTCACAAAACACAATCACACACTAATATAGAGCACACAACAAATGTTCTACAAATTTATGTTGAGGGGTTGCGTAAGGACAAATCAGATTTATTGTCTAATCTTTTTCAGGAATAGGCTGGTTATTTTACTTTTACAAGAAACACACTGTGGAGATGAGACAAGTATACTCAATAATAGAATAGTAAAAGATTTTCAATTAGTAGATTTTGTTGAGAGCCCCATTCATGGAATAGCTGCATACGTCAAAGAAACTTTTCAATACGAAAATATACAAAAAAGTATAATATTTGGAATTTTTGAAAATAGCGATTTACACGTAGTAAATATTTAAAAACCTCCTCCAATAGCTTTGCCAGAAAGTTTTAATGTGCATACAGGTATATTGGTGAATTTAAGTGTAATAACACATTATGGGGCTACAAAGACAACGATGCCAATGGAATAACGTTACAAACCTGAATGGAGTTTCAAAACATACATTTAGTATGCGATCCAAAGGACAACAAAACATTTTACTCCGGTCGATGGCAAACATGTGTTTAGTGTCAATGGATCGTGACATGGTTCCGTTACAATCAAAACGTATGGTATTATACGATTTTCCAAGAAGTCAAGATAGACCTTTGATATTACAAACTTGACTTCAAATTCCGATTCTAGAATCTTTAGGAAAACCAAGATGGAATTTTTAAAACGCTAATTAGATAAACTATAGAACATCTCTCGATTCTATTCTTAGATGGGTATCACCGGTTTCTGATAATTATTTTAGGTTTGTAGATGCCGTTAAATGTGCACCAAAAAATCAATTCCACGTGGTTTTTGAAAGAAATATGTTCCATGTTGGTCGACTGAAACAAACAGATTGTATAAATCATATCTAAAAAATCTATCTCTAAATAATGGAAGAAAAGAGAAATAAAATTCATTAATGGAAAATATGAATTTCTTACATTCAAGTCGTAAAAATTTGACACTTTTAAATAAATCTTCTAAAACGCATACACATAATTTTTCCAAATTCTATTGCTTCTCGGTTGGTTAATGTTTGAAACTAAATAAAAGTAGAAAAATTGATTATCACAAAGATGAAAAAGTGTCTACAAAAGAAAAAAAAGACCTTTCTCAGAAGAGATATCCAGACCGTTTACTATAGAAGAGCTAAAACATGCATTAAAAAGACAAAATTAAATAAAGCTGCCTGGTTTGTTGGAATACATCCAGAGTTTCTGAAAAAGTTTGGGTAATTATTCTTTGAAGTGGCTAATTATGTTTCTCAATGATATTTATAAACAGGTAAATTACCAACAGACTTAAAAAAATGGCAAATTTAAAGAAAAATAAATCTCGTACAGATCCCACTTCTTACCGTCCAATCAGTTTGTTAAGAGTAATTTTTAAGGTTTTAAAAACATTGATTTTTCATATAATTAATCCATTAATCAAAGAGTAATTATTAATTGAACAAGCAGGATTTAAATCATTTTGGATCTAACTGCTGCATACGATACCGTGTAGAACAAAAGTTTACTTTTAAATTGTTTAACGTTATTCCTTGTTCGAAAATTATTTCTTTTATTTAAAATATGTTATCTAAACGAAAGTTTAAAGTTTTTGTTGGAGATAAAAGCTGTAAATTTTGCGTTTTAAATAATGGTCTTTTACAGGGATCGGTTCTTGCACCTATTCTTTTTAATATATATATATTTCTGATCTACTTTTTTTACAATGTCAAAAATTCGTCTACGCCGATGATATGGCCACTTCATTTCAACATTTAGATTTTTTCAAAATTGTAAGAAAGTTTGAAATATGATTTGCGTGTTATGAAAGAAACTTCTTGGTAGAATTTATTTGTTATTTACTATAATTGAGAGTTAGTTCAATGGTGATACTGAACACACTTAAATTGCCGGTGAAGACATAGTGGAACAAATAACAGTCATCCCAAATAACAATTCTTTACCAAACTGTTGGAGCACCAAGCAAAGTTCTGGTAAAAAAATTGCACATCATCACAAATGATAAGGTTAGACGTTCTTACAGCAGAGAAGTTAGTTTTTCCAAAAAAATATAAATATTAAAAACAACTACAATATGACAAACATATTGTATAAAAACAAAATTAGTGTCAGCAAATAATTGAACGCGTCTTTACTACAAGCACAATTTAAGGCCAATATTTTAGTCCTTGGTTACGATTAATTTTTGGTTAATTTTCAAGGAGACAATCCGTATGTTCATTATTTGTTTAATTATAACGAAAACACATGGCATTGACGTTATAAAATCACGTAATAAGAATCAAATCACTATAAAGGTTGTGACGTCATGCCAAAGAGATAGTGTTCTGTGTATTTGAATAAATGCCGATACTTTTGCTAAGGTTTTCTACATAACAAGTTATTGCATGTTCTTTAAAATTTCTACATTTAATTTTAAGACTATTTTAGACGTTTCATAATGTTTCAACAGTTTTTTGGTTTTTTTGTAGACATTCATATTGTGACAACAACTATTATATTGGTACTAGTGTATACTCGAGAAGACATTATGTCAAATTCCTTGGAAAATTGCTAGTTATTGTATTATTACATCTGATCAAATTTAATGACACATTACTTTTGTTGTTCAGTGGCGCGTAACTAAGTTTTAAGCACCCATGAGCAGTTTTAGCGCCTCTCATCCACCTAAAAGTAAATTAAATCCATTAAAATAAAATAAACTGTTCTGCATACGTAAATAATGTACGTACAAAAGTGACAAAACTTACAATACAAACGCCTTTTTAAAATGATTTCTTTCTTGTTTGTTCTGGTGCAAATCGTGAAACAACATTCTCAAAATTAATACCACGTGCTCTAGATATTTCTATAGAAATTGTTGCTAATGAGCTCAGACGATTTTGAGACATAGTACTTCTGAGGTAGTTCTTAATAATTTTTAATTTTAAGAATGACCTTTCTGCTGTGTCACTGGGAGTGTGAGAAAAATTATACACTCTCTGGTAATATCAGGAAAACTAGTAGCCACTTGGGTTTTGATTACTAATGCTTCAGTACGCTCCCTTATGTTTTGCAGGCCCTTAACATGATCTGAAAAACATAGTTTCAGTCTTAAAAGTTGAGGACCAAGACGTTTCAGGGAAATATCAGCGGGATATATGGCTACCAACTCGTTACTTCTTTGAATAATTTCTTCATCGCCAGCAGAAACAAGAAAGGAAGGTTTTAGACAATTTAGAAAATTTGAACATACTTCAGTTATAGTATTAAAGCGTTCGTTTAGTTGAGTTTTAATTAAGTCGAGATTGTAGTAAAACACTTCAACCTGATATCGTTTTTCACCATCAACAATTCGGTCATCTGCTTGCAATTCGTCAAACATTTTTGTTTTGCTGCCTAACCGTTGTCCAGGAAAATGCGGAAAACTGTTCCATTTTTTACACAGTTCCGTTGCTAATTTTTTTATCACTGCATACTCATCCCTCATTTTATTGACCTTGTCTCTAAGGGAAGACAACATTATACACGCATGTTCCAAGTCTTTTTTTTTTACTCTGTAATTTTCTTGATACGATTTCAATGGAATCAAACAATAAACTTTTCAATACAATAAGTATTATTGTAGGAAATTGCTGAAAGTAATTTAATAATGCTTTGGCTTTTCCTTCTTCATCTTTGTTTCTTCCATTTAGATTTAAATACATCAAAGTTTTCATAACGCCAATGTAACAACTGCAAAGCGCATCAAGAGCTTGGTTTCTATTTGTCCATCGACTAGGACAAACCTTTTTTAATGTCTTTTCAAGAAAAGTAGATTTATTTGCCATCAGACACAGAACTAAAAAAAACATATATATTTTGAACATTATCAAAGTTCTTATTTCCGAAATATGAGAGACAGAGTCGTTAACAACTAAATTAAATACATGAGGACAACACTGTACGTATTTCGCTAAGTGATATTTTTCTTATATTCTAGCTTGAAGTCTACTCTAAACACCGCTCATGTTTGCTGCTTCGTCACACCCCTCACCTCTTAGTTTCGAAACGTCTGGAAACTTTTCTATAGTAGAGAGGGCTATTTTGTCCAAAGATTGAGACGTTTGACTGTCAACCTCTACAAAGCCGCAAAACGATTCATTTACGTGTAATTCTACAGGTCGTTCTTGATCGTCTGTTTTTATTGTTACATAACTAAATACTACACTGAGCTGATCTATTTTTGCAATATCTTGGGTTGTATCAAAAATCACAGATACAAAAGGAGATTTCCTCTTTTATATCAGCAATTATGCGCGTGGAAATCAGGTCGATTAATTCATTCTGTATTTTAGGGCTTAAATATTTTGTAGGACCCTTGGGGCGTTTGATTAAGTCTGCCAAAACATCGTCATAGCGTGCTAGAAGGTATATTATTTCCAGGAAATTACCTTACGACTGATTTTCATTACTTGACAGTCGTTTGTTGCAAGAGTGATAAGAATGCCAACGATACGCTTTAAGACTTTCAGCCAGTAACACGTTGAATTTTATATTTCTTCAAAATTTGTAAGTCTACAGTAATCCCAACTCTCCATTGGTAGTAAATTTTACAAGCAATCGCATGAGATTGTGATTGCTCATGATTTTCTATATTACGCCCGAGATGTGCCCAATCAGCTATCCCTCTTGAAATCCCCACTTCATTATTTGAAAGGTTAAAAAGCCAACTAGGTTGGCAGTAGCACATATTTCGTTTTTCTTCGTAACACAGCCAACGCCGTTTTAAATGCAATTGATCACCTCTCTTTTTTTTTTGGTAATACCATTTCTCATCGAAGCCTTTGTGTATATTTCGCCCTTCCTGATCTTTGAGAAAAGGGCCTATAAGCTAGTTAGGCCCTAAGTAAATAATTAATTTCTTTTGTTTAGCAGTTAGAACAATGTCGAAGTCACCCTTATCAGAAGATGCAATAATTTTTGCCACGTATGATGATGAACTTACTTCATAAGCATCAGTATCGGAAAACTGTAACGGTACCTGATGAAAAGCATCAGGGGAGCAAGCAGTTGCTGCATTACTGCTAGCATTGCTGTGAGTATCAGCCACTGTTGACGGACCGGAGTTTTGTATGGCACTGGTACTGGGCTCATGGATTTTCTCAACGTTGCTATATTTTCTTGAAGTACGCCATTGATCTGGTACTGGTACTTTGGTAAAATATAATGAAACCTTTTTCATTGTTTGTAATAACTTTTCTTCTAATATGTCCTTTTCGCGTTTTCGCTTGCGGAATTCAGCACCACTCAGTTTTTTAGTCATTCTGCTAAGTCAAATCAATGTGTGAAAAACAAACTGTAATTATGAGCTGAACGGTTAATAATAATTCAATTCACTCTCACATTCACTTAACCTTATTAACTCTTTCTTATTAACTTTGCAAGTTTTTTTATTTAAAGAGGACTACAGCTTCAAAACAAATAAAACAAAACCCAAGCTCAAGCAACAAAAGCATACCAACTACATATAAATAAAACAGTGTCTAACATTTCTAAGAACTCAAAATAGGTTTTAATACTCATTCTACAAAGTGAAAGAAATACAAGTGCATTGTTCTGTGTCTATCTGGCCATAATAGTAAACCGTGAATTCTATAAGATAACGATAACATGTTTAATACTCGTGATAGGCATATATAATATACTATTATGTATTTATCAGAAATTTTTATCGTACAAAATGTGAAAGTGTTTGTAAACTCCGCCCGGACCATGTGGTCCTTTTACTAAGAAAATTATTCTTTATTGTAAAGTTTTAAAAACCTAAGAAATTTTTTATTATTTAAAGTGGATGCTTGTTTTTTTACAAGAAACAGGTATTTCATGCTTTCAAATGTTTGCGCCCCTTTGTAATTAGCGCCCTGGAGCGGCCGCTCCAATTGCTCCACGATAGTTACGCCACTGAGTTGTTTATCCAAAGCTTCATAGAGTTTATTCTACAAAATATGAGTTGTTGAGAAAATGAAAATCTATTTTCTGATTTGGATCCATTTTCGTAATGTATTACCTTCAGTGGCGTAAATAAGACCCCCGCAACCACCGCGGAACGGTAGGGTGTCTGGTATATAAGGGCGCACCGCGCACCAAAAAACATACACAAAATTAAAATCCGCTTTGTGGCGCATCGAATTTTAGTTACGCCACAGATTATTAATAGTAGCGATAGCGATACAAATATCTCTTATGGCGGATCTAAAGTAGTCCTTTAATTGGGCGGCTTATAAAGAAATTACCATTTATACATAAACTTTGCTGTCATTTAGTGCTTTTAATTAAAACGAGCTTTCTTTCAAATACGTACTGCTAATACTAACAATAACAACAATTACTAATACCACAAAACATGTTGTTAAATATTAATTGACACTTGTTTTTGCCCTACCTGCCAAGTAGATAAAACAAGCTTTTCGCGCCGAACCCCCATCGTTCTGATACTAACAAATCAGTAAAAAAGTATCGAAAATATGCTGCGATATGAAACATTTTGCTCAAAAATAAAAACGTCTAACATCGTCGCAACTCGCAACTTAATAATTTTAATAGAAAAAGTAAAAAAAAGATTCATTGTAAAAATCAACGTTTAAGAAAGAAAAAAAAGTGCACCGCAAAGCAATTTTTAAAAATCCAATGCAGTAACTGCCAAGAATTTTTATATGTATCTAATTGGTAAGCCATTAACACGAACGCTTCCTGCTACTTACTACTATTCCTACATCAGGATAAAACGATGTACCACGAGCGCATACGTTCCGTTTAAGAATAGTATAAAATAGTATAAAAATTGATTTAAAAAAATAGTTTAAACAAACGTTATAGACAATAAAATTTGCAACGACTTTTGTGTTGTTGAAACAATTAGTTTCACGTGATAGTCATATTTCAGTAACTACTTATCGGATCAAAAAATTGTTTAAACAAAAGTAAAATAAATATTTTTGTAAGTACTATTTCAAAATTTCGAAAATCTATTTAGGTTAACGGTCATTTTGGCTTGATAGATTATGCCTAAAAACTAATCAAATTTGCACTATTATAAATAAGAATGAATGAATATGAAACCAAAAGGAGAATTATAACCCGACGGTAAATTAGGTGAATCTAAATTTATAAAATAAATAATATTTACTTGGGAACAAAATATAGTTCATTCCTTTACAACCGTTTGAACAAAAAATCAGCAAAAATAGTCGAAATGGAGGTCAAATATTTTTTAATTCATGAAGCTGCTTTGACCCGACATCAATGAAACACATTGTTCTGACTAGCAAAGTTTTTCAAGTCCACAACAAAAAACTATTTTCGGATACTAATGCAAACTTTGAATTACCAATTGATGTCAAAGTAATTTTTTTATTCTTTTAAAATACGTTATTATGATCAGTGCCTGTAATAATTTCGGTAACGTTTTGTTGTCGAAGTTTTGTCATATTTTTTTACGGATAAGTTATTGTTTTATAAATAGTGTATTGTAACTCCAATATATTTCAAGTAAAACTAAAGATTTTGAATTCTTCAGTTTTTTTCTACATGTTTTGAATGAGGTAGTTTTGTTGAATTTACTACTTTTTCTTTAAGTATAATAAATTCCAAACTTTATGACTACAAGATATATTTTCAATTTTTAACAGAAGGAAAACTTCACTTTACTTTTACTATAAGTTAATGTTGGAATAAATTTGCACGCAAACGTTTTAATATTCTATTACTTAACATCATTAGTGCTAAAGGGAAAAGTCGCTAAATAACATAAACTCTTTCACATAAATGTTTATAGCAAGTGATTATAATTGCATTATAATGTAGTAAATTCTTTATTTTCTGAGTATATTATTAGATATTTAATCGCCACCTATAAACCACTAAGCTTCCAGAGTGCTCTTTTCACAAAAAATATTTGCGAAATTTTTATACAATTATTAATGTTATGATGAACTGGAGACAGATATCGTCTCTAACTTTATTTCCAGCATACGTCGGCTGAGTTTTATTGTTCTCGTAAACGAATTCTGTTTTCTAAATGACGCATTTAATTAGGTGAGTGGATTAAAAAACGAGCGAATTTTTTAGTTATTAACTTATTGTGTTTTTTGTTGAGTTTCAAAGAATTATGCAACATTCTATTCCTTAAATTAGAAGTTTTAATGATTTAGTTGTGATCAATAGCTTGATTGTGATTTTTTCGAGTTTATTTAACTTGATAATTTTCACGCAAACGTCACTTATTTGTATTTTTTTTAATTCAAATTTAATAGGTATCTATTGTGTACTTTAAATTATTAACTTTTTAAGAAATTTCACATTCTAAAAGGAAGTTTTATAATCAACTATATTAGAGTTGTAGCTAAATCTACAGCTTTTGGTGCAAACAAAACATAAAGTAGATAACTAAAAAATATATAATAATAATACAAAGTATATTTGTTTTAGATAGCAGTATGGTTTGGACGCATTGCTACATGCATAGAATTGCTACATGTGACTAAATGCCCATATACAGGGTGTGAATAAGTAAGTGCGAAAAAATGTAAGTGGTGATTGTTTGTCGAAAACTGATGTGGATTTTCATTTAAAAAAAATTCCAGCATCATGAAGATGGCGCAAAAAAGTTACAACATTCAAAATGAGAAAACATTTCTTGCTACCAAAATAGCACTACATGAATATTTTTAACTTTTTTTCTGTTTCATATTTCATTATTTAAAAATTTATTTCAGATAACACGGTTTTTTCTAATTAAATAAGATCTCTTGTATTTTTTTGTAAGTTCAATCATTTTTGAGAAAAACGAATGAATCATATAGGTTAGAGTTTACATGCGCTGCCGCCGTCTAGAGTCATTGTATAATGGCTGAAGGTGGCAATTTTCAACATTTGATTTGATTTTTAAATTATAATTCATTTTTTGTTAAATAACGTTTCCAATAGAAACATTTACATGACAGCCACACCGGCGCCGACTACATGGGGGTAATAATAGG